>VXBP01000738.1:239972-356568 GCA_013400115.1 Rhinopomastus cyanomelas | reverse complement strand
TCCTCCCCCCCCCCCCCCCGCCACTCGTCCCGAGGGAGGCCGCTGGCCGCCTGCCCGACTCAGCGACGGGGGAGGGGAGCGGCAGCAGCTCGTTGACATCTGCCGCTGCTTGGGCTGGAAGGGATTGGCCGATGCCAAGAGGGACGGGACGCGCCGCGTTGCTAGGCAGAGCTGGGCCTCGTGTCACGCGTTCTTCGTTTGCTCTAGGTAAGTGAAGAAAAATGGCCCGTACAAAGCAGACCGCCCGCAAGTCCACCGGCGGGAAGGCTCCGCGCAAGCAGCTCGCCACTAAGGCGGCCCGGAAAAGCGCTCCCTCTACTGGCGGCGTCAAGAAGCCTCACCGCTACAGGTAAGGCCGTCGGCTCGGCCTGGCCCGGCCAGCACGGCGCTGCCACAGTCCCGGTTCCCAGCTCACCCGCTTCCTCCTTCCTCCAACCAGGCCGGGCACCGTCGCCCTGCGTGAGATCCGTCGTTACCAGAAATCCACGGAGCTGCTGATCCGCAAGCTGCCCTTCCAGCGGCTGGTCAGAGAAATCGCCCAGGATTTCAAAACAGACTTGAGGTTCCAGAGTGCAGCCATCGGTGCGCTGCAGGTATTGCGAAGCTGCTGCCGGGCCTCGTGGGTGCTGAGCTTGCTTCGCTGAGGGTTTCTAACGACCTTTCTTCTTGTGCTCTTCAAACAGGAGGCCAGCGAAGCATATCTGGTGGGTCTGTTTGAAGATACAAACCTGTGCGCCATCCATGCCAAGAGAGTCACCATCATGCCCAAAGATATCCAGTTGGCTCGCAGGATACGGGGGGAGAGGGCTTAAGTGAAGGCTGTTTTTATGGTGTTTTGTAGTAAATTCTGTAAAATACTTTGGTTTTAATTTGTGACTTTTTTTGTAAGAAATTGTTTATAATATGTTGCATTTGTACTTAAGTCATTCCATCTTTCACTCAGGATGAATGCTAAAAGTGACTGTTCACATAAACCTCAGTGATGTTGAGCCTCGGTGCTCAGGAGTGACAAGTTGCTAATATGCAGAAGGGATGGGTGATCTTTCTTGCTTCTCATGCATGTTTCTGTATGTTAATGACTTGTTGGGTAGCTAAACTTGTAAGGTACTAGAGTTGATATAAATGTGTACAGGGTCCTTTTGCAATAAAACTGGTTATGACTTGATCCAAGTGTTTAACAATTGGGGCTGTTAGTCTGACCATACATCACTGTGATCAAATGTGGACTTTTTCAGAGAGTGAAACTACAAGTCTTAACCACAGTGTAACTTACAGTTTCCTAAAAACGTAAACCTGGCAGCTATAGAATACACTATGTGCATTTATAATAGCTATTTTATATATTGTAGTGTCAACATTTTTAAATTAAATGTTTTACATTCACATGTGAGGACTCTGTTGTTTGGTTCATATGGGCTTGAAGATGGCTTCCTCCTCCTCCTGGCTCTACTTTAGTGCCTGTAATCCTGAGCTGTTGCTGCTGTGGCAACTTGGTTTTGTCTGTCAGCAGCACAAGTGCTTGCCCTAGCCACCTTCAGAGGTTTGGGGAGGCCATTTTGTAGCTTGAGTCATGGCACTGGGCCAGGCAGAGTAGAGAAGTAGCCTGAGGGCCAGGCCAGGCAGGTGCCTTCTGCGTTTATAAAGCTTTCCTGCTTTTCGTATCAGGCACAACTGCAACTGAGCTTCTACTTTCCAGTACGTGCAGGGAGGCTTATTCTAATGGTATGACTGGTTTGCCTGAAGCACAGCCCCCTAGCTCCTTCCCTGCTAAGGCGGGTGTGTGTGTGGGAAGTTCTGTGGGGCCTGGCTGCATGACTAAGTCCCAGTTAATGACTGCAGCCAGCGCCGTGGAGAAGCTAATTACAGAGCTTGAGAGCAGAGCTGCTGAGCATCTGGAGTGGAGCTGCTTAAGACTCTCATTTCCCATCTAAGCTTTTTTGATGAGGCAGGATTATGCTCAGCCCTCACTTCAGATCTGGGCTGAGGCAGGTCTGGTCTCCTTGCAGTGCCTCTGGGAGCAGCTGTACCTAGTTGGGGTGTGGTGAAGGAGGGCTGCACGGACTGCATCTGAAACACGGGTAATTAACATTTAAATTGAATTGTGAGCCTGGTTCTTGGAGAACTGGCTGCACTAGTGAGGCTGGGGCTGGCACAGAACAGTAGGGAAGCAGTTTAGCCAGCTCACTTTGGTTTATTTCAGTGACAGAAGAGGTTCAGAGGTGGTATTTCAGGAGGAAGAACGGGGATGGTTTATACCTGGGGGCCAGCAGGACATCAGTGCTGACTGCTTGTGTCTTCATTTGCAGACCAGACACAGTTACCTTCCTTCACAATGAAGTTTGAAACCCATGCAGGCAACTGGGCCTGCACAGCTTGAGGCTCAAGCCAAAGCTCTTTCCAGGTCAGACACACCACTCTGTGTGCTTAAATCCTGCAGCTGGAGGAACAAACACAGGCTCTTGCCCCATCACCTTCCTCAGCACCCTGTCCTACACCACACCATGCACTTGGAACACAGTCGCCAGTCAGTACCATTGTATCTGCCACACTGCTGCTAAAACATGTTCTGAAATAACCCAAGACAGGTTTTCAACAAGTATTTTCCTCACCATATAATTACTTGAAAGATGTGGATTTTAGGTAGCTGACCCCATCAGGTCACCTGGCAGGAACCTGAGGGTCCTCAGTGGCCTGGGAGGCACCACACACATGCAGGTTAAAAATAAGGATCCCACGTGATGGGGTTTATGAATGCTCGATTTGGTGCTGAAATGCAGGAGTAGGCTGAGCTCCTGCAGGAAAAGTGCTTTAAAATAACATCCCTTGAAAAGAATTTCCTCCCAGGTTACTGGAGGAAACAATCTACTATGGGGGGGGGGGGCAGAGATGTTTCTTCAAATAAAATCATTGTCTAGCAGTTCTTAAAAACCCAACAACATACACAAACCCAGAAACACCATCAGAGTTCCTTTTCATTGTAGTAACCTCAACAAAAAAAAAAAAAAATCAAATCAGATCTTGGACCAGAAGAGCAATTCTTGGTGCTCCACAACCTGCCTGGCTGAACCAGTATCTGAAGGCATAAACCATTCCCTTACCGATAATCCTGATGATTTCCTCACATTCTTCCTCTGAATTTGATGCAAAAACCAGGCAGTCGAACATGCTCCTGCTTGAGCTCTCCAGGGAAGCACTAAAAATGGAAACACGTACATTAGCCAGCAGACCAAGCAGCTCCAAGAGCCCAGAGACCCCAACAGAAGGGCTGGAAGTCACTTGTTTATTTTCTAAGAAAGACCCACATCCCCCATCCCAGCTCCCATGGGCAGCACTCACACCACACAGAAGGCAAAGACGTTGCTGCTCTGTGTGCAGCGTCCCACGCAGGACATGGTGGGGTAGGGGCAGCGGTACAGGAGCTGCACAGGGGACAGGAAGACAATGGCACTGGGGGTTGCAGTCAGGTCCTGTCATCCCCATTCCCAGTTTAAATTGGTCCCATGATCCCTCCAGCTGGGCTCCCCGTACCATTGGTTTGGTGGCCCTGGGTTACCTTGGAAGAAGTCTTCTCCTGTACAAGGACTTCTGCTTCCTTCACATCAAATAAAACCTCCTGAATGGGGGATGGAGGGGAAAGAAGTCCCTATCACCAGAGCATCTGAGTGCTCCTTGTTAATAAGAGACTTAAACAAGAGATTATCTGAGAGCAGATGTGACAAAACACAGCGCTTTCAAAAGGTTTTCCCTGTGCTGCCCTCTTTTTTTGTTTTTTTAACCATCCAGTGCTGCAACATGTATCTTCTTAGTAACAACTCCTCAAAAGCTCAAGCAACAGTGACCAGAGCCCTAAAGCAGCCCTGGAATCAGGCTCAGCCTTTCTGCACTTATCTGAGTGCCTCCCTGCTAGTGGTTCTATTTCTTTTCCTTCATGCATTTTCCTGTCATGGTTGCAGAGATGCTTCTAATCAGAAAGCAATAAAAACAAAACCACAGGGGGTGAGGGTGTCAAACACCCAGCTGGGCCAAATGAACCTGGTGCCAACAGAAAAAAAAAACCCTGGGCAGAGAATGGATTTCCCTGCAGTTTTCTCAGGGATCCCTTTCTGCGAAGCCCTTGGCCCCATTGCTCACCTGAGCTGCCTCCCGCCTCTGCAGCACAGCAGGGATGGCCCAGTCCAGCACGTCTTTGCCACCATACTGAAACAAAGTAGGAAAGAGGAATAACCCATGGGAACATTAAAATAATGCCAAAGGAAACAACTCATCCCCAGACACATCACTGCCCCATCAGCTCACCTTCCCAACACCTGTCCGGCCCAGGTAACACAGGGTGTAGATCAGCCTGGGGACAAAAGAGCTCAGGGCATCAGGGCAAGGATCCACACATCCCCCTGGTGCTCTTTGCAGAGGAAGATGTTCAGTGACACCCATGATCCTCAGGCCACAGATGCAGCTTTGGCCCCACAGCCTCAGGCAGACACCAGTGGCAGTGTGGGCACAGAGTTACCCGAGTGATGGGACCCCAATCCCAGTCCAGGGCTTTCCTAGACATACCTGCCCCCCCGCAGCCTCCGTGGATCCCCTGAGCCCTTGCAACAAGGGCTGTGCTGGAGCTGGAACTGGGGCTCCTTCTCCTTCAGGACCTTCAGGTAGGGTAGCAGTGGCTCATAAACCCCTCCATCATGCCATCGCCACCGCAGCACACGGAAGCTGAGTGGTTGTCCCTTCAGCTTCTGCAGCATGGCCCCAGCCTGGAGGGATGGG
The DNA here is from genome assembly GCA_013400115.1 of Rhinopomastus cyanomelas. Lineage (NCBI taxonomy): Eukaryota > Metazoa > Chordata > Aves > Bucerotiformes > Rhinopomastidae > Rhinopomastus > Rhinopomastus cyanomelas. The sequence continues at coordinate 351,804 of VXBP01000738.1, read as the reverse complement.
TAAAGCAGAGGGGAGGATGAGGAGCAGAAGTGAAGATGCAGAGGGACACACCAGCCCTCCCATGCCCACATACCTGCCCACTGTAGGCATTTCTGAGTGAGCTGCCGTTGATCTCATCAAGGAGGTCACCAGCCAGCACCACCTCGTCCACCTCAGCCTGGCTCCCAGGGAGCACCTCAGTGACAAAGACTCTGCCATCCACATACCTGGGGTGCAGCCAAGTCTTGATTTAATCCTGGGCACCCGACCTGGCTCCCCAAGACCTTTTATACCACCAATGAAGTTTCACTGGTACATGGAGGCAGGGAAAAATCCACCCCAAAAGATACCAGCAAGGCTGAGCCAACAAGGAGAAGAGCACCCAAGGCAGCACAGATGCTGTCAGCATGGCATTTCTCTCCCCTTTTTGGAGAGTTTTGAGGGCCCTGCTGTCCAGATCCTGCTGGATAGGAGGATCAAGGACTCCTACCTGAGCACTAGCCCCAGTGCTTGGCAGGGGACTGTCTCGTAAGTGATGCAGACCTGGAAGAGAGCAGCTCATGATAGTGGCCCTGGCAACAGCCACAGGACACCAAACAAGTGTGACCAGGATGAGGGAGACAATGGGGACGGACCCATTGCTCTGGATAATTTCTGGCTCTGATTCCAAATCAAGGATCAGGCAGCCCAGGCAGAGGCCAGTCCCCAGTGCCCCAGCTGAGTTGGGACCATGAGAAGCTGCTTGTCCTTATTTTCTCCCGGCATTCAGCTCTGCCCACACCCCCAGAGGACAAACCTGCCTGATGGCTGGGATGGCAAAACAGCATGTTAACTGGGCCATGAGCCCTCCCTCCCTCACCCCACATGGCCCCATGCAGCCAGGGGAGAGCTGCTGCCCCTCCCCAAAGCCGCAGCATTTGCGGCAGCACTTACTGTCACATCGCATTAGCCAGGGACCCAAGACACCGCCAGAGTGGCCGGCAGCTCTTGCTGTTAGCCATGCCCAAAAGCCAGTGGGATCCCAGCCTCCGCAGCAGCACTGCTGTTTGGTGCCTGCCAGAACCAGCCCCAAAGCTGCCTTGAGCATTATGGTGGATTCTTTTGGATTCAAAAGACAGTGGAGGGCTACTTCCCATTTCTAAATGACACCAAGGCCTCCCTGCTGTTCTCAGTAAACACTGGTATTTCTGAGCAACACCAACCGATGAGCAACCTGCAGCAGCCCAAGGAAACAGAGGTTTGGAGCAAGAAATCAAGGAAGGAGCATAGGAAACTTCATTTGTGGCAGCCATTAGGCCTGGAAACTGTCCTGGCTTGGTTTTGCTCCCAAGAATGGTGGGATCTCGTTCCTGGTGACAGCACAGGCACCTGGCAGGTTCTGACCCCAGTGGCCGATGCAGCTCTGCTCATGCTGGTGAACCTGAGCCAGTTTTGCCAGACAGAGTTGCATGGCAACCCCTCCCCAAGAAATCATTCCTTATCTTCCTCATTTGACTTTTCAGCCGGGCGGAAGGACAGCTACGGGGAGAGATGAGCCCTTACCGGCAGCAGCCAGCTTTCATCCAAGAAGCTGCAATTCTGCAAACAAAGGAGTGTCAGTGCCATCAGTCCTGATAAGGAAGGAGCCAGGGCTCCACGCTGGCAGGCATGTGCTGGCCAGCACCCCAGCGATCTGTCACCATACCTGCAAGTCCAGGGAGAAATCTGTCTCTGTTATCACCAGCAGCAGTGAGAGGAAAGGCTCTGTAGAGGGATGGGGATGGAGAATAGGCATCACCACTGGGCTCCTGGCAGCCAGTGTCTCGCAGGGACAAGGCAGGGGGCAGAATAAAGCCATTTTGATGTAATAAATGAGCCCTGGGGAGAGAGGCCCCAAAAGCATCCCAGCACTGCAGTGCCCAGGCTGCTGCTGGAGGCTCATCCTGGGCTCCCACTGCTGGCACATGGAGAGAAGCAATGCATCTCAGTGCCCGATTCCCCCAAATTCAGACCAAAGCTGGCAGTAAATGCTGCTGATGAGCAACTTCCTCTCCATTTCTCCCCCTAAATGCTGAGCAAAGCTGCCCAGGCTGTCCTGCATGAGCCTTGCAGTTATGCTGGCACAGATCTGCAATCTGCTCATGCACCAGCAGCCTGAGTGATTTATAAGCCGTCTAGGTACAGGTTTAACACTGGGTTATTCATCATAATCAAAAGATTAAAGGCTTTCACCCCAGCCTGGCCCTGCCAAGGAGCACAGCTGCTGATGGGGTGATGTGGCCTTATCAAGGCAACGCAGCCATTTACCACACTGAACCTCCTCCATATTGTCCCTCACACCTGCCAAAGGCTCCCCTCAAAGCTGAACTGCTGGGTCCACTTAAATCAGCATCTTTGGGACAAAGAAATACCATGGAATACACTGTAGCAGCACTTTTCGTATCGCATGACCCAACCTTAAATGGATTCAAACCGTGTTAAAATATTTACACCACCACTGCAGCAGCACATTTAGATTTTACTGCTAAATTTGGTTTAGAAAAATCACAGTGAATTCTTTTCCTCCCATCCTTGCAACAGCCATCTCAGGCTGGTTGCATCCCACCTCGCAGGAGCGACCTTCTCTTACCACGAAGGTCTTCATTGCCAAGGATGGAGCTTGCTGGATCATAAAACTGAAACACAGAGAAACGCCACTGTTACGCTGCTCTTTTGCTGCCCATTGCCTACCAATAGTGGCTCCCTGCCATGTGCTGCACCTCCAGGAGTTGGGGGATCCCTGCCAACTGCTGCACAGCTGCTGCCAACACCTTCTCTTGCAGGGCCAAGCGCAGAAAGCACCGCCCACGGCCCTGCGCTGTCCTCGTCTTCTCACAGCCCCCTGCTCTCTGGATGCTGATGGAGAGAGGGCTTGGCCTGTTTGGGGAGAAGGGAAGCAGCTTTTATAGCAACCTCCTTGCACCCAGGGTCTTTGGGGTGGACACCTTATCGCCTGTGCTGCCACAGCTCAGACTTCCATCTCTATCCTGGTTCAGTGTCATTCACCTGTCCTCTGTGGGAAGCAGCTCCAGCCAGTGCCAGTAATCTCGTCTCCTAAAACCCCAGGCCGGTTCTGCAGGAGAAAGGGAGCACAAAGTCCCTTTTTGTAGGCACTGGGACATGGCCACCCCCCAACCAGGCATGAAGGATCCACTCACGTCGGAGCCCTTTGCGCAGGATGTTCTCCAGCAGCTGGCAAAGGCTGACAAGGTGCAGCGAGGTGTCTGTGCAGGGTTTGTCGCCCTCTCGCAGCTGCAGCACCCCTCCTGCGGTGAAGGGAAACATCAGCACTCATGGTTGACCCCTTTTCCCTGGTTGGGATACCCGTGGGAACAGCCTGTGCACAGCCCCACGGTGGCTCACTGGTGCTACTGGAGAGGTCTGGCACCCCCGCGGGCACCGACCCACTCCCGCCGCCCCCCACAGCTGCCGCAGCTGCACCAGGCAAAAACTTACGTAGACTTCCTCAAGGTCAAGGGTAGGTGCGACGGCGGGTGGAGAAAGGCGGGCAAACAGCCGGTCAGAATGCAGGGCCTCCCTCCACTCCACTGACCAGGGCAGCTCCCGCCCCTGGTCCCGTCGAACCTGTGCGGCGAGGGGCCGCCCCATGCCGAGAGCTGCTGGGAGAAGCAGGTACCGGCCCCGGGATGTGGGTCTCGCTCACCTTTAAGGGCGCTCAGCAGCGGCTCTTTCCTGGCCATCGGCTCGTCCCCCGCTGACCCGGGGCCGGGAGGGAACCGGGCACGGGCTCCGCCCTGGGAGCGGCCCCGCGGCGGCGGCAAACGTCCCGCTCACATATCCCCACCCCCGCCCCGTCCCCGCAACAGCTGGTACCGCGCTGCGGGCTCCAGCACGGCCGTGGAACACCCAGCCTGGCACATCTGTGCATGAGCATTGGGAGGGTCACTAAGGCCAACGACAGGGTCCTGCCCCTGGGCTCAGACACAGGCTGAGTTGAAGGGACAAGGATCACCCCATGGAGAAGGTCTGGGAGGTGCTGGGGGGTGAAAAGCCGGACATGAGCTGGCAATGTGAACTCACAACCTGGAAAACCAACCGTGTCCTGGCCTGCATGACCAGCAGATCAAAGAAGGGGATTCTGCTCTTCTGCTCCACTCTGGTGAGAGCCCACCTGCAATGTGGGGTCCTGTTCTGGGGCTTCAGTGCAGCAGAAACCTGGAGCTGTTGGAGGCGAGCCAGCGGAAGCCCCAGAAATCATGAGAGGGCTGGAACCTGTCTGCTGTGTGACTGAGCTGAAGGAATTGGTTGTTCAACTGAAGAAGAGAAGGCTCCAGGAGATCTAATTGTGACCTTCCAGTATTTAAAGTGGCCTATGGGAATGATGGGGAAGGACCTTTGTTGGACAGTGTAGTGATGGGACAAGGGTAATGGTTTCAAGGTGAAAGAGGGTGGATTTGGAGTTGGTATTAGGAAGAAATTCCTTTGTATGAGGGTGCTGAGGCTGCTCAGGGAAGTTGTGGAAGTCCCATCCCTGGAAGTGTTGAAAGCCAGGTTGGATGGGGCTCTGAGCAACCTGGTCTAGTGAGAGGTGTCACTGCCCACGGCACAGGGTTGTGACTGGATGCTCTTTAACTTTCCTTCCAACCCAACCCAGCGGTGACTCTATGCACGTACAGGTATGTACCTGCATGAACATCAAAGGCACCAGCAGGTGCTGATGTGTACAAATACAACACAGACACACCTGAACATGCAAAATACACCCATGGTATGAGCCGCATCCCAGCAGAGATCGCGGGGTGCCCACACACGGGTACCTGTCCTTGGAACCGCACCAGCACTCCGATCTGGACACGGACAGAGATCGATGTATTCAACACCCCTCACGCGCTGGCTCCGTGGACCAGGAGAGCCCTCTGGAGGTGCCCCCGCAGCGCCCCGAGTTCGACCCGGGCCCCGGAGGAACGGGGCGGGGTGGAGGCGGTGTTGGAACGGGGGCGGTGTCGGGGAACTGGGGCGGTGCGGCGCGGCCATGGCGGAGGCGGCGGGTGCCGATGCCGGTCCATCCTCGCTGCTGGCGGCCGCCCGCCGGGCGCACGAAGCGGCGTTCGGGGGCGCGGCGGTACTGGCGGCCTGGGCCCCCGGGCGGGTCAACCTCATCGGCGAACACACCGACTACAATGGCGGCTTCGTGCTGCCCATGGTAAGGGCCGGGCTCCGCCCCCCCCGTCACCCTTCCGGTTCCTCGCCGCAGCATTCGGGGGGCGCCCTGGCCACCATCGATCCGGGGTCTTCCCGCTGGGACCTCGCGGAGCGGTACCCGCCGCACCGCAGGCAGCAACCGCAGAGCTCGCTGTGAATCCCCCTCCCCGCCCGCGTCTTCCAGAGGTTGAAGCGACTTTTCTAACAACCCGTGAAACAATTTCTCCCTCCTGGCGAGCGATGGATGTGCTGGTGGCAGAGACGGCTCGAAGCAGCTACGGCTTTCTGCCCTCCTTCAGCTCCCGGGGAAAGCCCCTGCTCAGTCCTAAATCAACCCCACAGTTAATTACTTAGAGATCTGAGGAGCGTGGGAGCAGGGCAGCAGAATTTCCCTGACAGCAACAAAACTTCCCACGCCTCTGTCATGGGGTTTCCGCTCCCCCCGAGCCCCACAACCAGCCGAACAACCCATGTGCTGTGCTGGGACTCTGGTCACAATGTCTGTGGAATCAAAGCATCATAAAACCATACGTTTGGAAGGGACCTCCAAAGGTCACCTAGTCCAACCCCTCTACAACAAGCAGGGACATCTCTAACTAGAACAGATTGCCCAGAGCCCCAGCCAGCCTGACCTTGAATGGCTCCAGGGATGGGCCTCCACCACCCCTCTAGGCAGTCTGTTCCAGGGATCCCCCACCCTTAAAGAACATTTTCCTGATGCCCAGCCTAAATCTGCACTTTTCCAGCTTCAAACCCTGACTTCTCGTCCTATAATTCCCTGCCCTTGTTCCAGTGGTAAGATTGACCCTCTGTGGCATTAACTAGCCAGAAATGTTAATACCATGATGAGCCTGAGTGTATGGGGGCAGCGGCTCTGCATGGGCAGAGAGAATGGTGATGTGTGTTGGGTGTTGCCGGCTGTCATTTGAAGTAACCCCAGCTGTCCCCTGCCACCATGAGTGCTCCATGGGATGCTGCAGGGTCTGAGCCCACCTTTCCCACCCCCAGGCCCTGCATCTGGGGACAGTGCTGGTGGGATCCCCCACGCAGGATGGAACAATCTCGATCGTCACCACCTCGGCACAGGCAGATGAGCCTCACAGAGTCCAGTTCCCAGCCCCCCGCCCAAGCACCCCTCTGAGCCCAGGGCAGCCTCGCTGGGCCAACTATGTCAAGGGCGTCATCCAGCACTATCGGGGTAAGGCCCAGGCTGCTGGGAGGGTAGGAGCCTCCCTCAGCAGGGCCAGTTCTTTTTTCCTGTGTGTGTGCTGGGCTTTTGGTGTGTGCTGGGGGCTCTTTCAGTGCCAGTGTAATCCCAGGGCTGCTGCTGGGACCTGGCTTACTGGGACCAGTGCAGAGACACTTTCTTCTCTGCAGAGCCCTTCCTCTGGTTGGGGGAGATGCCTGGGTCACCCTGTGTTTAAAAATGGGATATTGGACAGGGGCTGCTCTCTGTTGGTTGCCTGTGAGCTATGGGGCAGGGCAACCCCCCACCCTGCTGGGTCTCATGGGCCCTCTCCCTTCTCTTCCTGCAGGTGGTCCTTTGCCAGGCTTCACCGCTGTGATAGCCAGTGACGTCCCCCTGGGTGGGGGCCTTTCAAGCTCGGCCTCTCTGGAGGTGGCTACTTATACCTTTCTTCAGCAGCTCTGCCCTGGTAAGGCAGCAGCTGATGCTCCCCTGAACCATTCCTGAATGGCAGCTGGGATGAGGGAACTGCCCTTAGCAAGACCTCACAGCCCTCAGGGAAACACCACTGTGGGATTGGTCACAACCCTCCAGCCATGCCTCACAAGCCCATGGATCACCTTGGCTGTGGGGGTAAGCAGGTGTCTCTGGGGAGCATCTTCTCCCACCCTCCTCTCTACAAAAGTGGAAGTCACCATTTGACACCAGTGTCAAATTGTCTCACCCAGCTGGAGCTGTGACCCACACTGGCACGGGTGCCCTGCACTGGTGCAGCAGCAACTGCCTGCAGCTGATCCTTTAGCAAAACCGCATTCCATGGGAAAGCAGCCCTTTATCTTCATGTTTGCTTTCCCTGCTTCAGGGCAAAGGTCCCAGTGGTGCTGACCGAGAGGGACAGAAATGTGACTGAGAGAGTTCAATGGAGGGGCACGAGGATGATTAGAGGACTGGAGCACCGACCTTATGAGGAGAGATTTGAGAGAAGGTTACGAGGGGACTTAATCACTGTCTATAAATCCATGAGGACTGGGTATCAAAAAGAAAGAGACAATCTCTTTTCACTTATAATAGGATAAGGGGCAATGGGTGTAAGCTGGAGCACAGAAGTTCCATCTCAGTATGAGAAAGACCTTCTTTACTGTCAGGGTTACAGAGCACTGGAACAGGCTGCCCAGGGAGGTTGTGGAGTCTCCTTCTCTAGGGACTTTTCAGACCCTCTGGATGCATTTCTGTGTGACCTGCCTAAGGTTCTATGATCCTGCTTGAGCAGGGGGATTGGAGTTGATGACCCCTGGAGGTCCCTTCCAACCCCTAATGGTCTGTATGTATGTGTGTCTCTTTGCTCTGGCACAGATGACGGTGATTTGGTAGCCAAGGCGCTGGCATGCCAGGCAGCGGAGCACACGTTTGCTGGCATGCCCTGTGGGATCATGGACCAGTTCATCTCGGTGATGGGCAAGGAGGGCCATGCGCTGCTCATTGACTGCAGGTCAGGGCCAAGCACTGAGCTGCACCGTGGCCACCTGCTTGGGGTGGTCCCATGGCTGTGAAATAGTTGCAGGAGCACAGAGAGGGGTAAACCCCTGAACCCAGCCCAGAGTGTCACTGTGCAGCTGAGATTCCTATGTTTTAATTCCTGATTCCTCCTCCTACATCCTTTCTGCTACTTGCCTGGGCTGTCTTTCCCACAAAGTGTTTAAGGCCTGTTATGGGACTAATTGGAAGGGAGTGACATTCTAAACCACTTGGACTTTGCCTCTGTGGAGGGAGGAGTGGCCACATCCGGTCAAGGGCTGGATCAGGTGGGGGTGACAGGAACACCTATGCTGAGCTCTCACTGCAGGTCCCTGGAGACTATCCTTGTCCCATTGACTGATGCCAGTTTGACAATCCTGATCACCAACTCCAACGTGCGGCACATGCTGACGGGCAGCGAGTATCCCACACGCCGGCGGCAGTGTGAGGAGGCGGCGGTGGCACTCGGCAAGGCCAGTCTGCGAGATGCCACCATGGCTGAGCTGGAAGGTGGGTGCAGTCCCTCTATTGGCTCCATCTGCTCCTTATGGCAGCAGGATCTCAGTGCCCTATGGCAGGGGCTGAGGCTGTGGGACAGCACCTGGGACAGGTGGGCAGGGCTCACATCTGGGTGGGACTGTGCCGCACATCGAGAAGCTATACCACAAGACAGTTGTTGGGTGTGGCCAAGCTCACCCCCTGTAGACCCTCGGGCATTGCTGCAGGGCCATTGATGTCTTCACAGCGGCCAGGAGCCATCTGGGAGAGGAGGTGTTCCGGAGGGCCAGGCATGTTGTCGGTGAGATCGCAAGGACAGCCCAGGCAGTGCAAGCCCTGCAGGACAGAGACTACAGGATGTTTGGGAAGCTGATGGTTGAGAGTCACAACTCCCTCAGGTGAGGATGTACCAACTCTAGAACAGGGCAGGATGGTTCAGGGACAGCAGCATCAAGTCTTTGTGTCCTTCTCTTGCCTGTGGGTGCAGGGCTGGGGGCAGCCAGGGCTGTGTCCTTGTCCAGCATCTCTTACAGCTCAACCTTCAAAGGAATTTTAACAAGAACCCTTGTTAAACAGGTCTCTGTTTGGTTGCTGTGGAAAGGCAGGTAGCCACATGCTGCTTACGGCAGCTCCCAGTGAATCCCAGTTCTTGCAGCCTTGCTTGCGTATATGTGCACTTACAGGCAGAGCTGGACGTGGAACTGCAGTGTCCTGCATTGCTGCAGGTTGCTACTGCAATGGATGCAAGAAGACTTGCATGTCAGCTGCTTGTGGACTATGGCTGGGGAGCAGGACAGGGCTGACCACAGCTCTCCTCTCTCTAGAGATGACTATGAAGTGAGCTGCCCAGAGCTGGATGAGCTGGTGGCTGCAGCCCTGGAGGTCAGTGGGGTTTACGGCAGCAGGATGACTGGGGGAGGCTTTGGAGGCTGCACGGTGACATTGCTGGAGGCTGGGGCTGCAGAGAGAGCCCAGCACCACATCCAGGTATGTGGCACAAAGTGCAGGAGATTGACTTAAAGATCCCAAGGACACCAGTGAAGCTCCCGAGGCCCTTAGATTGATGTAGCCCATGCAGCGCTGTGCAGGGATGTTACGCAGCCCTTGCAGTTCAGCGCTATGCTGGTAGCCAAGCACTGCCCAGAAGACTTGCTGTGTTGAGAAAGTGAGCAACAAGGTGCCAGGTGAGCTTCAGGAAAGTTAAATCTACCTGGGGAAAAGTAACCTAAGCTGAATTGAGGCAATACTGAGCTTAATGCTGGAAGTTACAGCCCAGAAAACTTCTCAGTGCTACCATCCATGTTCTTCTCTAAATCAGCAGCTCAGGGTGCATTGGTGGCTGAAAACACCAACAAAATGGGTGGAAGGAAAGGGGGCTGTGGGTGAGGCAGTGCCTCATTCTTCTGCTATAGGAGGTTGTGGTGGGACCTGTGAGTAGTGTGGGGAGGGGATAAAGGGGCATAGGGAGGGGTCTGGTATGAGAAGGAAGTGAAAGGGCTGTGATTCTGCCCTGTGGTGAGAAGCTGGGATAGAGTGAACACAACCAGGAGTTACAGAATAGAGTGAGTGTGGAACTGACCTTCAAGTCCTTCAAAATCAGAACCAGTGACCATGGATATGTTAGGAGAAAAGTTGAGCCAAGGCAGCACTGCACAGAGCTGGTGGTGAGTTTTGTGCTGTCACCAGAGGCTGTGGAGGACAGCAGCATCTGTAGGGTCAGAAGGGTTTGCAAAAAGTCACAGACTGAGCAGTAAGGGGTTGCGGATGGGTCAGCTTGGGGATGTGCTGACAGCCTCCATGCCTCGTGCTGTGGCTGGACCAGGGCTTCCGAGGCCAACACCCTATCCCCAGACTGCTTCAAACACGTCTGCTGTTGGAGCTCAGTTGGGCTGAGCAGCAGGGCCTTTCTCCCCCTAGCCCAGACTCCTGCTGTGGCACAGTACAGTCCCAGAGACCACTTACTGCTCCGCTTGTCTCCTAGGAGAAGTACAGCGGCGCAGCCACCTTCTACCTCAGCAAACCTTCTGGAGGGGCCAAGGTGCTGCCTGTTTAGAGCAGCGACCACTTCACCTGGGATGGGATCACCTTTTACCAAGGCTTCACAAGAGGATCAATTTGTCCATCAGCACAGTTTGCTTAATAAATGCCTAACACTTGCACAGTCATTCTGCGCCTGCCTGAGCAGAGCTCTGACACCACAGTCAATGGGGACCCTTCCTCAGAGGAGATTGGTTTAACTCTGCTTTGCACTGGTGTCATGAGCCATTACCAGATCTGTGGGTCCAGTGGTGCTTCTGGAGCTGCAGTTGAGGAGGGGATGGCAGCAGAGGAGCAGCAGGCTCTGCACTTGGCAGAGGCCTCTATCTGGGTCTCTGGCTCTGGCATGTGCCCCTCATCCCCCACTACAGATAGAGGGTGTTGCAGGAGGGTGATTTTTTTCCCCGTTATCTTTTTTTAAAAATGGAGAGGCAGACTGTAGAGAAGACATTGAGTGCAATAGGCAGCCACCTGGTCAGAGACCCACTGTCAGGACAAGCTGCTGGACTCCCCCTTGGAAAGGCTGAAGCACCACCAGTCCTAATGACCAGATGAAAATCCAAGTGATGCTGGTCCAGTGTGAAGCATCAACTGGGAATGCAGCTGCCATGTCTGTGTGGATGATGTGACAGCCTGAAGAGCAGCAGCCAACAGGCTGGGTTCTCCTCTTAGATAACAGCATAGTCTTTGGTTCTAATGCTGGGAAGTTTTCAGCATTGCACTGAACCATAAAGCACAGGAAAAGGGTCACAGAGCCCTTGTGCAGGAGACGCTTCAGCTGGAGAGGAAACCCCAACCATGAAGATGGGATGGGATCTGGGAGGCAGGCAGCTCCGTGCCACTGGGATTCTCCTGGAATAAGTAAGTGCTTCTGGAAGGGACACTGAAACCACAGGGCTGCTGAAGTATCTCTTGACCCAAGTTCAAAATTGATCTAGCTCATTCATGTGCACCTGTGGCTCAAACACATCTGAATCTTCCCTCCCAAACAGCCCAGAGAGGAGGGGCAGCTTTTGGCACTGTAACTTCCGAGTCCAGAAAAAAAAAGAACAAAAATGTTGAGGTCCAGTATCAGACCAAATCAGGCAGGAGATGCTGCCAGGGAGAGCAGGCTGCTGCTGTCTTGGTTGGAAGCTCTAATCCAGGACAGGGGAAGCTGCTGGAGCAGATCCCTTACTTTGGGCAGGTCCTTGCCTGCTCTTGGCTGGCTGGATCACAGCAGGGAAACTCTCTTCAGCAAGACATGGAGCCTGGTTGCCCTCATTAGTACAGGGAGCGAGATGTCAGGCATTGTACCTAGAGCCAGGAAACGAGGCCCAGCAAAGTCTCAGCTCAACTCCACACCCACTGAGGTCTGAGGGAGGCTCAGAGTCTTGCTTGGGATGATGAGAGAACCTGCTGGTCCTAGGCTTGTTCTTTTGTGTTTACTGAGGGGTCACAGGTCCAAAAAGGCTTTTAAAGAATACCAAAATCCTTCTGCCCCCTCCAAAAATCTCATGTTGTCCACAACAGCCTTGTAAGAAATCCCAAATGCTCTTCCCAGCTCCAGGAACCACTGCCTGGGCTGTACCCATCCATTACCTGTAGGCAGATCTGAGCCCCTCTCTGTCCACGTGCTGTGTCTGGAGAGCTCAGCTGGGGGTGCAGTGCAATGAGGGGTCTGGCCACTTGCAGCCTTCTGCTGGGAGTCTTCAATGCTGGAGGATATGTGGCCCAAGGCAGAGACTAAAACCAGCTTATCAACAGACTTTCTACAGGGTTTAGGAGCTGTTGAATCAAGCCCTTAGCTAATTTCTTCCAGTTATTTATGATCCTTAACAGCCACAATCCCAGAGTAGCCTCCCCATTCAGCATAGACCTTATCCACCTGTATTTTTAATAAAATAATAAAATACATTTATATGTTTTTATATAAACTATGAAAACTGTACAATACTGTATGCCAACAAAAAGTCACGCAGCAGAGACCTAGTCGCAAGGAACACTATACAAATGGAGGGCTGTACTTTGCTGTCTTGGTACCAAACGTTAGCAGTGAGGGAAAGACATGACTAGGTGCGGTAAGGAAGCATTCGGTTACCCCAAAGCCCTGCTTTGCAGCCCTCATAAAAAAAAACCCAGCACCCCAAGTGGAACAAAATAACTAGCTCCAATGGATAGGCAGGTTGCCAGAGAGCCTGCAGCAAAGATGACCTCCTCTACATCAGGTTGTTGCCAGCTGGGATCCTCTCAAAACCGAGGTGCTGGGAATAAATCTTTCTGTTCTGCTCATCTGAGGAAGCTGGGGAGCTATCGAGACACCTGGTTTCAGCAGGGGTATTTGGATGGATCAGCACTGAAGAATGGTGTTGGGGTGAGTTTGTGTTAGACATCCCGGTGGTCTCTGCAGGACAGAGTCTGTGCAGAGCAGGACAAGCTGAAAAAGGTGAAGAATAACCCAACCATGCCAGAGCTTTGGGTGCACTGGGCTCCAAAGGAGATGTCCAGAGCTTGCAGTGCCATGGAGGGTCTCTGCTCACAGAAGATTTCCAGGCACTGTGACAATGTCTGGATGAAGCACTTTTGGACTGTTCCACAAAGTTCTGACATCGGAACACGAATGTCCTGTTGGCAGGCAGTCTGCACTGACTCAGGCCTCATAGAACTGCCTCTCCATCTGTTTGGACAGGATCTCACTGGACGTCACAGTCCGGCTCACAAACTCTCTGGTGACCTGCTTGGTGAGGGTGCTGCTGGCGCTCTCCACTTGCTGGGTTGTCATCAGCATACCATCTGCAATGAGAAGCTCCGTGGTCAGGACACCGCGCTAAGTACAAGGTCACAAGGAATAGGATCTGCTCTACCTGATGATTCCTGGCAGAGGCTTCTCCTTATCCCATCTTTATTGAGGGAAAACCTCTCTAATCAAGTGTTTCAGCGCATTGCCCTGTCAGTCTGTAAGAGGGAACTGCTATCAGCTCCCAAACAGTTTGTGCTGCATCATGAACCCCTGAGTCCAGGAACTCAAGTGGGAAAACATGGGACTCCTACACTGATCTGAAGAGGTCTCACCTTACAGGAAAAGCTATGATTTGATCCCTGGGGTAGTCCTGGGGGACTTCTGGAAATTGAGTGTGACTTGTGGAAAAACTGCGGCTGCCTCTGGGGCAGAAGGGGGATACAGTGCAGCAAGAAAGGGTCTGGTCCTCTTCATCAGTCCTGTATGATGGACCTTCCCTCCATGCCTTTGGCACTTGAGGGAAAAGTACCCTCAGACGATTGGACAAGCAGGGTTGTCCTTTGCTTTCTGAGGATTCCAAAGTGGACAGGGAGCCCTTCCCCTACCTGTGAAGTGAGGATCCAGAGAGGAATGGCTGATGCTGGTTTTGGTAGTGAATTCAGTGGGGAAGTTGTACACTTCTTCCCGCATGTACTGCTGGCCTCCAAACTGGGAGAAGGTGCCTGGGGAAAAGGAAAGGGGGCAAGTCATCCAGGAGACAACAAGGAGCTTCCAGCCCCTCAACCCTATGTACTGAACAACAATTAGCTCAGGAGGTTTCTCTCTCTCAGAGCCAGGTTTAGGAGGAAGTGGGACAGTCTGACACCTGTGCAGTGTAAGAAACTGCATCCAGGCATAAGATAGAAATTTCATAATAAATTTAGCTCTAGCAGGTTCTCATGATCCTCTCTTATTCAGTGCATCAGGACTGGGGTAATGCTTACAGGGCACTGCATTGTCTTCATGGAAGACAGTATCTCCAGTGATGGAGAACAGTCATCACCGGAACTGGTAAGGGACCTCAGGAGTTGTGTTTCTGACTCAGAGGTTCTTTGCACCTCCAAGAGACATGGTACTGTACCTCCATCCTGAGATTCAATGGTGATGATGCCTTCTCTCTCTGGCCCAAAGCCTTGGGTGGTCTTGGCTTGCACTTTGAACTTGTATGGGACATTCTCACTCAGATGGGGCACAGTCAGGGTAGTTTCTGGATTGTCTCCTTCAACATAGATATTCCTGGGCTCCCCTAATCCATAGAGACACAGCAGTGAAGACAGACAGGAGTGATGGTCCCCCCAGTCGCACTCCCCCCACCAACTCTGTCTACTACCTTGGCAGTCTCAGTCTACTGTCTGACTTTCCCTTGGCTTTGTGATACCCACAGACCCTATGATCATACCCAGCTCTACTAAGGGTTAAGACAACCCTATTTTAGTGCAGCGGTGATCAAACTACCTTCATGGAGTTTGAGCTGTAATAAGCTATATGTCCTACTTCTTCCCACCATATTCCTAATACTGGACTACAGGAAGACACAAAGTGTCAGAGTCCAGCAACTCCCAGGCCTGGAATCTGCTTCCAGTCTCCAGTTTGCACCAATGTTGCTGGTCCCAGTAAAAATGCTGTCAAGTTGCCTTTGCTAGAGGTACCTTGTGCTCTACACAGCCCAAGACCATACCTCCTCCATGCAGCATCTCACAGGTGATCATGTAGCCCAAGATGGATCCATTGGGTTTGCGGGGCCTCTCCCAGCTCAGTTGCAGGGAGTCAGGACTCAGGGCAGTGAAAACCAGTGGTCCCGGAGCACTGGGGGTGCTCAGTGTGAAGGGTGAACCTGCAAGGACACGAGTGAGAGACCAGTGTCACAGGAGGCAGTGAGGACCCTGGAAGAGACCTGTGCACAGCAGTTAGCTGAGACTTTGCAACTTAGGTTTCCTATCTAGAAGGCTTGTGTAAGGCAAGTGCAGGGCAAAGAAGGTCCTATTTCTAAATGAAAGGAGGGAAAGGAGAGCTCAGGATGTGGAGAAGTGAAACAGCAAGGCCAGCACTGTAGACAGAAACATCAATACCACCCTTCTGCTGTCTCCCATCCAACTCACCCGGTACAGGGCTGTGCGGGCTTTGCGGGTCCACCTGGGACTCTATGGTGATGACTCCTTCCCTCTCAGGACCCCAGCCTTCCTCACTCTGTGCCTTCACCTTGAAGACGTAGGAGCAGTTGGGCAGCAGGTCCTCTACCACCACAGAGTTCTGACTGGGGTTGGGAATGGCGAGTCTGTGCACCTCTCCTGGGACACACAAACAAGAGGGACATCAATACCATGCTGTAGGCACAGAGGCATGGCTTTCACCTCAAATCAGCCTCAAAAGAACTGTCCGGAATACTCATCTGGGTCCCATCCCAGCCACCTTCATTACAACTTGTCACCAACTTGTGGAACAGAATGAGTTGTTGCTCCAGAAAAAGGCCTGGAACAAACAGCTCTTTGAAACCTCAAGGGTTTTCAACCAACAAGAATGACATTGTCGCTAACGCTGCCCTGAGTTTCAGGTAAATTAAGACATTTTAGTTACAATCCTTTCTCCAAGTGCAATGTGGTGAAAAAAACACCTTCAACTAAGATGTTTGGTCTGGTAGAAAATGAGTCCAAGGGTTTTATGGGGAGGAGTGACATGAAAATACTGTGATACTGTGAAAAGCAACCTGAGGAATTGTCCCTCCAGCACAAGTGGGTAACGAGAGCTGTGATATTTCCTCCAGGTTACACAAAAAACAGTTAAAACCAGTCCCTGAATCCCAGAATAGTTGATGTTGGAATTGTGAAAATCACAGAATCTGTTGGGTTGCAAGAGGACTTCAAGATCATTGAATCCAACCATTAAACCAGCACTGCCAGGTCACCACTAAACCATGTCCTTCAGCACCACATCTATATCTTTCATGGTGACTCCATGGTGGACCTCTGGAGGTCACCTAGTCCAAACTCCCTGCTTAAGCAGGGTCACCCTGACCAGTTGCCCAGGAGAAGAGCTAGACCACCAACTCCCATCACCCACAGCCTGGTGGGACTGTCCACGTGTTCACTGACCTCCATTGAGGAGCTGGTACTGCATGCTGTAGCCCTGCACCTCCTTCTCACAGTGTGGCTCCTGCCAGCTCACCTTCAGGGAGGTGGGTCCCAGGGCAGAGAATACCAGGCGTGTGGGGATGTCAGGGACGCCCAGTGGCAGCCTAGAGTCTGAGGCAAAAAGAGAATGTCAGGGTGGAGATTTGAGGGCTGGGGCTTAGGGGAGTTTAGGGAGTGGTGCACACAAGCATGGGATGGTCCTTGTGGTCCAGGGATATCATAATGAGAAATCACCTCTGCAAGCTGGCCCATTGTGAGGTGGGACCATCTGGCTCTGCAAACCTACAGTGATGTCCCATGGCCTTGGGGTACCAACCTTTGGTGGGACAAGTCAAGGTAAGCTTCATGCCCATGTGGCAGAGAGACCAGACTAGGGGCCCAGCTGCTGTGTGTGGCCATCCTCACTCACCCCAAAGCACCCTGTCCTCTCTGCCAGAAACTTCAGACTTTTGTCAGTGCAGCTCGGTTAAGAACGTGGTCTGTAGCTAAAGGAGAACAGCACCTCCAGGGACTGTTCAAGGGATTGGGGGCAGTTGGGACCAGGACTGGGTGTTCCGTCTCCCCCAGCTCAGCCCACTGGGACACAAGGCTTATGGAGAGCACAACAGCCCCAGAGATGACACTCAGGGACTGAAGCCTCTCATTGCCATGGGCTTTGGCCAAGAAGCTTGCAGAGGGATCTCTCATATGTAGCACACGTTCTCCCCAAGAGTTCTCCAAATACCTGTGGAGTAAAACTGAGAACAACAAGCTTGTTAGGGATGAAGAGGACAGGGACAATGAGCTGATCAGCTTGTTAGAGCATGGTAGCAGTGGTGGTGGGTGTTAATCAGCCCAGGTATGTTGAAATGCAGCTGAAGTCACCTGCAAATGGAAAGGTGATGTGATGGTGGCAGAAGCTGGGCCAGGATGAAGATCAGTGTGGTGCATAGCAAGGCATGGAGAGAGGATTTGGGGTGAGCAGTAGATATCAACAGCTCATGGATGGCCAGTGACGCAATGTATGACTGGGAGGAGACACTGGACAAAGCTGTACCTATGTACTTGCAAATCCCTGCAGACATGATTATAGAATCCCGAAAGCCAGTGCTGGGGTAGTAACCCTTCACCTTTACCCTGTTCCTGAAACCCACATCTTGGAGCCGTGGGATTGTCCTCCCAGCATCTTCATGGATGGGAGGGAGGAGTCTCCCCGGATAATCTACAGAAGCAGTGCAAGAGAAAGAGAGAAGAACACCATTGGATACTTTGCAGTGGGTTCAGAATCAGGTGTTAGCACCTGCAGAGGTGACTTTTTGAAGTTCAGATCATAGGAGCCTTTTAACAACCTTCTGTCAGCACCAGCTGATGTAGATGAGTACAGCTAAGAGGCAACCGTATTGCTAGACAGGGTAAGAAGAGATTTATGCTCTTCCCAGAGTGAGGGATGTGGACACTTTCCAAACCAGTCTGCAAGCAGTGTGGCCTTAGCAAAACACCTGCACACCGAAGGTGAAGACATGACCTTCCAGATCTGATTCATAGGCCCCCTTAGCTGCATTCAGTCCTCACCACAACAGGACTTGCAGGGCATGAATCCAAAGTCAATCATGGGGATGCAAGGGAAGGACAGGTCCCAGCACCACAGTACTCACCATGCCCCATCAGTATCGTGGAGTAATCTCTTGTCAGTGAGGAACTCCCCATCACCCTGTGCTCCTGCTGAATGTGCTGGTGGTAGCTGGTGTTCATTGTCCTGGTCAGTGTGCCACTGCCACTACCAGGGAAGGAGAAGTCCACACGGCCATTTAGCAAGTGCTCTGTTGAAGAGGACACACTGTGAGGAACATGGCTGGGACAAGGCTGCTACGCTAGTTTCCACGGGGAAGAAGCAGGAGGTATCATGATGCGTCATGGTGTCTTATCCGCATCTTGGCTTCAGCCTCTCTGGAAGGTTGTTCTGGAGAACTACATCTAGAACAAGCCACAACCACGCAACAGGACAAGGCAGAAACAAACAGCTAAATGGAGACTTTGTTCTACACCCAACACGAGACATCCATGGTGCCCAAGGTAACTCCAGACCTCGGCCTTGCTGGGACGCTGCCTTGTGGTTCTCGCCATGATCTCTCACACTTCCCCTTAGACACAAGCCCAGGTTTACAACCTCATGTTAAAAAAGAAGGCAGAAGAAAAACATCCTTTCATGGAGGCAGTTTCTCCAAATCTCACTCTGGATTCCATCTCAGATGGATCTGGAAAGCAAACTCTGCTCCGTTGTTCCAGTCCTTGACAAACCCCCAGCAGGCCATGAAATTAGCACCCCATGAGCGAGAGATTTATGTTTAACAGTCCAGTGGATCTGCCCCAGAAGTTCAGGACACTTCATTAAAGTGAGGAGCTGCCCTTGGAGGTGGCACCATCTGGGTTTGCTCCTGCCTTGAAGGTCCAGCCTTTTGTAGAAGCAACTTGCTAGCAGGCTGCCGCGTCCATGCCAAGATGGGTGTTACCTTGACACTCTTGTGAGCAGACACACCAGGACAAGGTTCTGAGGCAGACTACAGCATGGGAACATCACGCCAACATGAGGACGGGCACACAAGGAGAAGAAGAGGACACTTGCTGGGGCAGAGCCCAGCCACCAGCCCCTTGGCCTAGAGCAGGATGAGACAGGACACTCAGTGCCATAACAAAGCCGTCCTTCACCTGCTTGGGGCTGTGGTGTGCCGCTCCTCCTCATGCTGCTGTCCTCCTCGTGGAGGATACCCTCGGTGTCCGAGGAGAAGCAGCTGCTGTCAGAGAGGCGGGGAATGGTTTCAGGTGGAAGCCTCCAAGTGACGCGACGGAGATCCAAGTCTTCTCCCAGCAATGGCACATATTTCCACCTGGAGCCTTTTGGGACAATGCAAGTACTGGTGTTGGCATGACCTGCAGGGGACGGGGTGGGCTGCCCATCACCTTCATGCTGCTTGTTGGGGAAGGGAAGGGGCAGGTACCAGTGGGAATGACTGTTCACAGCCCATCTGGCCAAGTGTTGGCTGATAAGTTCAGGCACTGGAACCATTGTGTGACTGGTAGACGATGGACAGGGAATATGACACGCACAGGGTTCCTCAGCTGCAGGGCTGTTTTACAGCCATGTGTCCATCACAACAAAATGCGAGGGTCAAAGTCTCACCAACGTCCCACTCCTGTTCCTTTCACAAAAAGTGCAGTAATTGTCCTCTGCTCCTGAGAGGTTTCCTCGCTCCTTGGTGTGTGCTCCGGATGGCTGGACTCTTGGTGTTCCCAGTGCCTTGCTCTCTGAAAGCACCAGGGACTTGTTCCTCGATCCCAGATGCTGGAAAACCCTGCCTTCCACCCCAAAGAATAGCCTCCAGATTCTACTGACAAGCTTCATCATTCTGCTTACAGCCCATCTTCCCCTCAGCATCCCAATCCAAGACAGCCAGCCTCATCCAGAGAGTGAAGACATGAAGAAAGAGAGGCTAGTGTCTTCCCAGAACTTGGCGAGTTCCCTTCTCTTGGCTCAGCCAAGGCCCTGAACACCCAAGGGACTCAGAGGTCTGTGCCTTGCCAGTGTGTGTTTGCTGACGGTGAATCTTGTGTTCCAGGCAAATGGCAACAGGAAGATGAGCAGGGAGGGGCACTGAGATTTCTCTTTCTCTCGTGGCTAAGAGAAGGAAACACTGGTCCTATTTACACTGCACCTAGTCAAGTGCTGTGGGTGCAGCTGCTGTCCTTTGGAAAGTCTGAGCTCCATCACCTCTGTGCCTTGGCTCTCCCCATGTTTGCGAGGGGCAAAACGAGCAGCAGCGAAGCCCATTATTGCTGAAAGCTGCTGTTAAGGGAAACTACTGTTAAAAATGGCCTTGGCCAAACCCAGACCAACATACCCGACTCATCAGAGACGCTGGGCCGCTTGCTGCCAGCCGGGGAGCGGAGCACGTCTGTGCTGTACATCAGGTAGCTGTCGTAGTCCTCACCTCCTTCTGCGTCAATGATTGGGACATCAGGGATGATGGGAACTGGAGACAAGGTGAAAGTGCCATCAGACAAGCAGCTCAAAACCACAGAGGCCTACGCTCAGGTGGCCTTCAGCATTTGCCAGGGTGGCCTGAGCAGCAGAATGGAGAAGCAGCCAGGCGGCGGGGAGAGCTTCCCAGCACCGCTCCTGCTTCCCACCCGACGGGGCAGTAACTCACTGGACATGGGGCGCTTGGGCTGCGTAGCAAGGTTGATGGTGGCTTCTCTCTCAGGTCCCCAGCCAGCACCATTTCTGGCCTTCACCATGTAGCGGTAGGGCTGAGACTCCCGCAGGTTTTCTATCAGCACCATCCGCTTCTTTGGGTCTTCGACCAGCACCTTCTTCACGGGGCCAATGGGTACTGCAAACATGGGCAGTGCCCATCACCCATGAGACACAGAGAACCCCCTGGCACTCCAGCACTTGGCCAACAGCCTGGCTCTGGGGCAAGGTGCAGCTGCTGTTTGGGCTGCTCACAACAGACAGGACGTCATCCCAAGGGAATTCCCTACTGAATGCTGAAGTCAACCAACACCAGAGGTCTCCTGTTGCTGGTGTGTCACCAAATAGCATCCTAGGGTCCCTGGCACCCTAGCCCTAGGTGTAGACCTAGGAGCTACATTTTGAAGATGAAAACTAACAGAAACTACTGTAGAAGTGAGTGGGAAATAAGAGAGCTCCTGGCTTTGCAGGACTAAATCCTGAGTGGTGGTTTTCCTGAACTTTGTACTTTTTCCATCAAGACGTGATCTTTGTTTTAACAACAAACATAGTTGGAAACATTTGGCCACTGCTGTCTGAGACCACAGTGGCCTGAGGCACTTGTAGGCCAGGCCCTCAGCCTGGTTGGTCTGCCCTGCTCTGCAGAGGAGCCCTTACCGTTGTCCTCATTGACCAGCCCATAACTGACTTCATAGGCTGTGATCTCCCCATTGGTTTCTGCAGGCTCAGCCCAGCTCAGCTGTGTCACAGTGGAGGACACGACGTTGAAAGCCAAGCGGCCAGGCTCACTGGGGACTGGAAAGGGAAGAGTGAAGAATCCATGTTATTCCAGCTCAGGAACCAGAGCTCCTCAAGTATCAGCTGGGTGGCAGTGAAAGGCGCTCAGCGCTTGTCCCCAGGAGCATCAGAAGCTCTGAGCTGGAGATTCCATGCTGGGGGCACGGGCAGCCCACTGGCTTCCACTCGGTGGAGGTGCGGTCACTCACCATCCTCCAGTGTGCGGCAGTGGATGATGTCAGAGTAAGCTCCTTCCCCCATGGTGTTATAGGCACAAACTTGCATCTCGTAGTCACAGAAAGGGTAGAGGTTACTCAGCTCTGCTGATGGTGTTTTGACATCAATGAGATGGGCTTCTGACTCGGGGTACCCTTGGACCCAGTATTTCACCTGGCAAAGCAAGAGGAAGCCATGGTTCCTTCAATTCCTTACTGTAATGGGTGAGACATCCCCCACCTCTTGTCAGATTTGTTTTGAGGAAGCCACGGTGTTGGGCCACTTCTCTGAAACGGGAGGCCAGGAGAGGCTGTGTATTTCCTCGTACATGATGGAAAGGGAGGAGAGCCCACCAGGAATCTTTCCTGCAAATCCCACCTCCATCTAGCCATGAGCCCAGAAGGTGGAGAAGGCCAGAAGGAATAAGCTTGGCACCTCCTTTGAGTGTTTTCTTTCCATCCCTTCAGCACAGGTGACTCTGTGTGTGAAACAGCTGCAGGAGAGGACACTCCTTGAAATCACTCACCCCTTACCTTGTACCCCAGAGGTTTTCCAGGTGGAGGAAACCAGTTGAAGCGGATTTCCCTGGAGCTGAGAGCATGGGCACTGGGATTAAGTGGTGCACTCAGGAGGCCTTTGGGCGACTGGGAGACCTGGCTCATGCCAGTCATGGAGGGGACATTATCCACCACCTCTGCAGATAGGGGGAAGAAAGGTCACATAAGTGCTGGTCCCCATGTGGAAGTTAAAAAGGGATGGGTGACTCTCTCCAGCACTGCACTGCCACCCTGAGTGAGCCTTTCAAAGCATTTCTGAGGGGCAGATCCCCATTGTAGGGGAGGGAAACTGAGGCAGTTGGTGATGGCATCCCCCAAAACCACACAGCAAGCTGGTGTGAGAGTCAGGCTCAGACCTTCCCCAAGTCCTGCACCTCCTGCTGCTCCTCACAGGCTGTCCAGTAGAAAGAATTAAAAAGACAACTACCAGGACCTTAAAAAATGGTCCATTTCCAACATGTCATCAAACCAGTTTGCTCAGAGCCCCATCCAACCTGTCCTTGGACACTTCCAGCTAGGAGACATCAAAAGCTTCTCTGAACAGTCCCAATTGTTGCCTACTTTTACGCCTTTAACTTCAAAAAAATCAAGGGAAGTGAGTAAGGAATCCCCTCTATTTCCTTCATGGAGGTAGATGATCCATCCTCTTCCCCACCCCTCTGTCTGTACCCTCTGATGCCTCTAGAGGGAGACCAGCACCCACCAGTGGGAGCAGGAGGAACCTCCTCGTTGCTACTCTGTGGGTGCGGAGCAGGGATCGGGCTCTGCCACCAACTCGGGCTGGGGGTACCAGCGCAGCGCTGCCATTCCCCACCCACGAGATGCCAACCCCTACCTGGGTCAGCGATGGTCACCGTGGTCTGGGGGTATCTGCCGATCTTGGCACCGTACTTGGGGTGGAGGAGGTCAATGGCGAACTGCTTGAGCTGGCTGTTGTGCAGGAGGGTGTCCAGTTCAGTCAGCTCCAGCAAGGGCACCTGCAGTTCCTTTCGGGTCTCCCCTGGCTGGAAGACCAGGTCACCCTCTGTGAAGATGTAGTCCTGGAGGAGAAAGATGAGGTGCATGGTTATAGCCCACAGCACCCATGAGAAGGGTCCCAGAGAGCTTTCCCTGACCTTACAGTGCTCACAACTCAGAGGGCAGCAGGTACCCTTTGCCTCAGGTACAGGCAACCTCACAGGTGCCCAAGGCACAGGGACCAGGTGATGGAGGGAAGTGTCTGCCCTTGTGCTAACAACAAGCCTTGGGTCTTCCCTCTCCCAACCACATCCCCTCTGAGCCTGATAATGGTTCTTCTGCAGCCCCAGGTCTGACTCCCTCCCAGCCCTCTGTCCCCACTCCTGTCTGCCAAGGTCAGGAGCACCACCTCACCCTGCCAGTCTTGGCAGTGAGATCCCGGGTCCTGTAGGTGACTTGGGATTTCCCGTTGTCTATGATCTCCCGGAGTACAGGGATCTTGGCCACCTTATCGAAGCGGCTGTGGGAGTAGGCTGGCTGCAAGAAGGTGATGAGGCTGCTGGCTGGAAGAGGCAGAGTAGAAGGTGTGGGTAGAGCAAATACATGAAGAATCACATCATAAACATGTAGGTGTGCTCAATGAACATAGTTCCCGTCACCCATGGCTGTGAGCTGTGTATGAGAAGTTACCACACAGACTGGAGCATTAACCACTCTTGACCTGTGTGTT
Organism: Rhinopomastus cyanomelas; assembly: GCA_013400115.1. Lineage (NCBI taxonomy): Eukaryota > Metazoa > Chordata > Aves > Bucerotiformes > Rhinopomastidae > Rhinopomastus > Rhinopomastus cyanomelas. The sequence continues at coordinate 328,057 of VXBP01000738.1, read as the reverse complement.
CCCTGCTCAGAACAAGCAGATGGGAAGCAGGGGCTAACTGCTGGGGACATTCACCTGCCCCAAGCAGAGCACAACAGCCAAGGTGTGCAACCTACGAACTGAGGCAGCAGAGGCACGTGATCAGCCCTGGAGCTGGTAACATCTAGATTTATGAAAGTCACATGTTTGTGTCTCTGTCACCAGAGGTGATGACCCTCATTTGGATGCTTTCAGAAGTGCTTTGGTTTTGACTCAGCAGAATTAAGATAGGAGCTACCAAGCAAGTCTCTACTCGGTGATCTGGGGTAACTCAGACATGCGTGCTGCACTTTCCTTAAAACCCACAAGTCCAACTGGATATGGGGCACTCAAGCACAAACACTCTTCATCTGATGCCACAGTCACAGCCCTTCACCTTGTTCTTTGATGATGGTGATGTTGACAACCCTGCGTCCAATGTCTGCGATGCCAGTGGGGACATCAATGGCCTCCACCTGCAGCTGCTTCTCATCATCATCCTCCTCCCTGATGAAGAGTGGAACACGGACATCCACCAGCTCCACGGCCTCTTGGAACTCCACCATCCCATGAGCATCTGCAGGCAGGTACATGGTGAGAGCTGGGAAATACCATCCCTGGCTCAGACAGGAGGCAGTGCTGGGCTCTGCTCCCTACCTTGGTCTGAGATCACGGTGTAATAACCCGGTGAAACCTTCAGGTCATTGAAAGCCTCATGGGAAACATGCTTTTCTATCACTTTGATGATGTCCATCTTGGCTGAGCGAGGGGCGGTGAGCACTGTGTCCACAATGGTGTGGTCCTGCCTGTGGTGGGCGGGGAGAGAAAGCCAGGTCAGAGCTGAGAGCATCTCACATAGCTGGAGGGGCTGGTGAGTGCAGGGAGCATTAGGTCACCCCATATGTGTGGGAGAAGCAGGAAAAGGCGGCTGTGAGTTCCTCTCACCTTTTCCCAGAATTGGGCTGTAACCTGGGGAAAAAGAAAAAGTAAATAAAGATGAGGCAGAGTGACTAACACACCCGAGGAGACAGTGTTCTGTGTGAATCACAGACCTGTGCAGGTTTGAGCTGCAGCAGCTGCCCTGCGGGTGCCAACCCATCATCCTATAGAATGCATGGCCCCATCACATGTTCCCTCCTGTCTGACTGCTCCCTCTAGCCCTGGGTTTCCCAATTCGAGGAGAAGGAACATGCCCACAGGGGAGTTCATGCCTGGTCAGGGCTGTGGGGAGAGGAGAACATGCCCTGCTTAGAGCTGGCATCCCCAGAATCCTCTGCCCTGCACCAGGCACTTGTCACTTTGCACATGGATGAAGCCTTTGAAACCAGGGGGATTTTCACACTGAGCATCATGGACCAGGATTTGTCCCCACTGTAGGAGTCTCAGGTCCAAAGGCAGACATGGCTGAGATCACCTGGGTGGGCCCTGCAGCCCTGGGCAAACTAAGCACCACACTGGGCTTATGCTTGTGCAGGGGATGTCTCACAGGCCACCTTTCATCTCCCCATTCTGGATTTCACACCCTAGCCCTCTGCTCCACTCCCTCATCAGCAGAGTCCTGGGGACGCCATGCCCCAAGGCTGTCTCTCCCACAGTGACTCACCTGAACTTGGTCTGCTGGAGTTTGTGGCAGCCAGGGATGTGCTTGAAAACGTCGTTCAGCTGCAAGGAGCAAGAGGGACTTTCACATCAGATCCCTTGCTGAACAGGTTGTGTTCAGTGAGCACATACTGCTGTCAGCAGAGCCCTCTGGTCACCCCCAGGTCCTCCCCATCAGCCCTGCCACACCAGACAGAGACCCTCCCCACCATGGCTTTTGCCTAGCATGCAGCAAAAGGCTGCAGTCTGAAGCCAAACAGGAGCTTCAGACCCAAGGTCAGCCTCACACCCTGTCACGACACTTGGGTCATTCTCCCAGCTGTGACCTTAAAAATGTGAGCTTTCTCTCAGAAAGAGGAAAAATGGCTTCTTTCCTTTTGAGAGCTGCCAGGGTGCCCAGAGAAAGGGCATGTGCCCTTCCCAGCATCACAGACCCACTCCTCATCCTCAGAGTAGCTGTCCTCTCATCCCACAACTAGCCCTACTCCCATGCTCAGACTCCTACGTTCTCTTCCACTTCCTTGCGCAGCTGCTCACACTCCCTTGTGTCCGTCTTCACCAGGTTCTGCGTGAAAAGCCGGGTCAGCCGCAGTGACAGCCCATAGGGAACTGCAAGGAGAAAACCCCTCCTCAGACTCCTTCTTTCTGGGGTACAGAAGTAAGGCAGCCAACAGCTGGAAGCATGGGGACATGTGTGACACAACCAAACCTCATTGCACCAGCAGAGAAAACACTCTGGGCTAACTGGAAGGCTCTTTGACAGATCCAGCCAAAGGAACCAGTGTCCAGTGGTGGCTCTGGAGTGATGAGGCAGTGAAGTAAAGGCTGGGTCACAGCTAACAAGACTAAGGTACATGCAGTGAACATCCACTGCATGGCCAGGCTGCCAGGAGCCCTCCAAGGCTGCCTTTAGTCCTGGACTATTCTACTCAGCTTCCCCCAGGATGGAAATAGGTAAAGCAGCAACCCCCCTTGCAATCTGGATTGGAGGTGACACCATGGCTGCTGGAGCTGGAGATCACCACCAAGGGTTGGTGTCCCTTGCAGCATCCTCAGCACCTCCTCCATGACCAGCTTCTTGGATGACGCACTCACTGAGGTCTTTGGGGTTGGTGGCAGCCAGTGGGGTGAAGCTCTGCTTGTGAACGTTGTTGTTGATCTTCCAGCGGACCGTGTCCCGACCCTTGAGGGACCCACTACGGACCATGGGGGTGTCCAGGTGGTCAGAGGACATGAGGCTGTGGCGAAGCATGTAGTGGTCCTCCTTGAAGCCAACAGTGCGACCTGCAGAGCCAAGGTCAGAGTCTGGGCAGACTGGTACAACCCCAGCCATCAACTTCCCAACACAAGAGATTTTGTTCTGGGAATCTTTAGGGCTTCTAAGGGTTTTGGAATGTCAGAATTGGGGTGGAGAAGGAGTATTCACAAGTGAAGAGAGCACATCACACCAGTGAGGCATTACAGGGCAGAGAGGATGAGGAAGAACGCTCATCCCAGCACAACCTCTCCCCCTCCCCTCCAAACCTGGCAAGGTAGTGAAGCCCTCAGTCCCCTCTCCCCCACCCCATTTAAAGGGCTAGTACCTCGTGCACAGCAGGGAAGCAGAGCCAGGCAAGCCTAGAAAAACAGATAGACAAAGACGTGGTCACTTGGTGGCCCAGGGCAAACACCAGTGTCTCCAGCTGGGAGCATCCACAGTAGAAGGGATGGCTGGGCAGTGGACAGATGTGGCTCTGGAACATGCTTTTAGCCAGATATCCCTTCACTAGGGGAAAACCCTGTGGCAACCCCAACAACAGAGGTCTTGGGCACCAAAAGAACTCAGCGCTTGCCATTCTGGCCATACTGGGGGCTGAGTGGGTGCTGGAAATTTGTCATGTGTTTGTCCTTTGTGTGATCTTCTCCCCTGGCTGCGGCCACTGGCCAAGGCACTCACCTTGCAGCAGGCACAGAACTTCCAGCAGAGCAGCAGCAGCAGCCCCAGGAGCAGGATGAGGAAGATGAGCAGTGGGATGAGCCAGAAGAAGTTCCCAGGTGGGCACTCTGTAGGCAACAGCACTGTCACCCCACGTATGGGGTGTGTGGGGAGGGAGTGGGGAGGCAGGGACGGAGGGCAATAGCTGGACCACAGCTTTGAGGGATGGGGCAGCCCTGTTAAGCTCAGGAACTCCTTTCTTAGGGCTCACAATGGAAAGTGCTGTTCAGGGAGGACTACCCCAGCTCAGCCCACATCCAGCCATCCCAAGGGGCTGGCTGGCACCTCACACTGGTCCCTGCCTGTGTGCTGTGTGGGCAGTAAAAGGACACATCTCGAAAGGTGCTGAGCTCAGAAGGCCCCACTGCACTCTCTGCAGTTTCATGGTTCAACCAGTGTCACCCACCTGGTCAAATAGGAAGGGGCTACCTGCAGCTGACCCTGCCCAGGGACAGAGCAAAGAGACCAAGTGAGGCACTGGAGCAGGTCGGTGCTGGTCCAGACCTCAGGCTGGACATCCTCTCCTGTCAGGTCCCTGCTCACCTCTTTTCTTCTGCACATGGACAGTGGTGTTGGGGAGGACACTGGGGTCTCCCTCCAAGGTGTAGTGGTATGTGCAGTCATCCTCCTCATCCTGGAATGAGCAGTACTCGCTGGCCTCCTCTGCAGAGAGAGGGTTCATGGTGACAAAGCAGTCCCATGGGCACACATGGGGCAGGAAATACGGAAGACGCCATGTAGCTGCTCCTAGTACCTTTCTTCAGCTCTTCCACCATCTGGATCTGGAGGTGGCAGGTGCTGCAGTTGCCTTTGGTGCTGCCCGTTCCCCAGGCCTGGCAGCGAACACAGTCTCGGATGCTTTCACACACAGCCTGGAAGCCCTGGGCAGAGAGGTGAGGTGGGATGGTCAGAAGACAGATCACAGGTGGTGAGGCAGGACATCGCCTCCAGAAGATAGAAGGGATGAGGCCACGCTGCGCCCTCACCCCAGTGCCCGGGCACAACAACAGCCTGGGATTAGATCCTCTCCAAGGTGGCCTCTCCCAAACAGGACCGTACAGCTTTCCGCCCCTCCCACTGTGGGAGTAGCCCGTGATTGCCAACGGGGAAACTGAGGCACCAGAGCACTAAATAGTGTTTTCCAGTTTTGGGGCAAATCAGAACAAGCAGAGCCTCAAAGCCCTGCCCTTCCCGCTGTGCGCGGGTAAACACAGACAGACGTTCTGCTGGGGAGCCGCAGGGCAGGGAAAGCCTGTGGCTGCAAAGCGGGAGGAGTGGCACTAAACCCGGCGGGCAGCCAGGCGGAGCCTCACCAGGGAGTAGCTGATTTCGCAGGTGGAGCTGGTGTACAGCGACGCCTTGTCACAGATGCATCTGCCGCACTCGCACCTCCCGTGGTTGTTGCAGATGCCCTGGTGGGGAAGAGGTAGCGGTTGGTTTCGGGAGCAATCGTACGCGTGCACTGGCACTGGGAACCAGCAAGATGCCAGCTTCCAGTGGCGCCGGAGGGGCAATTTGCTGCAGCACTGCCTGGTCCGCAGGCAGGGCAGGACCTACCCCTCGGCTGTCGATGCAGGTGTCGTTACTGGTGGGACACTCGCAGCCCGGACCCTGCCAGCCACTCTCACACACGCAGGCACCCTTGGAGCAGCGACCACGATCTGTGATGCAGGAGGAGGAATTACCCAGGGCCCAGAGCTGTGCCGCTGCTCTGGCCCTGCCTGCTGCTCTTCTGCTTGCTGTGAGGTGCCACGGGGCTGCAGACAGACTCTGCAGCATCCTTCCTGCACATCCTGGGCTGCATCAGAAGTGTGGCCAGCAGATTGAGAGGGGGGATTCTGCCCCTCTACTCTGCCGTGGTGATACCTCACCTGGACTCTTACATCCAGCTCTGGAGCCTCCAGCACCAGAAGGATGAGGAGCTGTTGGAGTGGATCCAGAGGAGGCCATGAAAATGCTCAGAGGGCTGGAGCCCCTGTGCTCTAAAGATTGGCTGAGAGAGTTGGAGCTATTCAGCCTGAAGGAAAGACTCCAGGGGGATCTTCTAGTGACCTTTTAGTCCATGAAAGGGGCTGTCAGAAGGCTGGGGAAGGCTGCTCACAAGGGCAGGGAACAATAGGACAAGGGATCATGGTTTAAACTGGAAAGGGGGAGAGTGAGGCTGGATATCAGGAAAAAGTTCTCTAATCTGAGGGTGGGGGATCCCTGGAACAGGCTGTCCAGAGCAGTGGTGGAGGCTCCATCCCTGGAGCTATTCAAGGCCAGGCTGGCTGGGGCTCTGGGCAATCTGGTCTGGTGAGTGACAGCCCTGCTTGGTGTAGCGGGGTTGGACTAGATGACCTCTGGAGATTCCTTGTAACCCTATGATCCTATGATCTGTGAGCATAGTCCCCCCACAGCCCACCTCTGGTCACCCAACTCTGCCTGTGCCACTGCCACAGCAGGGCACAGGACTTGCTGCAGCAGGGCAGTGCTGGGTGTGACAGGGCTGTTCTCACCGTTGCAGAGGAAGCCTGAGGTGCGCGGGCACTGCAGGACGTCGTACTGGCAGAACGCCCCGTCGAAGCGCTGCACCAGGTCGTCAGGGTAGCACTGGCACCTCCCGCACAGGCACTCGCCCCTGCCCGAGCACGGCTCCACATCCCCGGGGCGGATGCAGGCCTCATTGTTGGGGGATGATGCTGGGGAGCAGTCACACACGTCCCCTCGCCTGGTGGGGAGGAGATGGTGCTGAGAGGGTCAAGAGTAGAGCAGAGGACAGCAGAGCACACCATGTTTCACTGTGAGTCTTCAGAGCCAGCAGGAGCCCTGGGAGGACTATCGAGCTCTTACCAGCCTGGGTGGCAAATGCACTCTCCACAGACAAAATCCCCATGGAAGCTGCACTTGGGTGAGCTAAACTCTTGTTGCTGTAAGAGAAAAGGTGGTGGTGAATGGGCTCAGTTGCCCCTCAGACCATTAGAGGAATCAGAAGGGCAGATTTAAGGGCAAAGTTTTGCCCACATGGCCAAGCTCTGCCATAGGACAACATGCCCAGCAGAGTACAGGCAGCGATGAAGGCCTTCTTAGCCAAGCTGAGCCTCTACTGAACAACACTGATGACTTGAGTGGGACCCCTATATGGTGGCTAAAGGGTTGCCACCTCAGGCTGGCCAGGAGGAGGTAATCTCTCTGCAGCAGGCACCACCATGTACCTGTTCACATGGACACACGTCACAGATGACGGAAGCCATGACTTTGAGGCTGTCGCTCAGGGATGTGGGTTTCACATGGATGACTCCCTGACGGTCTTTCTCAGGGAGGCTGCAGACATGCTGCCCACCAACATACTCCAGCGCCTTCATGCGCACCTTGAACTTGCCCTAGAAGGAAGGGACAAAAGGCAGGGGTAAGCCAGCTCTGGATTTTGGCCAGGTCCAGGTGAAGAGGGAAGGAAGGATATAGCAGAGGGCTCAGACTCTCACAAGCACCTTCCCTTCAGGGCCACTCCAGAACTCACCACTTCCCCACGGATGATGTGGAAAGAGCCAGATTCTGTCTTTTCATACATGGAAGAGGTAAACTCTGTCTTCAAGGCTTTGGGGACAAAGTCAGCCCGGATGTCCATCTTGGAGCGAATGCGCTGGATGGAAGAAGATAACCACAACATGGATTTGCAGTCTGACCCAAAGGGACCTTGCTGCCCTGTCCCACATCCCATCTCCTGTCCACTGTCCTGAGCAGAAACTACTCACCCTCTGCCTGTCCTTGGAGTGAGAGAAAAGGCCCCGAGAACACTTACCTCAAAGGCTGTACGGAGCAGCTCCACAATGTTGGAAGAGTCCTCCTGGAGCACCCCGATCTCTGAGATGGGGAAATACTTGTGCAGCTTCTGCAGACAGACAGGAGTGCCCTGAGTCAAGGCCTTGAGGAATCTCCTCTAGTACTGAAGCAGGCTCTGTTTTGAGCAGAGCTTGGACTGGAGACCTACAAGGGTCCCTTCCAAACTAAGTTACTCTCCAACTCTGTATCTCCACTGCTTTACAAGAAACAGACACCAACAGAGGAAGACCTCCAGGAGCTCAGGTTCCTGCACCAAATAACACATCCTGAGACCTCACACAACCCAGAGCAGACCCCAACACACTTGGAGTGTTCTCCCAGAGTGTCAAGGGGTTGGTTTAGAACTTGGGACAGGTGACGGAAGAACATTTTCTCCTCACAGCTGAGCTGCAGGCAGAGGAGCAAAGGTCCTGGAGGAAAGGTAATTGGATGTAGCACCACCACCATGGTCTCCTCACCTCATAGTAGCTGTAGGAGTGGTTGGTGACAGCAAAGATAGGAATGATGTTGTGCTGGCCCAACAGGCGCACGAGGGTGGGCACTGAAGGATAGTCCTGCTTGGTGTCATACACGTAGGTGCCGCTGGTGTCTAGGTGGCACTGCTCATCATTTCTTGCCAAGATCCCTGCCAGGATGTTGGTACCATCAGCTTCATAGTGAAAGGCCGATTCGGTGGAGAACACAAGCAAGTGAGTGCTGTCCTTCCTCCAGCCAATCTTATCCTGCAGCCAGGAAGGGGAAGAAGGAAACTTCATCTCTGTGTTCCCCAAGACAAAGCACAACACTGGCAGGAGCTGCAAAACCCAGGGAGCATGAAGAAGGCACCACCTCTGCTTGGCAGCAAATGCAACCAGCTCTTTGGTCCTGGGAATCCAAGACAGCAGATCCTTGTTCCCCCATCTGCATCCCCAGTACAGATGATGTCTCCCAGCAGCTCAGTGCCAGGCACAGGTATGTTTGGGGACAAGCCCAGGCTTTCTGGGATGTGTTTGGGGCTGTGCTTAGCCCTGACTGGGCTCTTCTCCAGGAGCAGAGCTTCACCCTCTCGGATGTGAAGTGGGACAGAGCAAAGAGTCCGTGCAGGGTGCTCAGCGGGCAGCTTCTCTTCTGGGGATCAAACACCAGAGTTCCACACACAGATGGTCAGAGACCAAGAAAAAGTTGGAAATCAAAACAACCTGGCACTGGGAGCCTGCAGCTGAGAGAGCAAGAGCTGTCTGAGGCTGAACATACAGCCTGGACTCCCTGATGGGTCACCAGCTGCCCAGTGTGCTGCTCCTGTGTTCATTGCCCAGTATTGAGAACCATGGAATCATCAAGGTTAGAAAAGACCTACAAGATCACACAGTCCAACTGTCCACCCTACAGCCCCCAACCACTAACCCATCTCCTGAAACACCCTGTCTGCCCATTTGTTGAACCCCTCCAGGGATGGTGCCTCCATCCCCTCCCTGGGCAGCGTATTCCTAGGCCCTCCCACTCTTTCTGGGAAGAAGCTTTTCCTAAGATCCAATCTGACCCTCCCCTGGCACAACCTGGCCCCATTTCCTCTTGTTCTGTCACTAGTCACTAGGGAGAAGAGGCCAACTCCTGTCTCACTGCAACCTCCCTTCAGCTGAAGAGAGCCATGAGATGTCTCCTCAGCCTCCTCTTCAGGCTGAACAGCCCCAGCTTCCCCAGCCTCTCCCCATCAGACCTGTTCTCCAGACCTTCTAATCAGCCCAGTTGCCCTTCTCTACTCTGCCTCCAGCACCTCAATGTCTTTCCTGTACTGCGGACTAATCTGTTCACTAAAAATAGAGCCTCCTGCATCCCTGGCCACCATCACCTTGCAAACAGCTGTCTGCAGGATGGCATCAAAGCCACCCTCAGGGGCATCCAGGTTGCCAGAGATGCGCTCTTTCCTGAGCTCCTGGCTGAAGTCGCTGATGTTGCTGGTGAGGCGGATGACGTTCTTGAAGGAGAAGGGTGAGTCGGCATTGTTCCAGGGCTCACGCAGCCTAGGGGAGAAGGGGAGAGCTGGATTAGGGGAGAGGGCAGGAGCAAAGGGATGCTGGACACAAGGAGAAGAGAGCTGATGACTCCCTTGAGGGCTGTTGTGTTGACAAGCCACTGCCACTGGGAGGTAGAAAGAGTGAGGGCAAAGATAGAGAAGACAAGCCATGCAATCTGTTGTGGCAGAGCAGAGAAGACTTGGAAGTGGAGGAGGACACTGCCGGCACTGACATAGTGCTGCAGCGAGGCCTGAGCACAGGCTGGGGAGGCCAGAGGAGCTGTTAGCAATGATGGAGAGAGATAGACAACATGGAGATCAGGAAAGCTATGGAGGAACAGAAAGCACCTGCCCTCCCCTCTGCTCCAATCCCAGGGGCCCAGTGGCCTCACTCACTTCTCGGGTCTCATGTCTGTCTGAGGGGATGAGACTTTGTCCACAAACTTGCCAAATCCGATGGTGTAATTGGAGGTCAGGGCTTGCAGGAACTCCGCTGGGAGGAGAGGAAGGGAGGGAGGGGGAGATATGTGAATAAAGAGATGACTGTGAGGTTGCTGCTCCAATAAATGAAGTCCTTTATGGAGCATCTTCTCTGCTGGTCAGGACTTCGAAAAGACCTCTAAACATTCAGATTCTAGGGCCCTTATGGCATAGAAACCAAAACCACCCTTGATGTTCTCTTTTCAAGACTGGAACTTCTGCAGTAGCGTTCACCACACCTATATGGTCAAGATGCTAGAAGCACTGCAGAGATCATCTACAGTGATGATAAGAAACTAAAGCAGACACCTCCCAGCCTTTGCCATTTATGTCCCATTCTTCTCTGGTGCTGGCAGAGAACTCTTAGCTGTGGGCGGGAATGAGCCTCCTGCCTCCATCTGCATGTGAGCTGGCTCCCCCTTGTCTCACCTAGGTTTTGGCCCATGCTTTTGAGGTTGTCCAGATCATCAGACATAGAGTAGGAGAAGTCCATGAGGATGTAGAGATCCACAGGGCTCTCCAAGGGCTGGAAGACATCCATGTTGAAGCTCATCTCCTCCCCAGCCCGCAGCTGCAGGAGCATCCCTTGGGGGGACACCTGAGTCCTCTGCAGGGACGTGTTGATACTGACATTCTGAGAAGAAAGAGTAGTGTGAAGGGGATGGACTCCACTTCCTGTGCAAACTTGATGAGGAGGCAAGAAGTGGGAAGGTACTCTGGAAGTGGAAGGGATCACAGGCTGCCCTTCCCTTGTGTGCAGCCAAGGACCGAGGCAGCCTCCCCCAACTCCATCCGTGCCCAGTTGGACACTTCCTCCAGACCTTGGCATTTTGTTTACAGCTGTTCTGTCTGAAAAGCCATTCCAGCCTGAAGTGACCAGGGCTGGCTATCAACAGCAGCCGGCAAAGCAGAGCACTGCCTTTGTGCAGACCCGACAGCAACAGAGGTCTGCACTTCTGTATTTTTCCTACTGAGCATTGTAGAGGAGGATGAAGGACACAGGGGATGGTGGGGCCCCTCAGGAGAAGCTGAGCAAGGGCTGTTCCCCCAGCACCCACCTGCTGGGTCCGCATCTCGCCCCTGGTGTACATGATGTTGGCCTCCCCACAGCCATAGCGCAGCAGGTTCTCCCGCAAGTCACAGCGGGGCTCCTCAAAGCTCTGCCAAGGAGGGGGAGAACAATGTCACAACCACCGAAATCAGCAGATCCCCTGAGGGAAAGGCACTGGTCAGCAAGCAGAGTCCTGTGCTGGGACCATTATCAAGTGCTTGGGAGCAGGAGTTGGACAGAGATAGCGGAGAGGCTCACAGAAGAGCCAATGACCCCCAGCACCACAGAAATGCAACCAGCAGCGAGTCACTGGGTTGTCTAGGATGACTCTCTCCATCCCTTACGCACTCCGAGTTAGATCCAGCACATTGGCATTTCCTGACAAACACTTTGTTCCTACAGGTTTGCCCTGAATTCTCCTTCCTCCCCATCTGTCCACACCAAAGTAAATGCCCATTTTGGTGCTTCCCATCTAGACCAGCTCTTTGCAGAGGGAAGCTGGAAGCAGAAGCTGCCCCTGCTCTTGGGTCCCTCTCCCAGCAGGATCCCTCTGTCAGTAGGGCCAAAAGTGGAGCTGCAGAGTGCCCTGGCCAGTCTCACCTCATCGGTGCAGAAGGAGCAGTCCTTGTCCACACGGATGCACTCAGTGCAGCTCTTTGCCCGGGACAGCACGCAGCGGTTATCTGCCAGGAGAGACCAGGGCATCAAGAATGGAGAGGGCAGACTGAGCTGGGGGAGGGTGTGAGACAGGCTGGTCCCAGTCCTGCAGGAGCCGGTGGGGCTTTTGCCTGGGTCATTTGTGGAAGGTGGCTACAAACCAGCAGTGGACTAGTGAGATAGGGACCCCAAATACTGGGGAGACAGAAAATGGGAGGAAAGTCACACAACAGGTCCTGTCTGCATGAGGACTGGTGTTTCTGGAGCCCAGGAGGAGTATGCACAGCCCCATAGGACTGGCCCACGCCAAGGAAAGCCCACAGACAGATGTGCCACAACTGCACTCACTTTTGATCCTTTGGCAGAGACTGGTGGCACAGAGCAGGGACAGGAGGAGCAGCCTGGTGCTTGCCTGTTGCAGCACATCCATCCTCTTCCTCCTGAAACACACAGATCCCCAGCTGCAGAGATGGAGACAGCCCTGGAGACCACGGGGGCAGCTCTGGCAGCGCCCCTGCCCAGCCCCCCTAGGGAGGTCAGTCCTGTGTCTGCCCCGGCAAAGCTGGTGCCTGGCCTCAGTCTCTGAGCTCAGCAGGGTGCAAAAGCCAAACCAAGAGTGGCTTATCCTCTGCTCCAACAGGTGTCTCTGGCAATGGCAGGGCAGGGCAGCTGCCACCACACAGCACCTCTGTGCTCCAGAGCCAGGGTGCCCTGGGCAGTGGGGTCAGTGCAGGCAGCCAGAGCCCAGATTGCTCCCACCAGAGCCCAGTGTGGCCACACAAATGAGCTTGAACAAGGTCAAGATCCTGCTTTTCCTGGCAGATTAAGGTAAAAAAGAGAGGGGAAAAAAGCAATTGTCTGCATCTCTCTCCCAAAGCAGAAGAGACCCCTCCCTCCAGCTATTTCCTATCATGCTAAATGTTTCCAGGATGGTCAAACCAACAATAAATAGAGGGTGAGGCCTCGGGAAATGCCAGACTTGGAGTTGTGGAATGGATTTGTAGTGTTCAGAGTCTGGAGCTCCCCTCAGTCCTGTCCAGGACAGGAGGATCCTCGTGTGGAGCCAGAGACCAAATCCTAAACAGAGTGAACCCACATGGCATTGAGCAAACTCAGTGCCAACCAGAATTCAGCACGTGGACATGGAGAATAAAACAACGACGCTGGAACCAGAGCTCTGCAGCCTCTGACTAGCCCAGCAAGGAATGATAAAGCAGTCAAGTCAAAGATTTCTGTCCAAAGACAATTCCAAATATCTCATTTCTGCAAGATGCTAGTGGTCTGTTTTACAGCTTCTTACTCTCTTAGCCCTGACTCTAGAAAAACAAAGAATGTCAAAACTAGTTAATAGAGGGGAGGAAGATGGTCAGTAGATGCTGTGTGCAGTGAAGTTGCTTGAGTTCACATCCAGCATACAGACCAGCCACTCAGTGACTTCCTACTAGTAGCCCAGGGAAACCCCTGGAAAGACCCGCGCTAGCATCAACTATGTTGGATCACACTGCGTCCTGCAGCCACCACAGAAGTCACCAAACCCCAGTGCTGACTCTGAGAGCGGCAGTTATCCCCATCCCAGGACATGCCTGTAGCCTCCTCCAGCAACAGCCCCCACACCCTCCAGCACTGGCAAATGCTGCGTCTCCTACCACAGGGACGAGGAAAACCCATTCCCTGCTCTGCCTCAGCAAGCCACAGCTAGCACAGCCACCAGGATCCAGAGGCTGGGAGATGCCAGTCACGGGTGAGATGAAAGAGTAGGGAAGTCCTTTGAGCCTGTCAAGGGAAAACCCAGCAAATCTCTAGAGCGTTTGGCAGATCTCCTCTCCCGTCACAGCAACAGCTACAAGGAGAAAACTAGGCACAGGGACTGGATTGCTTGACTCACAACTCTCATTTCCAAAGGGCCCACAAAGCACAGACTTAATTCATCTTTCTTTAATCACAAGTCACACACAAGTCACTAAGAGACAGACAGACACATAAACTGCTGTCACCATTTTTTCAAGTGTTGAGATAAAGGGTCATAAACCAGCTCCATATTAACATCCTGTTGCCCTGTGAGGCATCAACCTCTGAGGACTGAGCTGGGCAGCAGTCAGGGGCAGGACGCTCAGTGCTGCTGGCTGCAGGAACGCAGCCTGTGGTGTTTGTGACAAAACAGGTGAGCAGCCATCCCTCTGTTTCCAAAGCATTCTCAAAGGGAAAACATTTTTCACTCAAGAAAATCTTCAGGAGTCTGGCTGGATTTTTCACTACAACAACCAAACCCCTGTTCAGTTGTGCAGAACCAAGGAATGAAGCAGAGCAGCAGCTCCTGGCTGCACACAACCACCCTACCCACCACGACTCCAGCCTCTCCTCTCAGTCTCCTCCTGCTCCCCCCGCCAGCCTTTACCAGTGCCGCAGCACAGTTGACATCTCTGTTCCAGAAAGGCCTTGGGAATCACTAAGCCAATGAGGGAGAGGAGCCAAGGAGCAGGAATGATGAGCCCATGGTGGGACCTTGGTCTTAGATGCTATGCAGATGACACCCAGAAGATTGGAGACATGGGAAGGGAAAGTGAGGCAGATGTCTGAGCTTTCTGGCACAGCCTCTGTAGTGGGCACCGCCCTTTGTGTGGCTGCAGACCCCTCATCCTTCCTAGGAGTGCTCGCAGACTGCGTGTGATGGAAAGGACACCGATGTCCTCCTAGGTGAGAGGCATCTAGGGGAGCAACTGCTTGTCCAAGCATGCTGGGGATGGGGTGCTTGGGGCAGGTAGGTGGTGTTGGGCACTGTGAGCTGCCTCAGCACAGGGCTGAGGATCCGGAAGGAGAGCCGACAGCTATGGAGGCAAAACAGAAGGGCACCTGGGTGCCTCACCCAGCATTCGCAGACCCAACCCTCTCGAGCAGCGCAGTGGCAGCCACCACAACCTAGGCAGGAGCAGTTCTGCTCCCTCGGCAGGGCTGTGGGCAGAGGGATAAGGACCACAACTCAGAGATCTCTCCCTCCCCAGCACTCATGGAAACACAGAACTCCCAGGGGCTGTGCTCTGCAACTGGGAATTTATCAAGCCAGACCCCCAGAAAACCATCAAAGCTTTGACCTGCAGATCAAAGACGTATTTTATTTTGCCTTCCCCATCCATTTCCAACCCTGCCTCAGGTGTATCTCTACAGCCAGCAGGCTCCAGGGACACCCCTTCCCTTCACACCCCTCTCGCAGGGTGTTGCTAGCAGCCCTCCGTCCTGCAAAACAACCTCCGTGGGTTCTGCAGGTCGGAGCCACCCGCAGCCCGGCCGACCCCGCTGTGTTTGACCCGTGAAAACTTTCTCACCGAGGCACCACCGCCTTTTCCCCTGATAGTGGGGTGGGCGGAGGGGAAACCTTTGGAACTTGCCACGAGTGTTCCGCAGAGGGTTCTGTGCTGCCTCCCCACAGTCCCCCCACACCAAACACCTGCGGAGACCAAACCCCTCCCGACAGCCCTGCAGGGCTCTGCCCGGCCACTGCCGCTGCCCTTCCCCGCCGGAGGAGAGGCAATAGGCAATGTCCCACAGCCCAAACCAGGGGGAAAGGGGGAACAAGCAGCTGGGACCCCCTCACTCCATGCCCTGTTCAGGCTGGGAACCCTCTGTCTTATTTCGCACACCCCCACCCCACCCCGGTTAATGAACGCAGCAAAATCAAAGCAGGCTGGACGCTGGGGAGCGGAGGAATTAATTCCACAAACCTCATTAGCGCTGGGTCTGAGCCCGTGTCCAAATCCTCTGCCGCAGCCCGAACAGCCGGCACCTGCACCCTGAGCCAAGAAATTCTTCCGAAGGCAGAGGGAGGACTGGCCGCCACCACTCGGTTCCCAGCTTTTTCTTTCTTTTCTTTGTATTTGCGTTGTCCTCCCTCCTCTCTATTTTCTGTCCTTTTCTCTTTCCGGCTAAACGTCAACTCCCAGTCCGGTGGGGAGGGCCAGCAGCCCGCGATCCCGCACCCGTCCCGCCGATCCCAGCACACTCCAGTCAAAGATCGACTTTGTTCTGGCTCCCCGGAGCCGCCGCTCTCCCTCGCCACGGGCTGGCGGGGGGCAAAGGTGGGAGCCCCGGTAAGCGAGATGGAAACTCAGGTGAGGACGAGCTTTATCCCGGCTGAGGAGGGAGGAGGGGGTGCCCGTGACTCAGGGGTTGGCAATTCCTCCCTCGCACACCTGGACGGGCAAGTAGGGCTCCAGCAGCCGCCCCACACCCTCCCTCCGCCTCATGGCACCGGCCCCCAGCAGAGGGGCTGAGCGGGTGGTGGGAAGGTGCCCTCCGTGTTGGGGGTGATGGGCAGCACTGGTTGCTCAGCTTTTCCCACCTGCTCCGGGGCAGAGCTGAGATGCTCCCCAGCCCCTCGTGCTGGGGATCTTTCCTCCAAGTTTCTCACCTACACAAATGGAGGAGATCAGCTCAGTCCCCAGGAGGCTCCTAGACAAAGTATCAGAAGAGGTTCCTACTGTGGCAGTAACTAACCTAGCCCCAGTACCAGGCTCACAGAGAATGGATCTGCATCCTGCTTTACCTGGGCCACAGCAGCCCCCTCCTCACCTGCAATAGTTTTTGAGGTCACTGCAGCCCCTTGTAACACCCTAAAGGCCCCATCCTCCTGCCCCTAGTGCACCCTGCCACCGGACAAGAAACAAGGACCAGCAGTCCCACCACTGTGTCCAGCCGTTCTGCTGGACTGGATGCAAAACCCCTTCCCCAGTCAGAGGAGCAGCAGAGCAGGGTGTGGAGTTCAGGGGAGGATCTTTCTGCCCCACAGCACCCTTCTCCTTTGGTCTGAGGTTTGTCACTGCTCAGCCACGATCCTACTACCCAGGGTGTGGAGCAAACACCTACCTGAGAAACAGCAACAGAGGCTGTGTTAACTCCCCAGTAGATCCTCACTAGGAAAACTGCATCCCCTCAGCTTCAGCACAAACAAAAGCAGCAACCAGATGAAAATGTCACATATTTCCTGCCTGCCCCAGAGATTACAAACACGAGCAATACAATTCCGGCTTCTTTGCAATTTGGTATTGCAGGAGCTGCAGATCTGCTCCCTGATGATGATGGTAATGAGAGAGTATTGATTCAAATAAAAGCGAAGAGGAGGTTTCCTTTCACTACAAGGAATAGGAAGCTCAAGTAAATACGTGTAAATGGATTAAGCCCCAGGAAAAGGTAGGATGTGCTCATGTCACTGAAACCTGCAGCAGCAAACAGGAAGCAGGCAAGGGTGCAGCCAAAGATGGCCCAGGAGGCTCAAGTCTGGCATTTCCTAGTTTCCAAATGCTTGACACGCTAACCTTGGCATTACTCTTCCCTCTTGGAGATGTGATTTCCTAGATTTAAACAGAAATCCTGAAAGCAGAGAGTTGTGTTATTCAGTTGTTTAATTTTTTAAAAGCAGACATTTACTGCAGTGTGAGAGCGGAGACATGAGGGTGCTGGCAAAGAGCAGATCCCCACTGTGGAAGGGCTGAAGGCAGAGTGTTCTGCTCCAGCGCAGGGAACCACAGGAGATGCTGTAGAATGTTGCAGATGGAGAAAACCTGGGCTCCAGTTCCCCAGACTGGAGACGACCATAGACTGCTCCTTGCAGACAGGTCTGCTCACCTCCCTGGTGCTTCCTCTGGTCTCACTCTCCAGAAGCACCCAGCTCTCACCAGCCCAAGCCCACCTCCCATGGCCATACTGCTCTGTTGCTCTGAGGGTCAGCTGTGGTGCCAGCTGCTGGAGTTAAAGGAAATTTAGGCTACAAGCAAGAAACCCATTACTAATTATAAGTGTTTTAGTGCTGATTCCCTAACAGGAACCCTGGAGCCAACCAGAAATGTTTGGAGCAGCCAGATTCCACCATATTTAAGTCCTTGGTTCCTGTATGTTCTCCTTTCTCCAGCCATGGTGGAGGACGTTTATGTTGCCTGCTATGAAGTATCTCTGGTCTCACCTACAGACAGTAATAGCCCCAGGACTGGCTGACACAATCTCCCTCCCCTTCATCCCAACATCCCTGTGTCTGGACAAAGACATAGGGCCAGCACCTCCCACTGTGAGAAGGAGCCCAGTTACTCACCTTGAGTGCTGCCAGAAGATCATAAGATACTGAGTTTGTGCCTTTATTTGTGACACCATCCCCTAACCAATCTTCGAGCACAAATTTTAACACAGACTTATGCCTGGGCAGCAACCGAGTGGAGATTTGCAGGGCTGCTGAAAGGGACTTCCCCAACATCAAGATAATTTCGTCACCAAACATTGAAGCAACAAGGCAGAGAGGAATTAGATTCTCAGCAAGTGGTCAGCAAAGATTTAATGGGCTTTAACTTCATATTGTCTTCAAAAGAAATCTAGTTGTCTTTGCGTCACCTTGCAGGCAACTTCTCTGCGATATTCTCACCTGCTGAGCTTCAGTTTTCCCCCTGCGGTTCAGTACCTTCCACTCACTGCCTGCTGGACCAGCGTCTCGCCACACAGATTTGCTGTTTTAACCAGAGCAGGGACTTCACAGAGGAAGGCTCCGCACATTTGGCTGCAGATGGCTCCTCCAGAGCTCTTAGCCACACACATGCTGGACCTCATATTTACGAGCCAGTGATTTGCTGCTGTACCCTAGAAAATTTTGCCTGGCAGTGAAAACAGAGTGTTCCACAGCTCACACTAAACTCCTTCGCTCTCTGCTGAGACTGCTGGCCTGAGTGCCAATTACTGACAGTTACAAGTGATTTTAAATTTAATCCTGTTCTTCTCTTTTTGATGCCACGCCAGCTCGTACAGAGCCTTTCTTCTTTGTGTCCTGCTGCTGCAGTACTCCTTCAGACAGCGCTGCGGCTGCTCTTGGTCTCTGTTGGGTGGTTACAGCCAAGGTTACTGCTGTTGGAGCACATTCATTCCCTCTTTCAATCCCCAACAACACACTGCTAGAAGAAAAACACTTGGTCCCACAGCTGCAGGTTGCCCTGTAGGGCAGTGTTCTGCTGTATGGGTTTAAGGGAAGCCTAATGATGCATTAATGGCCATTAACATGCATGTTACTTACGCTTCATTGATCAATTTATGCTTAATAATTACCCAGGTAGTCAACAGTGCAAGATGAAATCCTTTCAGTCTCTTCCTCTGCCTGTCCACCAAGACACTTACCTACACACATCCGGTTTATTCCTTGTCCCAAGCACAGAGAGAAAGGAAAGTCTCTTTGCCAATGCCCCTTTGCTTCCAGGATGGACCCACAGCAAGAGGATTGGGCCACAGAAACAAGTCAAGAGGAAAATGATCATAAAGGATCTGAGATAAAACTTCAGCCTGTGCTGATCCTGTCATCCATCCAAGGAAAATGGGACATTACAGGGCTACAGCAGCATCTCATCCAGCTGCCAAAGGGCTGACAGCACCATGAGATTATGTTTGAGAGGTTTTTCCTCCACCTTTCCTCCCAGTTGGTGTTGGCTGGCCCCACACAAGACATTCAATAGTGTGGGTGGGAGCCTCATGAGGATCCAGCCAACACAAACCAGGAGGGAAGGGGAATGGTCACCCTTTGTCAAGGACTGCTAGAGGCTACAGAGAGAAGAGAGGTCAAAAGTACCAGCAACTTCACCTTGTATCGCTGCACCAAGAGCCAGCCATGTTTTCTTCCTTCTGCTGGTTCACAGAAAGGCCAGATCTGAGGACAGATAGACAGCTTCTCCACGAAAAGGCAAAACCTTTTCTTGTGAAATCCTGGGGCTTAGCTGTTTACTGGCAACTGAAAGCACAAGCCCAGCCCCAGCCAAAGACAAGTTTCAAACAAACAAAGGCTCAATATTGGAAGTCATTGGTGCCCATGGTTCTCGCTTGGAACAAAAGGAAGGAAGTCAAATACAAACAGTCAGAGGAACAGTAGCGCACAGCCAGGCTCTGAGATGGAAAACTGCTCCCTAACAGGGATACACAAACGCACTGCTGTAACCGTCCTCCAAAATGAAGAGGAGACCTCACAGCCCCTTCGTGGATCTTGCACCTCAACAGAAGTTCATTTGATGTCATTTGGAGAGTCCTGTGAAAGTGTCTCTCTCTGGAGGTAACAACTTCTGGGCTTTGCTGGGCTCATGCACGAGTGAGCAGCCAACACCCTCTGGTAGCCCGGGCACACTGCAACAAGCATCGTTGCAAGGGGCTTTGCAGAAGCAACAATGACTCCCTTGCAGTAAAGAAGAGCTGGAAAGGAGCTTGTGCAGGTGTTGCCTGCTGGCTGGAACAATCACCTCTACAGTGCTACAGCCCACTGTGTCATCAGCAAAGCCTGGGCATGGCCCAAAGCCTTGGCAGGGAGGACCTTTTCTGTTGCTTTTAAGTCTCAGTCAAGATCTCTCATTAAACAGGCAGTACAGCAGCACTCCAACTGAAACATAGCTTCAGGTGTTCACATTCTACGGTTTGAGGTGGGGCTGGCAAGGGCTGCCCCTCCCCACCTGCTCTTTTGGTTAAGCAGCACCCAGTGAGACACAAAATAAAAGCGAGTCCTGAACACACAAAATCCCTTCCCACAGCAGCATCAAAGGAGGGCACATCCCTAGAGCACAACAAGCAAATAGGAAAGAAAATCAACTCCTCAGGGCACAGAGCGGGGAGAAGGTACTTCAGAGGAGAGGGTGAGAGCAGAAGCAGCTCTGCCAAGGATGACTTCATTACAGCAGCTCTGTTCCCTCACTGCAGGCTCACATGGCAGAGACTTGCACTCAGATATGGAACTTCAGCTATGACAAAGCCACCTGAGCTAGGAGACCCTTGCGTCTGAAAAGGCATAAGCGCACAGAAGCCCTTTGGTTTACAAGGTGCACAAGCCTATAATTCTCTGACTAAAGAACAGTGAAAACAGGACAGGTTTTACTCTCCTGGGTAGTCTGTCTTCTTCCAAATACAGAGGTAAGGAGGAAGAACTTCTAGGAGCCAGAAGTGCAGCCTGAGCAGCTGCTGTTGCAGCAGCAGCATAAAGAACTTTTTAGCTGCACAAGCTCAGAGTTTGCATTAGTGCAGCTCTGACACAGCCTGCAGTTCTCAGGGGCTTTTTAAAACACAGGCACTGAACACTTAGTCCTCCTGTGCTCAGCGGCCACCACAGAACTCACATGGATTTCTAACGTGCAAACCAGCCAAACCTCCCCTGAGGGTGTCAGGCTGTGGCTTCACAGGTCAGGAAAGGATCCTCTTCCCTGTTCCCCTGGCGCATCGACTGACCATGGCCAAGTGCAAGGCACCAACCTACCATGTAGTTTCCAACCTCTGCGTCTGTCTATTATTTCCGATAGCAACACACAAGATAAACAAGAGCAGTGAGTTATTGTACTGGTTGCAAGCCTGTTACACAATGGCTGGCCTCTCCACTCCAGCTTTTTGGAGAGAGCAAAAAGAAAACAAATGATCCATGTTTCAAGGTGCTGTCTCTGCTTTGGGTGGCCAACACCACCAGAACACAAGAGTTGGCTGTTGGAGCACAGCCCAGTTCAGCCATGTTTCTTGCAGAAGTCTGTCACTACAGAAGATTGAAAACTGCTGCTCCAGGCACCTCAAAGGCACCTCTGCCCAGGGCACTTCAGCAGAGCTTCCCTGGGGAAGTTCTCTCCTCATCCCTCTCTGCAGCATCATCAAGCCCTGCTGATCAGCATTCTCTTGTTGCCCCAGTTACTGGACACTGCCTGCTCCTGCAGCAAGGCGGGGACTAACCAGCGTTTCTTTCCATCTGTACGACCAGAGCTCAGGAATCCAGAAGTTTGCAATGATCCTGGATACTACAGAACAAGAAGGAAGAGGGTGCATGGAAGAGGAAGGGGTGGGGTTCCAGGATGTGTGATACGAGCTAAGATATTTGAATTTAAACAATGTTCAGTTGCTTCTGTAGTTAAATGATTCATCCCCAAGAAGTTCAGCAGTTGTCCCGTGCCAGGTGCTTAGCCAGTAAGATTAGCATGGTGAATGCGGCCTCAGAGCCTCCCACTTTGGGCACAGCTCCAGCTCCAGTTCTGGACAGGGCAGAGGAAAGGGATGCACAGGACTGGCTGGTACTCCTGGCACTAGGCTGCATTGCTGCCTACTGGCACACATCCCACCCCAATACCTAGATCTCATCCAGCTTCAGCCTTGCTCACTAACAATGTCCATTAATGATTAGAAACATAGATATCCCTCACCCCTACTCACAGAAGCAGATCCTTCTGGTGCTGTTTGTCATCAATTTATAGTCTGAAAGAAACTGCAGCAGCTGCTGCCCACCTTGCTGCAGCTCTGCTGCTGTACCCCCACCCACACGCTGCCCAGCAGGACTGAAGCACAGGTATCTACAGAAGTCTTGAACAGGATGGAACTGTACAACATTCTAGAGACAAGTCACCTTGGGGAGCTGCTACCTAATGGCTCTGTGTTTCCCACAAGTGCATCTGTGGCCTCTAAAGGGAACTCCTGAGGACTCTGTTCCTCAGGGCAAGGGAAAAACCCACTATGCACAGCAGAGGCAAAACGTGCCACCCTCTGCAGAGCACACTACAACCTGGAAACAAAAGACTGGGAGCTGTTACCATCTTCCATGGGATGAGGATGGAGTAACAGGGACCTGTTACAAGCAGGAATCAAGTCAGCAACCCAATGCAAAATAATTTGTCAAGCATGTTAAATTATCCTGTTTTCTCAGCCTCCCACACTACAGTCTTACCACTTACTCCCCTGTGAACATTCCTGGACACAGATGGTTCTTTTAAAGACAGAATAACTGCTAGGACAAAGGGTTTAATGTGTGATAAAAGCAGGTAAGCAACCTCTTATTTCTGCTCTAAGTCTCCATAAATGCAAAGTCTGCAGGTGACTGCAGGTGTAGAAAAACCTGAGAAAGCATCACTGAGTTGTAAGAAACGTACCCTCAGCTGATCTGACCACTGCTGCTGCACTAAGGAAGACAGGCTCTGGGTAGAAATGTAACTTAAAACAATAAGAAATGGAAAAACTACTGAATCTGAAAAATCTAAGAATTAAAGACCACTTAACTAACTGGAGAGACTACTGAAAAGAAGAAAAAAGTCAAAGTAGCAGCTGTTCCTCCCAACAAACAGTACATTGAGTTATTTATCTCCTACCTACCTCAAAACAATGACCAAACCACTTCACTGCTGCTTAGCTTCTTTTGTAGAGATGAGAGAGGAAGATATGAGAGACACCCAGGCTCTAGAACTAGAAAGTAACTCCTGAACAAGTTTAAAATGCTGGAATAGGTTTGAAAAACAGAGCACCAAGAACAGCTGAATTACCAGCCACCTCCAGTCAAAGCCAGTTTAAGACTTGAAAAAACCCCACTCTCACAGAATTATCACCTCTCACAGCCCAAAACACAGCTAAGGGATATTGATTCTCTCACCAAGGTAAGAAATGCAGCCAGACCAGAGACACCAGGGTTGTTTTTTAAAGACTTTTCCATTTTTATAATAATACTTTTGCTACGCAGGTTAGAAGATTTATACAATAAAACTTTCAACTGAAAATACTTTGTCACAACAGTGGAGCAAGCAGTAACTGCCATGTGTGCACTTCACAGACATCAATACCTAGTACGTAGAAGGGCAATATCACAGTTAAGATCAGACACTCTGCTTATCTGCTATCCAGTCTCACTCCATGGCAATGAGAGTCTTCCGCACCGGTCTTCACAAACAAGTTCACAAGTCAAACCTTTACAGCCTATGGGTTCTGCATAGAAATCTCCATCCCTGCAAGGCTGTAACAAGTTTCCTCCACAGCTCAGTTCATGAAGACATGGTCACTAAGACAGAGACACACACAGAGAGGGATGGCAGTACTGGAACCACTCTACACTCACAGATGTAGATCACTTCAAAGTCTCTGCTATGACTTTTAAGATGGACACTGACCAGCTGTCCTCAGCTCTAATTCCCTTGGAACTGTGTCAGCATACATGAGGCACGTGCGTGCTGCCAGCAGTCCTCCAGTGTGGCCTGTAACACACAAGGCTAATACTGCTATTCCTTCACCACTTGCCTTTTTCATTCACTGTTCCCCCCCTAATCCAGACTCACAAGTAGGGTGAGACCCTAATGCAGTAATGCAATAAGCTGAAGCCAGACACCACCTTCCTCCAGCACCATGCAGACAGACTGGTTCTTCACACAGCAACAAGAGGCAGAGGTCCATTCCTGTGGGCACGTGCCTGCTCCTGCCCCTCTTCTTTCAAAGGGGAACTGTGGTCTGTTTTAAAGAGCCTTGTCATTTTTTACCAAAGGCAAAAGCTACCCTTCCCTTCCAAGAACAATGGCTTCACTGACAGTTGAGTCTGAAAATCCAGGCCCAGCACACCAGTCACTGCTTTGCCTTTTTCACAATGGTGCCAACAGCTGATATGACTGTGGTTTTGGAGCCACTTGCGCTGGTTGTCACTGTGACGACACCTGGCAGTGTTGCAGTAGTGGTGAGGATGGTGGGCTGAGCTATCGTTGTCACTGGGATGGCGGAGTCCCACTTGCTCTTCCTCTTTTGGGCATCTGTGAAGATGAGATCAAGCAAACAAGGATCAGCATTACATTAAATGTCACCAATCCCTTTGTAACATCCCATCTCGGCAACCCCTAACACTTCTGCTTGACTAGACAGCTTCCCCTCACGCTGCTTGCAGCACACACAGGCAGTCAGCACGGTGGAGGAAAGACAGCTTTATACCTCAAGAGTCAAAGTCAAACTCTGTGCCTGAACTCCAGCCAAATGGGAGGCTGGGTCACTCCCTGCCCCAGAGCTTATTGAAATTTAACAGAGCTCATATATCTCAGTTGCTCAGGTATGGGTACAGGACACACTTAACAGCCTCCACACTCCTTTCTCCCCTCCTTCTAGTTTAATAGGCAGGAGAACAATTTTTAACCTTTCCAGATCTCTTGAGCTGTATCAGACCCAAGAACGCTCTACAACCATAAGCATCAGCAGGTTTCTTGACCTGCTAATAAGCCTCTTCACTATCCAACCTGTCTCCACAGCTTTCATTACAGCAGGACAGCCTGTGGGAAATGGAGTAGGGAAAAGGCAGTATGTTTGCTCTGGGAAGGAACGCTATCAACAGCGAGCCTTTAGGAAGTGCTAATCCCAGCATTACGGCAGCTTAACACGTACAATCCCAACTATTCTTTACCTCCTACAGTGGTGCTGGCTGTTGTCGTTGTTGTAGAAGTGGCACTTGTCGTTGTACCCTTTTTAGTGCCAGTCACAAACTCAATCTGGGAAGGGAGAGACACACAGGAGAGAAGTTAAAAATGAAATGTTACTAGACGTTGTATTTCTTTAAAACACAGGGAAGCAATGTGGGTTAAAGAGAAGCTTTAACATTGGCCTCTGAGCTGACTGTCACACAGGACGAAACCTCAAGACGAAGAGAAATTTTATGATTCTATGACTCCATGAAATGAAATCACGATCATTCAGGATTCATAGAATCATAAGGGATTGGAAGAGACCTCGAAAGATCATCTAGTCCAATCCCTCTGCCAGAGCAGGCTCACCGGACTGGAGAAGCCATGGAACCAGAGTCACTCAGGGTAGAAAGGAACCATCATCTAGTTCCAACAACCCAGCACAGGCAGGGACACTCCACCCTCGACCAGGCTGGCCAGAGCCCCATCCAGCCTGGCCTTAAACACCTCCAGGGATGATAAAAAAAACCCAACAAAACAGCACACCTGGAGTGCAAAGGATGAGCCTCGCCCTGGGAAAACCACCTGCCTGATCATGGTGTCTCCCCTGCCTGTATCCTAACTGCTAAATCAGATACAATGACAAAAGTATTTGACTGGTCCAAGCAAAGGATGGATCTTGATCATTAAGAATGTAGTTAAACAGTTGGAAGTTCCTGTTTCTTTTCCTTTAAGAAACCCAAGACAAGGCCCTACCTGCCCCTTTTACTGTGACTGCCCCATGGGTGGAAGCACAGCAACAAGACCTACCCCAGCATGCAGTCTCCTGTTTTCCAAACTGCAGCGATGGGCAAGGATGTAACCAGATACCCGGGTTACTGTGCAAAAACCAAAACAAGCAGCAAGACAGAGCATGTACTGCCGGGGGGGGGGGCTTCTGCAAGGTTAGATGGCAATCTCCAACATCAGACAGTTTTCTGATGCCACCACCAGCTTAAAAGCTACTCCAGAGGAGACAGGAATAAAACCTTGCAAAGCTTGTCTCCAAGCTCTGTATGTACAGAAGAATGTACATTTTGTGACAAGCCCAGCTAAAGGTAAAAGTTAAAATACACCCCATGCTGCTGAAAATGAGATGCAAAAGGACAATTAAAGGAGACCAGAAAGCAGACACTGTCTCTCAATGAAATATGGTGAGGAAATGAAACTATAATTAGTACCACCAGATAAAACATCGTAGATAAGAAAACACTCAAATCCAGCAGCTCTTGATGCATCAGGTTGCCTGTATCTGGCTTTCTGAACACCATTTTAAGAGCTCTGGTTTAAAAAAAAAATGATAAAACCAAGAAATCCAATGGAATAAACAACCTAGAGATGCAGAATCACACAACATTAGGGATTGGAAGGGACCTTGCAAGATCATCCAGTCCAATCCCCCCACCACAGAAGGATCCCCTAGATCCAGTCACACAGGAACATGTCCAGGTGGGTTTTTAAAACGTCTCCAGAGAAAGAGACTCCACAACTCCTCTGGGCAGCCTGTTCCAGTGCTCTGTCATCCTCATCAAGAAGTTCCTTCTCATACTGATGTCGAACCTCCTGTGTTTCAGCTCACACCCAATGCCCCCTGTTCTATCATTGATGCCACTGAGCAGAGCCCGGCTCCATCCTCTCAATACCCACCCTTTCCATATTTATAAATATTAATGGGGTCACCTGCCAGTCTCTTTTTTTCCAAGCTAAAGGAACCCAACTGCCTCAGCCTTTCCTCCTCAGGGAGATGTTCCACGCATCATCTTTGTGGCACAGACCCATAAAGTTAATTTTTTACCCCATAAAGGTGGGCAAAGAACTTGATCTGTGCAGACTGCCAAAAGACATGCAAGAAGGAAGGACAGAGGGAGGGAAAACCAAACCGTATTAGCAGAGAGCATAGTCCTTAAAGACACTGAAGCAACAAAATGCAATTCAGCAGGGAAACAAAGGAACCCTGCATCTCGGTCTTCTGGTTTTGAATAGCTACCTTTGTGCGTTCCTTCTTGGCCTTCTCCAGTTTGTCCATTTCAATCTTCTGGGCTTTCGCTGAGGAAGATCAGTGGTTACAAGACACATTAGGAGTGGTAAAACTCCACAGTTCTCTCTCACACATCACAAACCATGCAAAACTTCTGTGTATAGAGAATTAAATTGCCATGAAACATAAATAGTGCTTTTCAGCCAAAGCATTACTGTGCTAAATTAATGCCTTAAAGATGAAAACACTGAAGAACCAATTTAAATGAAAAGGCTTTCCAAGCTGCTGGAGCATCAATAACATTCAGGCACATCCAACCAGAATGAAGTAGTCAAAGAGCAGCATGTGATGACTTCTCATTTATAAAGGAAGACTCCAGTGCAGTTAATTAACTACAACACACAAAGACCTAAGTTAGGACTGAAAAAAAAAATAAAAGACTTCCTGGAATTACCTAGTGCCTCATAATATGAATCCTCTGACCAGCCATGAGGATCAAACATGTCCTAAAGAAAAGAAAATTAAAGCCAGATTAGGGGTATTTCCACACACATACAGCCAAAACCAGTTCAAAATTGTTTCCTGTATTTCTTGTTCACTGATGATGGTTTCTTCTTGTATGTCAATGAAACAAAGGTCACATCAGACCGGCTGTTTATAGGACCATGTTCTGTTGTGAATGAAGAATCAGCGTTGAAGCTAAAGGATGCTGAGCTCAGACATGCCTTTTTCTGCTGCTCAGCTTCTATGCCCACCAAGGAGTTTCATGTCTGTCTACACATTTTGGCAGTTTTTGTTCAGAACTATGATAGCAAAGTTGCAGGCACCGAGGCTCAGGACCACAATGTTCACTTCAGTACAAATGATTAGACTGAAGTTCCCTTACAGGACCTCTACACAAGGCTCAAGAAAGCCTGGGGCAGGACCCTATATCACAAGCCTATATTGTCTTTCACCCACTCTCTCGCCAGTCGCAAGTACTGCACCTGCTCACCTTTGGGTAATTTGTACCGAGTTCATCAATTGAACAAAACTGGATCAGCTTTTCATAGATGCTGCAAAGGAAAGACAAGAGTTCAGAACAGAGCCAGAGACCTCAAAGTAAACAAAGCTTCAGGTTTGTCAGTAGAACAAGGCTGTCACCTCTTCACACTGTGAATAGTAAAATCAGAAGCTGAGAAGCCACACTTGCTGTGCTAGGTGTGATGAGCCATTACCCACATTGTTTCCCACTTCCTCCAGACTAAATTCCCAGCTCCCAGAACAGACATCTTCCAAAGCCTGTGCATGCAGAACATATCAAACACACCAACTCCAGTTATTGCCTCAGAAAGAACTCTACTGCTTCAGTTACAAACTCTCTCATCTTTGTACGCAGTAGCACTTCTTGCTCAGGATCTTGCTTCTGCTACAGATCAAAAAGGGAGAAAATTCTTGGGAATGCCTCTGAAAAGGCCATCAGGCACTAGAACCACCACGACCTGAAGCTTAAGGTCATGGTTTAGCAATGGGCTTGGGACAGTTGGGTTAGTGGTTGGACTCTATGACCTTGAAGGTGTTTTCCAACCTAAATGATTCTATGACTCTATGAAAAGGTGCTGCTTTACCTGGGATTGCGGAACTCCTTTTTCCTCTGAATGATGTAGTTCATATCCATGCCCTCTTTTATTTTCCTCTCATACAGCTTTTGAATTTTATCCTAAGGGAAAGAGATCACAGGGTAAGCAATTATGAAAAGGAGTAGCACACCAGCTGACTACCAGAAGTGTGTGAATGGAAACAAGCCACCCAAACCAGTGACCTCCTCTCCCTTAAGGTCTGACAGGTTGGTTAGCACAGACACTCCTTCCTTGAAGGTCTGAAAGTACCTTCATGAATTCTCTGGTTGGATAAAGGAACTGATCTTTCTGAAGGTTTCAGTGATTTAAGGTTTTAGGCAGTGCATAGTCTTTCTTTCCAGTTTGTTTCTTCCCTGTAAAGCTATGACTGTAAAGGAGCAGGATCTAGCTCTGAGAGGGACAGGTGAATGGTTCACAATGGTTCTCCCACAACTTAGTGACCATCACACCCACTTTCAGACTCAGTCATGCACCTGAGAAACAGCTGCTGGGCTAACAGAAGGCAGAGCTCATGGTTATGCCTGGATAACAGAGGACCAGGTTCTGCTGGAGAACTACACTCCATACACCAGGTATTGCTGGTGATGTCTACTAGATTGCCCTGGTAAATCCCCATTTGGGCACAAGTGGCCACTTCAATGGAATCAGCTTCTCTTTGCAGATCACTCAAAGTCTATAGGTATCTTAAAGAAGCCACAAGTCCCTGCAAAAGGCAACCTCACTGGCTAAGGCTGAGCATGCCAAACAGTCTGCTCCCCAAAAAGACTGGAAGATTTAAAAATAAACTTGATTTTAATTCCTCAGCTGGGCAGGGTAAGCCCCTAAAAGTATTTTCACTGTGGTGATGCTGAAGGAATACCAAATACGCAGGCACTTTCAGACTGAACATAAACTTCAGTGCTACTGCTAAGAGAATCTTCTCAGCAATTCCTTTTTGTTTTGACACAAATGTTCCAGTGGCTTATCAAATAAGAGCAGAGGCCTGGCCTTCAGTCTTTCAGGATGGAAGAATTGAGTCAATTTTTCTTTGTTGAGTCTGCATAAGCAATTTCATGTCTCCCTCTGTAAGGGCAATCAACACAAACAGAGCTGATTGTTGTCTGAGGATTTGCCAACACTTGAATAAAAAAGGATTGTTAGGGGTTGACATGAAGCTCCTATTTCATCCACCTTAAAGAAAGCTTCAAGGTAGATTCTCATCAGGTCTTAATAAAATTAGCAAGAAATTACACAATCTCCACATCCAGCACACATGGTGAGGCCTGAAGGAACAACTGCCAAAAAGTGAATTTGGAGAGCAGAAATGATTGAAGAGGCCTCTTGTTTATCCCCTCCCCGTGGAGGTACCAATATGGCTCCCAAAGTCTGCAGATGGGGAACTACTCTGTCAACTTCATAAGAAGAATGAACCAGTTTGCAGAGTTCAGGATACAGTTTATTAGAGGAAGAATCGGACAACAGGAAGTCAGTGAAAAGCCTAGAACATTTTGCATCTCTAAAGAACAATTCTACCTCCTTGCTCAAAGTGCTCTAAGATGTGGTTTGACCTGCTAAGAGAGGATGACTTCTCCTTTGATTTAACACAGTAAACTGCTGTCAAAGGGAAGAAAATCTGCTTTATTCTGTCTACTCTTTTGAGCTCTATGCATTCCTCAGATCTAACACACTGACTCATTGATGTCAGACAGAAAAATTCTCCTGCAGCACAAGAGGAGGAATGGGTGTGCCCAGGTATGGTCTGAGGAAATGTGATCTGGACAGTGAGTCACTTTGAATCACCGTTTCATATTAGTAACTCGTGTTATAAAGCATTCTTTACCCCTGTTTCTCCTGGGTAGATAACTGAAGTTACAAATCCAATAGGTTGTAGAAAAGAGCAGCCTGTAGTCTTTCACTTTCCCTCCTCGAGGAGGAAGAGAACAGAGCACAAGGTCATTGCAAAGTTGGGTAGTGCAACTCCTTGGATGTGCACAGGAGGAAACACATGTATGTGTTTTCTTTTGCTGCCCCTCAGTTACTGGACTCCCCTCTAAATGTTTATCATCTAGAGATACGTAGGTGGAAAAGGAATCCAGTCAATGCTGCCTCAGCCATTCCCTCAGTCAAGGGATTCTCAGGCCCATACAGAAAAACAGTGATATGTTCTTGCCTGTGGTGCCGAGTTTGCCGAGGCAAGATGATAGCAGCCTGCACAGTAAACATCGCTTCTGTGTCACTGGTGGGATCAAGAGCGGTTTTACAGCATAAGTGACCCACAAAGACTGCAAAACAGCTTGAAGATTCTTTGAGATTTCTAAACTGGAGTTGTGGTAAAGTCTAAAGCATTAACACAGCACACTCAAACTGAGTATGGCTAGACCCCAGCTCAAATGCTGTGCTTCCGACTTGTGCAAAAGTACGGAGCAGAGTTCCCAAATATCCCCCTCCCTAATGAATTGCAAGCACTACTGACTAAAACAAAATGACAGAAATGGACTTATATCAACCTGCAGGTGATTAGAACATCTTCCAGGAGGCTCTGGAGGGATTTTGATCTCATCTGGAGACATGTTCCGCACTCTCTCTGAAAAAGAAGCTGTAGAGAGCAAACTGGGCATGAGTTCTGGCAATGGTGAAGAGAATTTAAGCCATGCAAGTCATTATATTTGGTTTACACCCTTGCTAGTCCTACTCTATCATGGAGAACTGGTGGGTAAAGGTAACAGAGGAGGGCTGTCAGCCGGTACTCTTACTGTTTTCAAAATGCTGAGCAAGAACAGAATGTATAGGTTACATGGTTAGAAGTTGGATATGATGCTTGACTGATTGAGATCTACCTCTTGCTGCGGCTTATGTTCACATTTATTTTCAGGAATCTCTTCAGCTCCAAATGGAACTGTGCAAAGCCTGGCTACTTCCCACCCCAGCTGCAGTTGTTAAGATCCTCATAGGCAAAGGATCTTTACAGGAACAAGGGTTGGTTTGTGAAATGTATGTATAAACCCCTGCACTGTGCACCTCATACTGAGGCCTCTGCTACCCCAGGTCTTCCACACACACTTTAAAGATCTACTCTGAACAGCTCAGATAACCTAGAATCTCTGACACTGATTGTGCCAGGACACAGACAGAACCTGACTGGGAGGATCATGGGACCAATCTCAAACAGCCTGGCTTGGCTTTGGGTAGGACTTTGGGTTCTATTTACTTCAAGACCTACATCCATCAACGGAAATGGTCCAGGAAGTGAACAACTCTCCCCAAGGGTCTCACGATTTAGCCACAAGAAATGGCATTTCTTCCTTAAGTTAAAGGTTTCCTTACAGGCACTTTGATCTTTGCTTAGAGTCAGACTGTGAACTAAAAGGACAACTGGTTCTGCAGGACTGGGAACAGAGCAGTACTGCCTGCCAGATTTCTATAGCTGTTTGTGTTGGGATATACTACTGGAGTTCCTGACTGTTCCATAAAGATTAGTTTATAGAGTTATTAGCAAAATAAATCACTGCTTCCCCCTATTGCTTGCTACTTTCCTACTATTATGAAAACTCAGGCAATTTGCTAGCCAAGTCTTAGGAGTAGGGATTTGTGCCTCATTTAAGCAGCTGGGGCAATGATTTGTACAGGGAACACATCTCAGAGTCATGGTCTGTGGTGGCTAAGAGACCTTCAATGACAGCACTGGTGATTGAAGTCATACTGATTGAGCTGTTCTCGTTTGCAGCTCCTCAGTTACAGCTCTCTGAACTGCAGTTCCAACATGCTCAAGTTCAGCTCCTTTGCCTGAAGCTCACAAGCGCCCAAAGGACAGGGATCAGCCTTTGAACGAAACCTGCTCTCCTGCCTCCCAGCACAGCTGAGGTGACTGCAGAGGTTACTGGTAATTGACAGGACCTGTTCAATGCTACTAGCGTTACCATTTCCTTTGTAAAAAGGAAAGGCACTAAGGTCCTTCGGAGATGCAACCACTCATTCCGTTTGATCAAGATGTTGTTAAGGGTTAAATTCTTCAGTAGCTGCTAGTAAGGAACAAAAAGTGTCCTTTGGCATTTACCAGGCGGGTGCCTCTATGGAAGGAGAGTGTGCCAGATCTCCTACAGAAGAGCAGGCAAACTGAGGCTCCCTGACAACAAGGCAGACGTTTGTTATAGGTTACAGCTGCTGGTGGGATGGGGAAGCCTCTAGTTTAATTGGAGTTTAAGGAACCCAAAGAGACAGGAGCAAACAGACACATACTGGGCTTTCCGGAAAAGGTGAAAGCTGATTAATGGCTTAAGAGAGTCACAGCATCAGCAGGAAAGGCCACCACATCGAGACTTCATAAGGCAAAGAAAGGGCCTTAAATGAATAAATGAAGCTTAGGTCCAAGTTAGACATCCCATAGGCTCCTTATCTCTGCTGATGACCAGAAGAGCCACAAAGAACAAATCATGTATGGAAAAGGCAGCTGTGGGCTCATATAAGCTCAGGTACTAGGGGCAAAAACTCTGTCTAGCACAGACATCACAAAGTCCTAAGAGTATGTTCAGCAATCGAGTCAAAGGTCCTTTGAACAGGTAACACTGGGGGAGAAACAAGAGCTCCCGGGGGGGCTGATGCATTTTAACCCATGACTTTTCAGCTTTTGGTGTTTTTTGCTCTTTTGTTTGAACCATATGAAATAACCCCTTACTGACATCATATTCCTTACAAGGAACTGGAATCAAGGCATCTTTATCCACTGTCACCCCACCATAGCTGTATGCAGCTGAGGACTGAGTCAGCAGGGAGGCTATGTACACCCCATCCCACCTTGAAGGGAGCACAGGCAAACATTCATCGTTACTCAGTTATTTCATCACATGGCAGCCAGACTGAGAAGTCACATTGTCAGGAAGAAAAGGGTGAGTTTAACCCCCTTTAGGCTTATTTTACAAGTAAGGAAATGCAAAATATCCAAGCCCTCCAGCAGTCCTCAAACTTCCTCCCAAGGCAGACAGCAGAACAGCTGATTCCACCACCTCTTCCCACCAAGTCTTTCCCTAGAGAAAGGGGAGCTGGGATTATCATTCAAGGTAATCCTGGAACTTGCATCTGAGGCCATAAGCTCCTGTACAGAAGATTCAACATTTTCATAGTCCCCAGTACAACTTCCCACTGCGTGTGCAGTGGTGAATGGAGGTGGACAACCAACAACAAGGTGTGTCCTCACAGGATACATCTAACTGCTTTGTGCATCCTGTTATTTCTGCCAAGATCAAAGTTCTACTTTTACATGAGTCACTGGTAGTGACAGTGGCTGTGGCCTCTAACATGGCCTGTAACTTGCTGGCTCCCAACCTAGAGGATCTCCACGTGGGGACCTCAGGAAGTTGTCTGTTGGCATGATTAATCACTAAGGGCACACCCAGATTCAGGCTCACAGTTAACATCTTCCCCTAATCAGGTTCATAGACCAGGTAACAAACTAAGGCCATAAAGCAGACCCCATAACTCAGCCGATGGTTCAAAAAAGTAGGAGGAAATGCACTGCCAGGTCTGCAACTCAGCACTGTGCTGCTGAAGGACTGTACATTCACCTTCTACGAGCTGACCTACAAGTGAGAAGTGTCACAAGCAATAGGTGCTTGTGGCCTTTTGTGCAGCCAGTCCACATGCTGTGGCAAGGCACAGATGTCCAGCTGCTCCCATAGCACAAATTATGCTCAGCTCCTTCCAGAAGGCAATAGCTGCTCCCAGTCCAAAGGCTGTGCTGGAGACAGGGATGGTGGAGAAGCTTTGTTTCCTGCAGACAGGTCAGCACATTTTCCTAGAGCAGCAAAACCCAAAAGAATAGAGAGCAAAGGAACTGGCTGTACCTGGACAAAATGCGATGTGGATCATCTGAGACCCTATAAAACATCTTGCCTCAGCACTCTCAGTGACTAGCACTACTCTCCAGGTACAACTGGGAACACTCTTGTTCCTCACAAGGGATTTCAGGCAATACCAGGTGCCAGGCAGTCTTTAAAGGTCACATTATGTGAAAAATCAGGCAAAGACCTGAGAAGGGTGAGCACAGGGGCATGGCTTTACCCTGGAGACATGCAAACCGGCAGTGCCTGGTTTCTAAAACTGCATTCTTTGGCAAGTCTGCTTGGCATAAACCAGGGTGTGTGGGTTTCTGATTTCCTGGCACCAGAACAGCCAAATCAGAGGGAGAAACTGGAGGCAACAACATGCCAGTGAGTCACCCATCCATGGACAGACACTAGCTTCCTTTCTGCTCTGTGGGCTGAGAAATGCAGAAAGAGACCTGCAACTCAGCCATATTTTCTGCTCTTATGAACACTGACTTTGTGTTCAGATCTCTCAAGGGCTGGAAAGAACATTTCTTATAGTCCAAAAGGTAAACAACAACAACACTGCAATCAACTTCAGGACAAAAAACCCGCGAACATCCTAGAAGTATTATTTTTGCAAGGCCATAGAAATGAACAACTGCAATGTCCTGCCAGCACAGCGTACTCTTCAGAGAGACGTAAAACCCCTTCCAAAGGACAACACTGATGTAGAATTCTAACGAAAGAAGCATCAGGTACGTTTCTTCCTCAACGAGAGGGCAATTACTGCTGAAGTCAGTCTCCTCTCTCATTCTTTCAGGCTTGGATTATGCGAGTGCTACGTCAACATGAATCAAGCCCTTCTCAGCTGCTCATCCCTACCCTTTTCTTCATGCCAGATCTAGTGCTCACCTAGCATGCACTGAGCAGATTAGGGAATGGATGCAGCTGGAAGACTCATGAGGAAAAGGGGGTGGAAAAGAGCAGTGAAGGTGGATCTCAGCTGGCTCCACCTCCCAGAGCAGCTCAATGTGCACAAACGTTAGCCTGTGCCTTGGGGAGGCAAACCAGACACATCAGTGCTGGCAGAGCCATACCTCAGCAGCTGCATAACCATGGACTTGAATAAAGGTGAAGCTGAACAACATATGGTCATCTTATGAGAAGGGTGGGCTCACAGGTTTTTAATACAAAAAAACATTGTGGAAAAACATCTAACAAGACTTTGACTTCCATGCACTGCTCTTAGACAAAACTTCCAATGTCTGGGTTGCAGCAGTCACTTGCTTTGCATCAGAAAATCCCGCTCATCTTGACATTCAAGAATTCTAAGGCTAAAAGTCCAAGTACCCAGGAAGGGAGCGGTTTACAGGTTACATCAACCATAAGGCTCTTGCAACAGTTCTTTTTAAGTAGATAAGATATGGTCTAATGCAAAAAACCTGCAGAACCCAGCATGGCAAGTATGCTGTCCTCTAATAACCTGGTTCTGCACAAAGCCAGCCAACACACTGCTCGGTGCCTGCTACTATTGAGAAAGGATATTCAGCATGACCCTGGACTTCCCAAATCCAGCAACAGTGAAATGACAAGGTGAGCTGTCACAAGTAATAAGTGAGCTTCGGTAACCATCAGAAAACATACAGTACACTTGGTCAGCAGAGCAGCTACAAATTGCTATGTGGAACACTTTTAAGTGGGGATAGGGATATTTACATTTTTGAAGCCACAGAACAAATCCATCATTCCTCCTGCTTTGTTGGTTTTAAGCTCATCTAGAAAGGTATCAACATTTATTTACATACATGACTTTGACACATAATATATGGAAATATCTTTGCATTTTATGTATATTATGGCATCTTTCTTCTATGACATGAATTCACTGGAAATATTTCTCTCAAGTAAAAGATTTCAGGCCATAATTCACACTGCAGCACTGCCAGGACAGGGTGAAGAAGCTTTTTACAAAAGGGGAGACTAGAATGTCAACCTTAAATAAAAACAGATGAATAAATACGTCTGAGTGAACTTACCTACTAGTTCCTGAGGATCTCTCTTCTCCAGTTCTGAGAATTCCTAGGAGAAAGGAAGAAGCAGCAGATTTTAGTCAAAACACACTTCCCATCTAAAAAGCTATACTGTCCATTTGTTTAGAAAGGTACATACTGCTTCTGAGATAAAGCAATAGAAATTAAGACTGAAATACAAGTTGAAATAATAGGACTAGATTTGCATCTTGGAGAGTCAGACCCCAACTGGATGTTTGGTTTCCCTTCCAAGCAGGAGTCTAAATTTAATGAAAGAATCCAGGCTATGTTTTTATGAGTCCTGGACACTCTGCTCATTTTGAATCCATAAAACACTGCTGTACTCAAAGTCTTTCCTCAAAACAAATGAAGCCATCCATATATGTTTTCATTTTTGGTGGCTGGCCCTTAGCAGTGGCCAAGAGTCAATGCTTTAGCACACTATTAGCTAACCATAAGCCTGATCCAGCCCACAGGAAACTACTTAGGCTCTGGAAATGCCTACACACGCCTGTGCAACCCGCAGTCCTCTTAAGCAGGGACCAGCATGATGCCTTCCTCACAGTAACAAAAACCTGCTGAATCGCTCCAGAGCCCACAACAGAGCAGGACAACTTCAGAGCAGCATCTGGTCAGCCTCGCTACAAACACTCAGGGCTCTGCAGGGACCCAGGCTGCAGAGATCTGCCAGAATTCACTTCTGTACTTGTGCCATTCAGGGCTTGAGTTGACAAACCCTCTATGAACCAAACTGCCAGGAAGCATGGTAGAGATGCAGATCCTGCATCCCTGTTGTGGAAGGATGCTCCCACTGGCAATTCTCTCTTGGCTGCTACTTTCCAGAAGTGCCATAGCAGATCTACCCTACTAGAAACTTGAGAGACTCCATTGTCTTATAATGCTCTGTTTGCTGATGTTCTTACACAGCTAATTCCTCCTTGGTTATATAATTTAAGGCTGCTTCCGTTGCAGAAGCACAGAAGTTTGCACCAGTCTGCTAAACAGGAGGTGTTGCGTAGGGTAGGACACTCAAATACACTTTCACCATACTGACACCAATACCCAAACATTTTGAGGCTTTCAAGACCCCAGGAGAGTCACAGCTGATACCAAGTTCAGCTTGAATAGTTCCTGAAACAGTATCAGCTGTATCCCAGCATTGCCCTCTCCCCCAGCCTGCCTCCCAAAGACCTTTTGTGACTCACTGGACTGTGCATCCAAAATTCCTGAGAGCCTTCAAACACTGCAGCTATTCATTCAGCCTAACACAGGCATAAAGCTGCCTCCTCGCTGCTTAGTAACCACCGTTTAAAGCCCCTCCTTTATTCCATCTCCAGACAGGTGAGACATGCACACGGTGAGAACACAGCAAAGTCACGAAGCCAGAACTGGGAAGGGCTGTGCCAAATTCACTGCGAAAACCCACCAATTTCTAGAGCAACCAAAGCCCTCTGGAAGCAGAAAAACACATTCATTGTGTGCCACTGCTACAGGGCACTTTTAATAGCCATTCACGAAAAGAATAGGGAAAAAAAAGCAGCACTGTTTCTCCCTAAGTACTTGGATCACTAAAATACAAGGCTACAGCTATTTCAGTTAAAAAAATAAAAGTCCATGAAGGAACATGTATCTTCCTGCTGGCCAGCTGGCAAAGCCCCAGGCCCCTCAGTGAGATGGACTATAGCATAGCAGCTCCAACCCCTCCAGGCTAATGCTCTTGGTATAGTGCATTAATGCCTCTACTCCTGCAGTCTTCAGAAAGAACTGCAAAAGCATAAATAGAAATTAACACAGAAGCAGAAAACTCCTGTGATGAGAATGAGCTTTTTTGGGTGAAAGCAGTGGACAGGAATCCAAGGAATCTAGGCTGTGTTCTCCACAAATCTACATAGGCATGACATTAATGTGGTGAGCCTCAACACAGTGCTGACATGGTAAGCCTCAACCACATCAGCAAGGCTTTGACATCATGATCCCCAGTTTTCCCCCAGAGAAGTGGGGGTAACCTGCAGTCACTAACAGGCTGGGAGCACAAATGCAAATACTGCTCATGGGCTGGAGAAGTTCATAGAGCCACAGATAACATGCAAAGTGGAGAACTCCCTAGATAAGTCATTAGAAGTATTCATGGCCTTGGTTTGAGACAAGCAAATGTTTGCTGAGGTGAAAGGAGGGAACTGCTTGTGTTCCAACCTTGAATTACATCCTGAGCTCTTATCTCATGAAAGTTCTGCTTTAAGTGGACTGAGAAGGAAGAGGAAGAGGTGGGCTATGACCATGAGCACCTCTTGATTCTTCTTCTTAAGTAGTACTGTATTTATTACTGCAATTTCCCTCCCATCTTCTTCTGCCTGCTTGTCTTTTCACTATCCAACACCACAAAGGTAAGAGACAAAAAAAAATCCCTCAGATGACAAATACTGCCAAGCAGGCATTTAAACAACTCAGTGGTACAGTGCAATTAGGTGTTTTAGACACATGCTGAACACCCTTGAGAAGGCTGTCCTTACACAGTTAACAGGACAGAGAGTGTCTGCCATTTTCTGAAGCCCATTTTCTAGCCTCCTACAGCTGCCTAGAGCCAGCACTAAGTGTAAGCACACAATTCACAGGAAACACAAACCTAAGAGTCAGAGAGATAATTTTATAGTCACAAACCTCTCCTGCAATGCACCTTACATCAGACAACTATCTCTAAAATGTCAGATGCACTAAACAGTTCTAGGATTTCACCAGAAGTAAGTTTGTTCTTTAATTTGCATCTTTTAATCCTAGAGCTACACCACAAGTCTGCCCGATTTGTAACAGGCCATAACAGCTCAACAAGGCGTAGCTGTCTTTCCCTGGCCCCATCGCCCACACCTGTTTCACCACAGCCACTCCAGCAAGTCTGGTCTCCACATCCTCAGGCCATAGCCAAGACATCAGAAACCCCAAAGCTATACCAAGCAAAAGAAAACAAGTTCCCTAACGTATTGCAGCCACACCCCACTGCCCAGAGGACACAAATTTTGCTTACTGGTGAATTACTGCTACCTACACCCACTGCTCCATCATTAACAAGCTGAAGACATCAACACAGCTTTTCATTAAGTGGGACTACTTTGAAACCTCTTAAATGCCTTCAGAAAACAAAGGGATGATGGACTCCTCCTACAGTGCTTGTTCATATTTGCTCAGTTTTCTCTCTAACACTCTGGCAAGTACCAACGACTTGACCACAGATGTACAGTTTGGCAGAGGTGAGATTGAAAAACTCTTGTTCAAACCTTGGAGCATCTACTGAAGATCCAGAGCTTAAGGAACAGACTAAAAACCCTCCGTGGAGCCATCACCCAGCAAAAACAGTCCTACACTCCCTCAGGCTAGTTTCAGCCTGAGACACAGCTGGATACAAAGAACCGATTTGAGACAGCAGCATTTTAACAAGAATTCTACAGATCTAATCTTATCTAATGTAACGTTGAATGAAATGGAGAATCACCAAGTGGAGAAACAAGGTACAATAAACACTGCATAAGAGACATTCTGGTTGTGAAAGGAAAGAAATATTTATACATGGATGAGAGATTTCTGAAGGAATTCCAA
This sequence comes from Rhinopomastus cyanomelas, assembly GCA_013400115.1. Classification (NCBI taxonomy): domain Eukaryota; kingdom Metazoa; phylum Chordata; class Aves; order Bucerotiformes; family Rhinopomastidae; genus Rhinopomastus; species Rhinopomastus cyanomelas. Next base: position 288,295 of record VXBP01000738.1, on the reverse strand, counting down.
GGCACTTAAAGTAATGGAAAAGTTGGAAGGTAACAATTTTAAGTAGGGAAGTTACCTAAATCCATTACTGGGAAAGTGGATCTTTTTGTAGATTAGTACATCATCAACACCCCCCATGCTGTGTACTAGTATCTCACACTAAGAGCAGCTTTGGCACTTTAATTATGCTGAAAATTCTCTCTCTACCATCATGGAAACACACAGCTTGGGCAAAACATGTGTCCTGTGTTCATTCTTTGCAGTGATTTTATCCCATCCAGAATTACTTGGCAATCTCTACGAATGGCTGGACTAAGTTAAAAAAGCAACACTGGGCTTTGCTCCTCAGATGCACTCAGCAAGTTGGTTTTCTGGCTGCTGTCTGCTTTGCAGCCCAGATCTCTAGAGATCAACTGTTCAAGGGCCTGAAGCCAGACGGCCTTGCTCCAACAGACTCAGTGAAAGGAGTCAAGGGATGCTGTGGTGGTTCACAGCCAAGTTGGAAGAGGAACGATAGGCTGTTGCAGGAGACATACTCCTTAGCCCTGATCTGGAGATCAGAAAAGAGCAGCCCCTAAAGAGAGCAAACTGCTATGGACAAGGTATTTAAAAAACCCAACACAACAGTAACAACGAACCCCACCCTTTTAACATCTAACTGGACCACTTACAGAAGTCACAATTTCCGTGCTTCCAAGAGCAAGTCTGTACATCCGCTCACTGACAGCAGAAACTAGTTGTTCTATTACTGTTCCTGTGCGTGTGTGTTCAGGAAAAGGTTTTCCATTCACCCCCCCAAAATACTTTATGCAGTCTCTGGGCAAGATGACTGCATGCAAGAACCTCACTGATATGAGCCCAATGTAATGGTTCAGTTTTCACATATCATAATGAGAGAAAAGCTGAAGGGAGGGTTTGTGCACCCTGTAGGAAAGTACAGCATTTTGGCTAAGATTTCACCTTGCTAAGACGAAATGCAGAGCCATCTTTTCAGTCAGAGAGAGTTTCAATTCAGTTACATAAAACACAGCCTCTGCTCATGTTCCATGGAAAATAAAAGCAACCAAACACAATCCTCACAGTGTGGAACAGAGATTAAAGGAAGGAAACAAAAACAATATGAATCTGAGACTGATGAATTCAAGTTTGGAAAGGTTGGCCCAGAACAGCTTTATTTAATGGAAAGAATGGAGTGACTTACAGCAATGCTCACTCAATCCTTCCTGAAACAAGATCCATAAATCCAGAACATCATGCACATCGAATGCAACTGTTGGCACGGTCACCACAAGGTACAAATTCTACCACCAGACACTCACAGAAGCAGTTGCATTTGTAACTGCAGGTGTGCTTTCAACTACAAGGAAGTGCTGAATAGGGAGGCAGAAAAGATACAAAAGCAGAAAGCAATTGCTTGGAAGTTGTAATGAGTGACAAAGTTGATGCCAGATTTGTCACCACTCAGTTTTGTTTTTCCACTGACTTGCAGTTAGCATTAAAAACAAGAAGTTGCTAGGAAGCTTCTGCAGTTCCCCCTCTGCAATGTTTTCAGGGAGTTTTTTTTACTGAATGGTCTTGCTTTGTGGAATTTCTTCTCTCTCCTTACTATTTCAGCTGATTGCTTGCACAGGAAGCAATGTGACACCTATTTAAACTGAGAGCCACAAAACCTACAGACCAGTTGCACTGTTATCATGGCAATGGATTAGTGTGAAGATACTAATGCAAAGAATTTTTCAGCGCATCCTTCCACAAGTAGAGAGTTGACCTGCTGCTGCAACGGCTGTTACAGCATATTTCTCTCATCCGAGCAAATGCCAGCAACAAGTTTTTGTCATTTTTCCTCCTCTCTACAACCCAAACTATTTCCTGCAGCTCTAACGTATCAACAGCCTCAACTTGCATAAATTGTTAGCAGAGTTATCTAAGCTGATAATTAAGGTGGCCTTACCAGAACAAGCGAGTGAAGCGTTTATGTTCAGGCTGCAAGTACCTCTTCAAAGCTCCGAACGTGGGCCTTTCTCTCACACATTTTAATTTGTGATTTTCAGCTTTTTTTCTTTCTTTTGAAAGAACACACTAGCAAATCTGTTCTTGCATTTCTACAAACATCAGAAGTGCTTATGCGAAGAGAACAGCAGGAACTTCTCATTTACTATTAAAAGTGCCCGACAAGAATTGTCATTTCTTGCTCACCAGTTGTACCTGATGCTGGTATGCTACCAGGCTCAAGGCAGTGAACTGCATGTCAAGTGGTTGCAGAAGCTGGGGAAGAGAAATAAGAGGACTTTATACCTCCTCCCCCTCTTGTGTCCTGTATTGTGAGACAAGAGAATCCCAAGAGAAAGCTTAAAACAAGCCCATTTCCTACAGCCATATCCTGTTTGCCAGCTCAGATACATAGCTCCAGGCAAAGTGCCCAGTACAAGGTAAGAAAATGAAGAAAAAATGTAGAGCTCATGATCTAAACACTAAGAAGTGCCCAGAAGCTCAAGAATAATCACCCTATAGAAAAAAACCCCCAAGATATCAAACCTTTAGTGACAGCCCAAAAAAACTACCAATTTTGAGGTACTATTGGAAGAACAAGTCAGGAAAGGGTCAACTTCTGAGACATTCCTTAAGCATCTTATCAAAGCCAAGTGTGGAGTTGACACTGCTCTTTAAGTCTAAAAAACCACCTTAGTTTCATTTAAATTTCATTGAATAAACACTGAAAAATCCCAACCAAGAGCTAGAAAACACAATGCAGTGAGAAAAAGCTTTATAAAGGAAGCATTCATCACATAGAAGCCTTTAAATACTTCTTTGAAACTCAATTCCATTCACCTGACATACGCTATCTCAATATTTGACAAAAGATTGTTTGTTAGAAGTAATTTCCAAATGAGTAACCCTGTGCCAGAACTCTCACTTTCCAAGCAGAGGGACAGGCAAGAACATCTCCCCTGTCTCAAAACCACCGGCTCCCCCCAGCTGCCTGATGATACAGAGACATCACACAGCCCCCTGTGCTGTAAGAGACTCCAGAGTTCGGTGGTTCCACAGCGCAGACACCAACCAGGGCACAGAGGTCCAAGCTCACAGAAGCCCTGGGAGCACAGCAGCAGCCAAGAGCTGCCACGTTTTGGAGCACAGCCACGGCATGGCTCCCAGCAATCTCCAATTGAAGCCACCGTGCTCAGCAGAGCTGTGCCTCACTCTGCAGAGCCCACAGATGATGCATTCCAGTAATTTTGCTTCCTAGAGCAAAACAAGAATTGAGAGGTGGAATATCAGCACAACAGGTCTTGAGGTGTCGAGCTGCCTGGATGGCTTTATTACTTTACAGAGTGTTGCAGTGCAGGATCAAGTACAAGGTGAAGCTGTGTTGTGAGAAGCCCTTAAGCCTCACAGCAGCAAAGAAAAAGCTCAGGAGAGCTGACAATTCTTAGTAAGTTTTCCTTCTTCTGTAGCACACAGTACTAGAACTTATTCTTCACAGTAGAAGCAAGGTGTAAAAGCAAGTGTCCTCACTAGAATGTGTGCTTCTCCATGAATAGAGGTGCATGATGTTCTTGGAGTTTGATGTTCTTGGAGTTTGGTCCTTCTGTGCCCACAACAGGGAAGCTGCAAACAGCTCTTTTCTGACAGCAGCTGGTCTTTGAGGCAATACTCTATCTGTGCAGACTGCTCAGACTTTGCTCTGACATGCACCAACATGCAAATTCAGAACAGTCTGTTTCAGTAGAGCAGGCAAAGCATTGCAACATAACTGGACTTGAAGAACGTAGACCTTTATATCAGGTGAAATATGCAAAGGGGAAGCAGCTCCAGAAAGGACTTTTCTTCAAGTTTAAAGACAAACAGAAAAAGTCTGGCTCTTCCTTTGGAGAAAGGCAGCCACACCTGAGTCAATAATGTGTGGTATTTAGTTCTGCAGGGAGCAAAGAGTCTGCCACAGCATGTATGCCCGGCGGGGAGGAAGGAACAAGCATGTCCATGGACACGTCTCATCTTCCAAACAGCTCATGATCTGGACTGAGGCCAGCAGCTCTGAATCAGGTAAGCAGCTTCAGAGACCTGCAGTGCTGGGATTTATCTACCTCTCAGGCCAGCAGTGCTGGAGACACACAAGTATAAGGAATATTTATACTAAAGACACCAAGTGCTGCTTTGTTTCCCGTATGCAAAACTGCTTAACTGTCACTGATCTTCCCTAGTAATGACTGAGGTCAACCAGCAAGTTACAAAATGGAACTAGGTACCAGGGGCAATGCCCAGACACACCCCGCAACAGAGCAGAAGGCAGCAATAGAAGTGGGTTAACTCTGCTCCTCCCAAAGGCCCCTTCCACATCTGCTGAACAGTTAAGTGCACTGGTTCCTCTGTTCAAACCTGAACCAGGAAGAAAATATTTAAAGTACAAGACACAGCCAGAAATTCACACAGTTACAGAATACTGAATCTGATGAATGCAAGCCTGCAGCACTTATCACTGGCACCTTCACGCTGTGCTAACAGGAAAAGGAGTGAATGAGGACCAAGCCACTGGAGATCTAACCTCAACCCTAGTCCTGGAAACTGCACACTTCACACTGTGAAAGGGTTTAGGGAGAGATACATAGCACAGCCAGCCTAACACGAGGCCACTCTTGTTTCTGAGGAGACACTGAGTGCCCTTGTGTAACACAAACCAGTCATATCCTACCAGATCCAGCCACTGCTCAAATACACAGGCACTTCAGCCATTGCCAAGTGCACTGGTTTTGGGTGGAAGCGCAGTTTTAATTAATGTTCTTCAATATATAACCTTTAATATATTCTAAGCAGGATTTTTACGTCTAGCTCTCAACAGGCAGAAGCATCAAGGACGGGTACTTCCTAAGCAGTCACCAAAATGACAAATTATATACACACTATTTTCTAATGCTTACTACTGCCAGCTCCTGCTACACATCTTACCATGGGATCCCCCAACAGCAGTGCTGTAATGATACAACCTTTCCCAGACACCCTTTTTCTCCTTCTTCAGAGCAAAACAGTTACACTGGAGGTGAAAGTTACTGAGTCTGTTCAGGCATCTTTTCAGAATCTGTTTTGACTAATGTAACCCCAATTCAGAAAAATTAATACACCTTAAGAAAATAAAGGTTAATTACAGGGATTACAGTACTGCACAAACCCCCTTTTATTGGCTTTAGCACTCACCATTTTAAATCAAGATAATTCTGGTATTTAAACAAACGTTAAGGGGCAGGCAAGACAAAAACCACGTTGCAATCAAAAGCCTCTGTCTAAGCGTTAGTGCTCACTTACCCACCATAACATCGTAAAATTACTTTACAGGCATGCTGGATCAATAAAAGCTAAACATAATAAAGAGCTGATGATTATTAAGAGGTGGGACCCAGACAGGCTTAGAAACACTGCATTCCTCTGAAAATCTGACCCTTCTGCTAGATCCAAGTCTGGCCACCTCTCCATACAATACCACAAAGGTGGTGAGTGGACCCTTAACACAAATCCTGAAAAGGAAAACATTGGAGTAACAACCTGCTTTGAAAAGCAGTCACCACATGGAAGGCATTCAACTTGCCAAGGGAGTGGCAATATTTATCAGCTGTCCTGCACTGGCTGCTCCTGATACCACAATCAAAGCTCAGGAGTTAATGATTTCCCCTGTGAAAACTCCACAGAGCAGAGCTGCAGGGCTGGACTCTGTCCTTGATCAACACTTGCAACCTGCTATTCATGCAGCCCTACCATATGAAGTGCAGAACCCCTTGGATGAGACTGTGAGCACAAAGAATTTAGTTTAAAGTTCATTTTCTCTCTTCCTGGGGGGCTGCTGCACTTAGAGAGCTCTGAAGGTTTGTATCTTGTTACTGCATCAAGGCTGTAACCACAGCCAGGCTGGCAAAAGCACAGCCAAGCAACCTGTATTCACTACAGCCCATTAACCCTCATCCTCCCAAAGCAATGCCAGCAAAGCTTCAAACTTCGCACCCATTTCCACAACATCCCTTGTTTTGTACCCAGGAAAGGACACAAACAACATGGCCAGGCTGTGGGATTCCATCTTTTTAACATCAAACCTTTGCCAACAGCTTTCCCTCTGAAGCAGAAAACTGGAGTGCTTGTAGGGCAGATACTTGTTTGCAGCTGGCGATTGCTCAGTCAAAAGTAGGGACCCCTAAAGCACCTGTGGTCACCAACAAACCTGTCCTGCTACAGAGCCTGAGCCCATCCACTGAGTGGAACTTGGAAGAGCAATTATTTTACCCAGAGCTGAATCTCCAGTTTGCCAGGGTGCCTGAAGCACTCCAAAATGCACTTCTCAAGATGTGAAGTGTCTGACTTTGCTACTTAAAGAGAAGGGTTTTGCTTTCTGCTGCAAGCATAGAGTACTTACGACAGGCTCACAGTTGCTCAGTAACAGTTAATCCTATGGGCCAGAAATCTGCTTTGCAAGAATGCTTCCAGATGACTGATGGAGTTTAAATATTACTCTACTCCTGGCAAACCCTTTCCCCCAAGCAGGTGTACAGAAAAATCCTCACCCCTGTCTGAGGTTCAACAGTAAACAGCAGTTTGACATCAGCACTTGAACTCCAGAGGCTTACTGTGACTTACAGCTCCACAGAAGGAGCACAGGAGAGCTGCAGTCCCATCTAGCCCTGGATGTTAACTTCGCCTCTAGTGAGGAACAAGCGCTGTAAAGACAGCAAATGCTCCTTCACCAGGATCAGCAAGGGCACAACTCCCTGCAACCAATCTCTCAGTTAGAGAGAAAAACCACAGATAACCATAGATAGGGTAGAAAAGCATCTCCCCAGTAGAATATCTGAGACCGGTTCCAATTTCCACTCTCCCCATCATTACTTAACCAACATAGTTTTTACATCACTCCCCACTTTGTATCCCGATTCTGTATCCACAGCTGACATCACATGAAACTTTCTGAGGTTCTGCATCTGGTACTAAAGTGCAGAATGAGGCCAAATCACAGGATGAACCAGCAAAAGAATTCTTTTTTCTAACAGCCTGACTCAAGGGTCCAGGTCACTTATTCATGGTATCATTTCAGTTCATTCACAGCAACCACAAAGAGGCAAAACACCAGAAAAACAAAAGCTGGATGTACATTCAGAATTTGAAATTACTACAATTCACTGATGAACTGCAATGGTTTTCTCTCATTCACTCATTTTAAAGGATTTATTTTCTGCATAGTTGGATTCCAACCCTGGAAGAACCCCAGCCATATATTAAGGGTCTGTGATATCTATTTAAACATATTTCCAGATCTGTGATGTCTTTCAGTGGAATTGATAGAGCACAAACACTCAGCTGGGTAGTGCTTCACTTTTTGGAGGTACAGCAACCACAACTCTTGCTCACTAGCTGTCAGAGATACCATTCAGAATAAAGAGGAAGAAGGAGGAGAACAGTGCCACTTGGTGGACGAGTCAGACATGGAACATCTGCAACTGCTCCAGCTACAACTACTTTTCCAATGATGTTCCATCTCCCCCTACCAAGAGAATTTAACAGCGTGACTAGTGCAGCTCCAGCAGCACCCCCCAAATGCCAATCAGCCACATGCCTGCTCTGACAGCAGCTCAGCGCTGCTCTGCAGCATGCTGTGGAGCAAAAGTGTGCTGCTGCTGCTGCTCTCCAAGTACCAGCTGGCTGGTTAGCTAGAACTTCCCCTGCATAAAACAACCCCAAATGCTCAGAGGGGGCTTCTGCCTTTTTAACTTAAAGTTATCTGCTAAGGATAGCGTAGAGTCATCTAGTAAGGAAGCCTGAAGTTGCTGAAGTTCAAATTTACGTCCCTGCTAATCTCAAACCCTCACCTTTCATACCAGGCTAGGATGGCAGGAATTAGACTTCACCTTTTAACATTTTATACAACTTTTACTTAAATTTACATTTTCAGCCTCTGCAGCATGCTTACTACACAGTGTATCCCAGATACCAAATGATTTTAACATCTAGTGTCACTTGCTTCCCCACTGAAGCTGAAACACTGCACTGTGGCCACATGTAGCTCTTCAGAAGGGTAAAACACGCTTGGGCAGCAGCACACAGAGCTCACTGAAATCAAGAGACCTTTAAAACAAGCCAACATGTAACATCAGCAACATATTAAAGCAGCAGCCACACAGCTTGTTGGTAAGATTTCTGTAACACATCATTATCCAGAAAAGAGCTACCATAGTCCGATTCTGCTCTCTTTGCCAGATCTTTTCTCTGAATGGCCTTGAAGTATGAGCCCTTTCAGAGGGGACAACCAATTGCCACAGGGCTCTACTGTGAAGTTGTGCTGATGTACACCAGATTTCTTCTAAGGAAAACCCACCTATTTGCTGGATTTCCAGCAGCTTGTATAAAAACACCTCACTAGCCTGCTTGCCAGCCACAACAGCAAAAATTTAGAACTAGAAAGAGTGTAAAACAACCTTTTCTTCTCTTTAAAAAAAAAAAATTAGTGATTTATTTTTCTTGTGACAAGGCAAAGAGAAAACATATTCCAATTCCAAGTGCCTGCTACCCATAGTAACAGTATTTCATACACTGATGCAAGAGGCTACAGTACAGATGCCAAGACTTTGAACGAACTGCTAAGCACTACAAACCCCTAGAAAGATGATGGGTATTGGAAGAAGGTGCTTTTATAAATAAACTCATTTAAGCAGAATAGCTGAACACATCCATTTGCTTTATCTCATTGCACTAAAGCCTAGGCTAATTCAAATGCTCTACAGAATTTTAGTTTGCAGCACAGTCCTCCGGTTTCCTTAGCAAAGACTGTCAGCATCCTTGAGGAAGATAAAGCTCAAGGATAAAACACAGGCCCTTGTGATGGTCACTCAGTATCCCACAACTTCAGGCATCGGGAGGCTGAACAGAGAAATCTGAGCCTGATCCTCTATAAAGTTTCAAATTGATCTGATCTTTTGTCTGTCTTCCAGCTTTTAGCCTGACACATATCACTGAGTGCGGTTAACAGTTAAACCTCTGTGATAAAATCTGCAACTATTTACAACCATCTGGGATCTTCTTTAGCTTTTTAATTCTATACAATCTTTCCAAAACAGCTTCATCCAGGGCAGACAGAAAGCCAGAAACAACACAATTGATTTTGACGCTTTTTATGACCCCCAGGAACACAAGATCACTCACTAACTTGCTCTAGACAACTGTTCCAGCTAGCATTGGTCATAAGAGACTCCTGTATTGATTTGTTACATCACTCCTGCAAAATAGGAAAGGTGTTAGAAATCCCACCTCAGATCTAGTGAGATGTCAAAATTCATGAATGCATGGGTTGACTGTGAGCAAACCCACAGCCTAACTGGTTAACTACCTCTGACAGAAGCCAGTCCTAATTAAAAAATATGGTGTCACTACAGGAACAGAGTATGAAACCAGCTAAAGAAGCTCACAAACGAACACCAAGCCATGCTGTTTGGATTCAGTCATCTTGTACTGAATGTAACCCCCCCACCCCACCCCACAAATACCTTTAAGTCACCAGCCTCAGGTTTTTCAGTCTCTGAATCGTCATCTTCCTACAAGACAAGAATTTACAGGATTAAGCTTAAAGACCAGGCTTGGAAAGTAACTGCTCTTATAGCAAAGGGCTCATGTTCTGTAGCCCAGCAGCAGTCCAAGACCCTCTCCATGAAAATTAGTTTTGCCCCCACCCACTCATGACCAGAAAACAGGTCCTACAAGCAGTCTGGGTTGGTTTGAGGGGTTTTCTTAAGGCAAAGGCATGACTCAGCAACAGATGTCCCCCACAAAACTCATACAGGATCTGAATGCTCAGAACTAGACAACAAGAAGCAACGGAATGGTGAAAGAAAGCTTTTGTCATCTGATAATTCTGTATCTTCTGGTTGGTAGGGGGACTTTCTGTATTTGCCCGTTTAGCAGTACACACAGAAAAAGCAGCATTTGTAGAACTATCGCACCCCCAAGCACACACCAGCCACACACAGAGGACATAAGGCTGGCCCGACAGCCAGGAGGGATTGGTGAGGGTCTGGTCTGGCACCAAGCTCAAAGATCCAGTGACATCAGCTCATACCACATATCTTCCTGGTTTGTGTTTACTCGCAAACTCGTATGAGGTGAGGTGAACTTGCACAGAAAAGAACTGCTAATAAATTTCACTCTTAGGTAACAGACTCCATTCAGCTTTTACTCTTGTGCTGAAATAAACCAAAGAACTGGGCAAAAATACTCAGCTCAGCTTTGTGTAAATTCTAAATCCTTGATGCATCCTGCTTCTGCTGCCCTGAGACCTACTTCACTGGGGATCCTACAGTTATCCATGTCTCCACGTAAATACACGTTTCAGGTTCAAAGCAAGCTTGAGGAACAGAAAAAGGTTTTTCATGCTTACATAACTCAATAAAGTGTTTTGTCCTCTAAATTTCATTAAAGACTTTAACTTTGTCCTCCTCAAATTAACTTGTTTTAGCTTCAAAAAGGAAAAAATCTAAGAGTGAGGTGAATAAATGCAACTGGAAAGAAGAGTTTACAACTAAATATCCACTTTGGAGTACAAGCAAGCAAGTTGTGACAAGATAAGCTAGAGAATGATCACACAGTAATGTCAGTAAGTTTTAATTGCTTGAATTCACACAGATATCTCACAGAAGTGGGACATGAGGCTCATTCACTTCAGCTCCTCTCCAGCCTATCTTTCTGAAACATACTCATAAGCCAACACAAAACACAGCTGTCAAAGATTAACAGCATTAAGTCTGTAACCAGGAAAGATCTGTAGTACCAACAGCTAGGTGTTTATCACAAATGAGATCCTCCTCCACAGTCCCACCTGTATTATATAAGGTAACTGTCAACGAAGTACCAACAGGTTGAATCTCTACTGTTACAGACAGGTAACTGAAAAAGCTCTCGAAAACTCCTAACCTAGCAGGGGACAGCTGTGAAACCCCAGCAAACAGAGCCACACTACTGAGAACCGCCTTTGAAAAGACAGACTTCTCAGTCACTGTTAAGGTAAAACAACCACAGAGTTCTCCAGATAAAAGTTCAAGAGAACCCACACTGCTCTCTAAAAACAACTCATGACCAGGATAAGCTACTGGCAAAGTAGCTCTTAATTCTGGTCAAGGAATATTTAATGGAAAAACCAAATATGCTCTGCTGCAGCAGACCATAGAGGAGGCACCTGTGTAACCTACACAACAACTGCAAGTACACCAAAGACTTACTGGGTAACATGGGAGCAACTCCATCTACTGCTGTTACTTGATGGCCTGTTGTACGTGTCAGATGAGGATGGCTGCAACCTGCACTGAAAACTGTGCTGCAGCAAAGGTTGCTCCATTTCCCTGCCTGTTTGACAGCGCTGACTAACACAGCTCACTTTGGCAGCACCTGCATCATGCCAAGCAATCTCACTAAGAGTGTCTTTGAGCATAAAAAGAGGAATCATAAAAGCAGTAAAGAAGCACTGATTACTTGGTTTAGCCACAGACCAGGCACAGACCTGGAGTGTGACTGCTTGCACCTACTCCAGAGAACAGCAGAGCAAGACCAAAACCAAGAACAGAGACAGAAATGTCTTTTTTGCTGCTTAGGAAAACAATTCACAGAAACAGGGAGCGTCTCGTAAGAGTCTCGCTTCACCTACACAGCAGACTTCAGTGGGGAAAGGTTACAGTAACACAGCCCTATTTCTTTTCACTACTGAGTTGCCAAAATACTAGAAGAGGACCAAGATAACACTTTTAACATGGTGACAAGCAAAATTATGAAAAGAAGACAAGAACGTCTCTCTCCAGGTCCCCCAAAATTGAATGCTTTACTCTTACAGAAACAACATAGCTGTAATACTTTTGTGCATTACTGCTGCACTCACAGGCAGTGAACTACATGACCCACCTCACAATACACCTGTTATTCAGGCAATGTTATACATATGCGATGTGCCTACAATAAACAGAAGCCATTTACATCTAGACAGGACACTGTTACAAGGTAACCCAATGCAGCAAGTGAGTTATACGCAAAAGAATAATTAAAGACATCACAGAACCTTATTCTTTTTAATCCTCCATCCAAGTATGCAGCAGCACGTTTTATTCAGAGGCTCTAATACATGCCAACTGCACTACAAGAATCATTGCCATTTTGTGTGGCTGTTGACTAGTGCCAACCTTTTCCCATAAAAGAGTCAAACAGCATCAACAGTTAGTAACATGTCACAGGAGCTGTGCCAACCTGCTGATAGGTTTCAAGGCACTCAAGTCTGTATTTCAAAACAAAGTGAACAGCACTATTTGGAAATGCTAAAACTCCCACCAGGAGTCAGATATTCCGAGTTCCAACTTGGACTGCCAGTCAGGGGCTTTCCTCAGAGTCAGAAAAGCCTCTACAGGGCATGAAGGGGGCCGGGGCAAAGTCTCAGACAAAGGAGATACTCACTGACTGTCTGCTGTTCTCATCATCCTCCTCTTCATACCCATCTTCATCACCGTCCAAGCGGGTGAAGTCATCCTCCCCGTATCCAACCGAGACCAGGCCGCCTTTCTCTCCTAAGGAGAAGGTAAAAAATAAAGCCACGAGGGGAGGAGAGGGAAGGGGAGGTAGTACCGAGCGGGGCCTTCCCCTCATATAGGGGAGGGTGCAGCCCGGGCCAGGCCGCACCGAGCAACCGCCAGGAGCCCCGTGCTGCCGTCCCCGCCTTCCCCAGACCCCTCTTTGCCCTCACCCGTGGCCGTTCCCCCATCGCTTCCCCCTGTCCCAGCCTCGCTGTCCGACTCAGGGTCGGAATCCTCGGCGTAAACCGCCAGCGAGGACAGGACGCTCCGCTTCGCCGCCGCCATCTTCCGCCCCTGAGAGCTACTTCCGACGCGGGGAGATGACGCTGGCAGCGCAATCGCCATGGTAACGGTCCCGCCTCCTACCGGAATTCAGGTAATCAGGGAGAGGCGAAACCGGTGCCGGTGAGATCAGAAACTGCCCAGCAAGGCGGAGCAGGCCTAATGCGGAGGAGGGAGAGGAGGAATAAAAGTCATGTAGCTTGTTTGTAGCGGGGCGCTGGCCCTTTAAGAGCTGCGTCTGACGTCATCTGTCGGCGTCACAGATCGGCGTTGAGTAGAGCCGCGACCGGGTGCGAGAGGTTTTGGGCATGGTCTGAATGTGGGGCCTCTGGAAGGGTGGGAAGTGGGAGAGAGAAAGGCCCCCAAGGGAGGGTTAAGGACAGCGAACTCCCCCGCTACACACACCCCGGCCATAGCCCCTGGCAGCTGTGCCCCGTGGGGAGGCCTCAGCTTGTTGTAGCTGTCCCGCAATAAATGAAACTGGGGCTCTATCCAGTGCGGGGTCTGGACAGCTTCTTAGGGGGCTGACAGGAAGGCAGGAGCCCGGAGGGGCAGCCGTGAGGGTGTCACACAGGTAGCAGCGCTGGGGTTTGTAATTGGTTCCTGTCACTATTTGCAGAGGCCCCAAGATGAGCTGCGAGCCCTGCCCTGGCCTGGAAGGCAGGGTCTGGAAAACACTGCAAAAGGTCTTTGGGTTTGAGTCCTTCAAAACGTCCCTACAGGAAAATGCGACCATGACTGTGGCAAGAGGTGAGGCTCAGTGCTGGGAAGACCTGGTTTTCCTTGGTGGGGCACACAGATACACAGATCATTAAGGATTTGGAAGGGACCTCCAGGGGTCATCAAGTCCAACCGCCCTGCTCGAGCAGGATCACTGAATCTAATACAGGTTACACACAAATGCACCCAGATGGGTCTTCAAAGTCTACAGAGAAATAGAATTCACAACCTCCCTGGGCAGCCTGTGATGGTGCAGGAGGTGATATTGTGCCTGGTTTGAGGAGAAGCATTGGCTGGACCACCTGGGCCTCTGCTCTGAGGTAATTTCAGTGGCAAAGGGACAGAAGCATGAGCTGAGCACAGCTCTGCCCTGCTTGCTCTCCTTTGCATTTGTTCTGCAACACCACTATTGCATCAACCAGGAAATGGGGAGCTTCCTTGGTATCTCCTCTGGAGGCACCTGCCATCATGTTTATAGTCAGATGAGGTCAAAACTGTTTACACTTAGAAGTTTTCAGGGTAAACCAGTGTTTGTGTTAGAGAGGATACCAGGAGAAGACTCAGTTTCCTGACGTTGTTTATAGATGTTCTCTGTTCCACGCGGCCATTATCAGAAATGTGATTTCACTGGTGCTAACATGACCAGCAACACCCTGCTGTGGGTTGGATGGGCAGCTCTCACACACAGGCTATCAGCCGTCAGCTCCCCTCACAGTGTGAATCAGAACAGTGTCAAACTTTGCAGGGGAGCTGTAGTTACAGTATTCTCCATCACCAGCAGCTACCCAGACGTGCTGTGGACCTCAGACCAGCCAAAAGTGCTGGACTGTCAGTGGTGTTTCTGCCTGTTAACTGTGGCTTGAAGTGGTTACTTCCTAGTGCAGTAACTGCACAGTTACTAATTGCGTGTTATTATCTGTGTGGTTGAGATTTTCAACTCCTACTTCTTACAAGGTATCTTCCCGGGAAGAGCTTTAGGAGGATGTGGTGAAGATCTGTCAAGAGGCTTCTAATTTGGTTGTTGGAGGTGTATAAGATGTGTGAGAGCAGCTGATCTGGAAAAGGAATTTGCATGAGTAACTCGTTTAACTTGTCTTTATATTGGTACTTTTGTAAGGCTGTCACTAAACGTTTACAAAGCAAGCAGAGATACTTGTAAGGAAACCACAAAGCATTGTGATGCTTTTAGAACCTAAAGTGAAGTGTTTCGTGTCACTGTGCCACATGGTGCCTGCACACACATGCTGTTCCTCACAGTTTACAGGCCTTTGTGCCCAGAGCCCTGGAAACTCACCGCCACATAGTAGCCTTGAGCTCTCTTCTGTTGTCTTTGCAGGTGAGAAGGATGTCTTTGTATGCATGCCCACAGGGGCAGGGAAATCCCTGTGCTACCAGCTTCCTGCAGTTCTGGCAGTGGGCATCACTATTGTCATTTCACCTCTGATTGCACTGATCCAGGTAACTGTCAGCTGGGGAAAAGCAGTCAGTGAGAAGGTTGGGAGATACTGGAGTCACAGCTGCCTCTTGTCTAGCTGTGTCTGGATTCTCTTCTTCATTTCTCAGTGTGTTTTCCTTACCCTGGTGATAGGTGAAGAGATGCCACCTTAGCTGCAGAGCAGGACAGCCCTGGTGTGATACTGTGCAGCTCTCCAAAAGGAGGTTTTTCTTCTTTAATAATAGCCTGGTGGTTTTTATTCCTGAGCCTTTTTCTGGTTTCCCCAGCTGTGTTTTATCACCAGTGTGCTCTACAGAAGCAGTAATGCTGAGTACCTCAAATGGACCAAAATGATCTACCCTCAGAAGAAAACTGCCATTTAACCTTGTAAAGGCAAGGAATGATGAAGCTGCCTGGGAAGGCTGACTTGATCTACAGCAAAATGCCTTTTTGTTGTGGTCAGTCTTTCTGTTGTGGGAAGAAACTGGTCTAGTAGAGCTGCTCCTTGAACAGTCTACTGTTGTAGGCTGCTGGTTTGGTCTTTGTGGTGGTGTTTTTCTACGGAATTCACAGTCTTCGTGTGAGACTTAAGAGCAGGCTTGGAAATACAGCTCATTGAGGTGTTCTAAACAGTGAATCTAGTCTGAATTGGGGATTTCTGATTAAGTACAGGCAATATTTTATCACTGAAATGAAGGTTTAAAAAGTTACCACTGTTACATTTGGATGGGTCAGAGTGACAAACAGGATGAGATGGGCCCACTGAGTTACAGGGAACAGAGCTGGGATGAACCTTCACCAGTCTTCTCATCGAGGCCTGAGATGGAGTGGCTGTGCCTGAAACGATCATGATGTGTCTGATCAGTGCAGCTGAACTACCAGAGCTTAGTCTGTGGTTTATTGTCATAGGGAAGGCTGAGATTTGGCTCTATGAATGGAAAACAGTGGGAATTAATCACTGAAACCAGTTACTGAGCAAAATAATGAGAGATTTCTTTCTCAGGACTGGTTGGACTTTCTGAAATGTCATGTGCAAGTGATCAGCCCAGTACAGGGATAGGAGGGGACTCTGTGTGTCCAGGGTTCATCTAGCTGTGTCTGGATGTGGTTCTTATCTAGTCTTGATAATGTTGCAGTGGTGATGTACATAATTTTCTCCTCTCAGTGACATTTATAACATCCTTTGGCTATTTTGGAATGAAATAGCACTCTGCTATTGCAGGGTGGTGGTGCTCATTTTCCATCTGCGATGTCATGATAATGTCAACTCCCAACAGCCACGTTGGTGGCTTCTTTCAGTTCACAGTGCCTCTGATGAATTATTTTGCACAGCTCCTGCCAGTGTTCTCTAGCAGTACAAAGACTGTGTTAAAAGGAACGATGCACAGAAATGTAGCTGGATGTTAGAGCTGGGCAGATATGATCACAGTTGAAGATAAAGGCACCCAGAGTTAGTGTTCTGAATGCCCAGACTAGGTGAATTCTGTCCTGAGACTTGATCATGGGGGTGGAAGTTGGGGCCTCACCTGGATCTCCCTAGAGTTGGAGAGAGTCTTGATGTTGGTCACTTTATTTCAATTTGCTTTTTATTTAATATTGCACTTATTCTAGGATCAAGTGGATCACTTGCTAGCTCTCAAGATCAAAGCCTGCTCTCTGAACTCCAAGCTTTCTGCCCAGGAGAAGAAGACCATCTTGGCTGACTTAGCAAGTGAGAAGCCCCAAGTAAAGCTCCTGTACCTCACCCCAGAGATGGCAGCTGCCTCTTCCTTCCAACCCACTCTGAACTCTCTGGTGTCCCGAAACCTCTTGTCCTACCTGATAATCGATGAAGCACACTGCGTCTCCCAGTGGGGACATGATTTCCGGCCTGACTACCTGCGGCTGGGCACCTTGCGCACCCGCATACCCCATATACCATGTATTGCCTTGACGGCCACTGCCACCAAGCAGGTCCAGGAGGACATTGTGGCAGCACTGAAGTTAAAGCGACCGCTTTCTACATTTAAGACTCCTTGCTTCAGATCTAACTTGTTCTATGATGTGCAGTTCAAAGAGCTCTTGACTGATCCATACACCAACTTGAAGGATTTCTGTCTGAAGGCGCTTGAAGTGAAGAACAGTGCTGGGGTAGGTGTTACTGTTGCGGAAGAAGGCTAAAACTGGACAAAGTCTACCTTAATGATTACCAACCTTCCTATCGTTGGTGTCACCCTGGTGGGGCAGGGAACAAGGAAGTCAAAGTGCTCACCTATATTTTTTAGTTCCTCTCAAATAGATAGAATTTGGAGGTTTGGGTTTCTTTCAGAGGTGTCCTTGGAAAGGACTTGATGTAAAAGACAATCTATTAGGAATATGCTGGTGTTTGGGTCTTGGTTTGTCTCGTTACTGCTTGGTGTCCCACCACTGTCCATGTGACTCTGTTCTGCTCTTCTGGTCTGGTGAGGGTACACAGAAGCGTTTGGAGTGTTGTGTTGAATTTCTCCTCTAACACTAGTTCCCAAAACAGCTCTCAGCAACTCAGTTATAGCCTCTGCGCCTGAGTTTGTCTGTAGGGTCGAGGGGAATTGCTTCTTACATTGAGCATTGAGCTCACTGGAAGAGGGCTGGGAGAAGCACATTTGATCAATGTCAGGCCTTGTAAGGAAACTCTTTGTCTGAATTAGTCCTGTGCTGCAGCAGTATCTCTCGGTTGCTGAGGAATCAGTTGGGAGATGAGCAGCCCTCCTGCCTCCACCACACTGATGGCAGCAGCTTTGCTGATTCACTTCAGACAGTGTTCTGGACTTTATTTCCTGTCTGCCCAGGTTTACTCCGGTTGTGGGATTGTCTACTGCAGGATGAGGGACGTGTGTGACCAGCTGGCTATTGAACTGAGCTACCGAGGGGTGAAGGCCAAGGCATATCATGCAGGTACTGGAAGCTGCATCTCTCAGTAGCTGGTAGGACTGATCTCTACCATCTTTAAGGCCTGGGCTGGGTCTACCTAGAAAGCAGCTTTCCAGGCACAGCCTGCAGTGTGTTTGATTGTTTGTGTGTCAGGTCTGTGAGGTGAGAGCAGGGCCTTCAGTGGCCTCCCCTGCACTGCAGAGCAATTGGCTTTGCATGGCCTAAATAGAACAACTGCTTCTGTCCCAGGGGAGATCTTAATTTTCTTCTTTGAAACAGAAACAGCTGCTGCTGACTTCTGCTTGACCGCAGTCCACTTTAAACTTGGCTAGAGAGGATTGTGTACATCAGTCAGCTTTAGTGAGGAGATTGGCTTGCAATGGGGGGGTAGAAGAGGAAAAAAATAAATATGTTTCTTTTTCTTTTTTTTATTGAGTTTCTCATTTCCTTCCCTCTTTCTCACTTCCCAGGACTCAGGGCAGCTGACAGGACTTCAGTCCAGAATGAATGGATGGAGGAGAAGATCCCAGTTATTGTTGCAACCATCAGTTTTGGAATGGGAGTAGACAAAGCAAATGTCAGGTGTGTGAGGCCAAGTATTGGGCACCACCAGAGCCTGAAACCCAAGCAGTGGGATGAGAAAGTCTCATCTGACTCAAATGCTCGTTCAGGTCTTGGTAAAACCCAGAAAAACAAAGGTCGAGTTTTTTTAATCTTAGAAGCAGCAAAAACAATCCTGGAAGTTTTTAATAAACAAGTTAAAACCAAGGCACTGGAACTTCACTTTCCCAGTTGTTTTCAAAACCAAGAAAATCAGAGGAATGTTTGTCACTGCAGCCTCCAGGGTTTCAAAAAGAGCCACCTTGATGCAATCACAGCTGTCCCTTTCACTTCTCTTAGCATTATACTTGCTGTTTAAAAAACAGTGGAAAGAAAATCTGCACCTTAACTAATTCACATGCCTTCTACTAAAATAGTCAGAGCTAGGTTTTTCTCAGAAATCTCCTTTTGCAGTGCAGTGGGGCAAAAAATGTTCACAGATGGCAGCAGCCACAGGAAAAATACAGCTCTAGTCCCAGGACACAAACTTTGCACACGGTTTCAATTGCTTTTTCTCTGGGACTTCTGTCACTGTAGTTGCTCTGTGTTGTCAGGATTCTTGACAAAAGTAAAGCTGTGCTGAGTTAGTACTGGGAGCTGTGATGGCTTTGTAGCTGGTAATTCAGGTGCAGCTCCATAAAGCCCCATGCAGACCTGATCCTTACCTTAAAACTGCCATAAAGCAATTTCTGTGAACACTGAGAGAGGGCAGGGCCTTGGTGAGACAATCACACCAGGTCACAGCTGTGCCATCCTTCTCTCTGTTCCACTGTGCTGCCAGATAACAGGGTCCCATAGCAGTGACAGACTGTTTTGCTGCTTGATGCATGAGAAGTGAGTAGCCTCCTAGAACTGCAGAAGAATGAGTGAGCCGCTGCAATCACTCTGCCCTCTCAGCACAATTGTCATTTAGAAAGGCAAAGGGAACTGATGAAGAGTGAGAGAGCTGAAATACGCTTGTAGTGGGGTTTGGTTCCAAGGGATGGAGTTAAAATGATTCTACAGGGTGTGTTTTAATAATTTAAAGGGCATTATACCCGGACCCAGGCAACAAAGCACTGCAGCTTAGCCTTGGCTATGTGTGGGCAGAGTTCTCAGTGTTCATGTGTGTGTTACCAAGTTAGATCAGGTCTGACAAGTTCTGGAGGTGACCCCTGTGAACAAAAGGGAAAATGGAGTTGGCTCTTTTTCTGGCCACTTTTCTCCTCACTGTTGATTCAGTTTTGTTTGAGATTATTTATCAATTCTTTGAGTAAACTTCCTGGTGGGGATTAAATATGTAGGGCTCTTCTGCTTCCTGCCTGGCCTGTTCTTGGAGTGTCTGGATTTGGAGAAACGTGTTTGCTTGCTTCTGTCATTTAATCTTTAGCCACACCCTTATGCATCATACCTACATCTGGGACATGATGGTTTTGAGGCAGACTGGTGTGGAAAACGTTGGCAGAATTCCTGTACTGTGAAATCTTCTCAGTGCAGGTATAAGCTGAATACGTTCAGGCACTAGCAGGTTTAAAGCAGCCTTGCCAGCGTTGTGTTGAAAAGCTTCCAGCACAGGCTACGTACAGTGTAGTAATGATTCACAGTCTCATTCATTGCCTGAGAAGGGTGGGCTTGGGCAGACAGCATTTACCACGCAGACCTTACTGACAAAGAAGTGTCTTCTTAAAACTGAGCATTTCCCATTCTGTAATGTTCATGTTGTGCTCCACAAAATAAACAGGACTTTTTTTATGAAGGCTGTGTTTGATGGTAAAATCTTCCAAATGCCTTAAATCAATGTCCTCATTCTCACTCTTAGCTGTACAATTGTGAGCACGTTTGGCATGAGTTCATTCTTTTCTGTCCACTTGGGGTGATACCCTGCTCTCATGTTGCTAAGATGCATTTGTTTTCTCTTGCTGCTTTCCTTGTGTCTGTGTGCAAAACTCCCTGCTCTGCAGAATCCTGCCTTTTGTGTTTTGGCTGCCTTGTATTCAGTGTTGCTAATGTCCACAAACAACAAACTTTCAGCCTGATACTTCCTGTTGTTGTGTGTCCCATGCAGGTTTGTTGCCCACTGGAATATTGCTAAGTCAATGGCTGGCTATTACCAAGAGTCTGGCAGAGCTGGGAGGGATGGAAAGCCATCCTGCTGCCGCCTCTATTACTCAAGGAGTGACCGGGATCAGATCAGCTTTCTGATTAAGAAGGAGCTTGAAAACATCCAGGTGAGATCTGCAGGCTGGTCTCCACCTGCTCAGATATACTGCCTTTGCTCTGAATCTGCAGTAACCTCTGAACAAAGATGAGTTTTTCTGGGTCTAGAGCTGTCTGTAGGCCTGTTTCAAGGGACAGCAGAGAGGACTGAAGCAGGAAAAGAAAGAGCTGCCAGACGCAGCTCCGTGGTGAGCCAAGACAAGGTGATGTCTGTCTGCCTGCCATACTGGTCAGAAGGGTCAGATTTGGTCATCATTAGAGTTACTTTATCTGTTTATATTTAAATTGAAACCACAGTTATTGTCCCCGTCTACTTTCAGGAAAAAAAAGGCACCTTAAAGGAATCTGACAAAGCTGTGATGACAGCTTTTGATGCCATTGTGAACTTCTGTGAGGAGCTGGGGTGAGTGCACTTCTTTCAAACACTTTAATGTTCATAGCCCTTCCAAAGGGTAACAGAGGGACTGTTACAGCTGAGGTCTTGGATGTTCAGGAAAGAGAAAATACTGAGTAAATCACTTGAGGCTATGCTGACTGGACTGAGGAAGGTGTCCTGGAGACATCTCTCTCCCACCTTTGAGTTAACTGAGATGTTGGTCTTGGAGCCTGACCAAGCAACATGGTGATGTTAAACTGTAAGTCCTCTGGCTATTAATTTTATGATGTTATATCTTTGATAATTTTTTCACTTAGTTACATTTGATTTTGTTTTGACTCTTTCATCCTTCACTACATCATCTAAAGCAGGGGTCTTCAAACCCCAGCTCGCAGGCTGGATACGGCCCACCAGGGCATCCGATCCGGCCCACGGGTCCACCGGTACTCCCCCCCATTCCGCCGCCGAGCGGCCGCAGTTCGCCACTTCCTGCCTACTGCGGGGCCAGGCTCCGGCCCCCGACACAGTCCGAGGGACAGGGAACTGGCCCCATGTTTAAAAAGTTTGAGGACCCCTGAAAAAGACCAACAGCCTCATCAGCTTAGAATGGAAGCACCGCGATTTAGTGTTTTGCTAAATCTCAGAGTCTCCACTCTGCAAAGTACTAGGTGTCTGTGATTCTCTGGCCTTAGAAAGAGCTGATGGTGCTTTGAATGTTTCAGAAACAGCCCCAAATTATGGACTTGCCTGATCTAAATGCAGACTGACAACCACAATGTGCACTGTTCAGGTTTAGTTGATGACTTGTAAGCTGTAATTGTACTAACTGATCTTCTATGCCGGATAAGACAAAGCTACAGTTTGCCAGTGATGGTGTTCACTGCTGAAAATGGCCAACATGTGTCTGGTTTTCAAGTCTGCATTTTATTTTACACCTGTGTCTTGGACAGCTTTGTCAGGATGAATGTACCACGTGCTCTTTTCTGATGCCTTGCTGAGTGTGTTCTCTCCTAGCAGTCACATTTGGTAAACAGATCCTGGTGTTACGGGGTTGCTCTGGGAAAGTCTTGCTTGTACTGAAGAGAGGCACAACACTGAGTCCCGGGGCACTTGCAGGGGCCCTTCTTTGCTCAACCTCTGGGAGATTCCAGGAAGTAGCTACCAGGAGATTTCTTGCTGTAAGAGTTTAACCCGCTTAACTGGCCAAGCAGCTCTGCTCCTTCTTGGCATGTGGTACCAGCTCACAGCAAGAGTAGCCAGATGGCTCTTTGTCTGGGTTTGTCTAATCTGAAGGGCAGCTGTGTCTATCTGGTTTGATGCTAAACTTTGCTGTGCTGTCTGTTTCTCCTTGATACTTGGTTATCAGTAGTTAGTCATGTAATTTCTTGGAATGGACACTGGACTGACCTTGCACAGGTCAGAAGCAGCCACAGAACATTCCATGGTGGTGTCCCAGTGAGGGCATGAACAAGGCTCCGTGTAACCATCTCAGAGCATCTCCCATTTCATGCACACTGTGAAGAGCCTGGCAGTTGCCTGAAGCTAAACCCTTCTTCAGAGTTGCTCTGTAGTGGTGAGGCAGTAACGGAGCAGGGACAGAGAAAGCACTCTCCTTTGCTCAGATGAACAGCAATGGAAAGAGGATTTCACTTAATACTGAAAAGGGAGGTTTCTGTAAGGGAATATCACTGACCTAGTTAGAAATCACATCTCCCATACTTTTTCTTCCCTCTCCCAGCTTGGTACACTCTTCATGCCCCCTAACCTGCTGTATGTATCCCAGAGTCACATACTGCAGTACCACTGACGGGCTGCCCTGCTCGTAACTGTCCTGGAGACCAAAGTGCTCTGTAAAGGAGCATCGTGTTGCATTTCTTTTTTATGTTTTGAATTCATACACTTGTATTCACTGTCCAAACAGTGTAAGCAAACCTGAAACTCTGACCTTGCAAGGTTCTAAATAAGAAAAAGACAGACTTGCTTACTGGCAAGCAGGTTTTTGCAGTGTATTTAGGCTATTGTCTGAGCATAACAGGAGAACAATGGTGTAAGTTGCTTTCAGAAAGTGGGCTTGAACAAAGCTTTTGCTGGTCAGAGTTTCCTGTTGCCCATTTGCAAGATGAAAAAACCCCTGTAGCTGCAGCAGTGGAAGACTTCTTAGGATCATAGGATCATAGGATGTTAGGGGTTGGAAGGGACCCAAGAGATCATCGAGTCCAACCCCCCTGCCAGAGCAGGACAAAACTATCTAACACAGATCACAGAGGAACGCATCCAGGCGGGCCTTGAAAGTCCCCAGAGAAGGAGACTCCACGACCTCCCTGGGGAGTCTGTTCCAGTGCTCCGTGACCCTCACAGCAAAGAAGTTCCCCCTTGTGTTGAGGCAGAACCTCCTCCGCTGCAACTTACACCCATTGCTCCTTGTCCTATCACAGGGAGCAAGTGAAAAGAGCCTGTCCCCCCACTCCTGGCCAGCCTTCAGGTACTTATAAACATTTATCAAATCTCCCCTAAGTCTTCTCTTCTCCAGACTAAAAAGCCCCAAGTCCCTCAGCCTCTCCTCATAAGCCATGCCCTCCTGTCCCCTAATCATCCTCGTAGCCCTCCGCTGGACCCTCTCCAGTAGATCCTTGTCCCTCTTAAACTGGGGGGCCCAAAACTGAACACAGTACTCAAGATGAGGCCTCACCAGGGCAGAGTAGAGGGGGAGAAGAACTTCCCTCGATCTGCTGGACACACTCCTCCTAATACACCCCAGGATCCCATTGGCCTTCTTGGCCACCAGGGCACATTGCTGTGCCATGGTTAACCTGTTGTCCACCAGGACCCCCAGGTCCTTCTCCACAGGACTGCTTTCCAGTAGATCACCTCCCAGCCTGTACTTCATCAGTTTTAGATGGTGGTTGCTACCTCTAACCTGTGGTTTTTCTTGGAAGATGAAAATCAGACAGAGGAGTTTGGTTTGGTCTTTGGCTAGTCATACAGTTCCTGAATACAGGCAGCCTTCTGGGAGTAGTTTGCTCTGCACCTGCAGAACAACTTGCTCCACTGGTGCAGTGCTCTTGATAAAAGAGAGTTGCATGGGGAGAAATAACCGCCCAGGCAGAGAAGGTGAGAAAGCTTTCCTGGAGCAATACAGTCAGGTTGTAGCTGGGCAGAATCTTGCTTAGCTGCAGGGCTCCAGGTGCTGCCTCTCAGCTCCAGTTTATACACTGCTATATTTGCGCCTCGGAGATGAACAGCACCCAAAAATGGCAGCAAATAAGAGGAGGGCAACAAAAACAAGGCAGAAGGTTCCGATCACCACTAGCCCCCCAAGAGCCCAATTACTTGTTAGAATCAGTCTCTTTAGGTCTTCCAGAGCTGAGGATGCCTCTTGTACTGGTGACATGCTGGATTCCACCCTGCTGGAGGCAGACAAGAACACTGTCAGGTGTTGGTGTGTCCTCCCTATGCTCCAGTATAGACATGCATGTGGTCTGTGCCTGCAGGCATCCCTCTTCCAAAAGGGAGAGTGACCCTTCATAGGAAAGAAAGCCTAAACCAGAAGGAAGATGGCTGAGGCCAGTTTCACAATAGGTGTAAAGAGGAAAGCTTCTGGCTTTACATGATTTTGGCAGTGGAGATTTCTTTTCGTCACAGTTTTATCAGTACTTTTATAATAGAATGTCTCTCCCAGTGTGTTCAGTGTGAACATCTCAGTCAGCTGTACAGCCTTTACACGAAAGGTAAGGAACTTGCCTGGTGCCATTGGAAAGATCCCTAAAATGAAATTGGGAACTTAAACTCCAAGAACACACTGGAGATCAAATGAACACACAGGTAAAACCAAGCCACAACCATAAAACTCCAGCAACAATAAGCAAAGTTCTTTGCATAAAACTGGTTGCTCCTGCAGGGCTTAAAGCAGTCTAAGAAAAAAGGGTTAAAAAGCTAAAAAAGGTGTCCGAGTTTGCTTTAGTAACTCCTTCTGTTACTCTGCAACAGAACTGTAAGTTTTCCTCCCGTTAAGTACTTTGGTTCAGCAATAATTTAAACGGGGATCTCTGTGGTTCTGCACACTTGCTCTTTCACTGATATTCACGTAATGACTTGGTTCTTAGCTTTCTAGAGAACACCTAGCATCTCTCTGCACGCATCTTGTGGTTTTACAGAAGCTTCCTTGCTTTTCAAGGGAAAGGATGGATTACTTCTCACGCTTTCTCTCAAATGTGACTGTGCAGCTGTAAGAACAGGAGGACATCTTGGTTATTTTTCAAAAGTTTGTTAGACTAGTGCTGCCTCTTACATCCTATGCAATTTTATAAATACCTGAGGCTTCTGTGATTGTAGTAGATGTTTCTTCTGGTGTCTCTTCTGTCCCGTCTCCAAGAGATCCTGACCTGCAGTGAGGGACCCCCTCACTTCCATCTGGAGCCCTATGGAGCCAGTGTGGAAGGTGCTTGTTTGTGCTGCAGTAAATCATTAACAGCTGATTTCCCTGCAAAGGTGGGGCTAATCTAATCAAAGGCCTTGAGCCTAGTTAAAAAGACCCACTTCAGGTGTCACTCAGATGGAGTACACAGATTTGTACATCTGTTCTAGTGCTGGGAAATGCTCCCAGTGTCCTCTGACTGGGGAAGGCTGTGGTGAACAGGACTTTAATTTCCCAGTCCTTACGGGATCTGCATTCTGAGCTGTGAGGCACCCATATCTAAATAAAAAAACTATGAACAACACTGACCTCCAGTCCGAACTTCCTTGTAACAATTCAGATGGATAAACTCACTGCAGAGCCTTGCACTGCTGTTAGCTGCAATAAAAATTACTCCTTATTGCTTTCCCAACTGAAGAAAACCAGAGGGATGGTGTTAGATAGAAATGGGAGTGGAGAAGTAGGAGAATGGGTGTGTGAGACTGCCCGTATGTCAAAGGAAAGTTGTTTTTCACAAGCCAAATAAATCTCTTTGAAACCAGAGGGATGATGTTGCAAAATAGAAGTGATTCAATTAAGTCATCAGCAGAACCTTAACAACTGGAGAGGCTGGGCTTACTGTCTCTTTTAGGTTCCTTGGGGTTAATGATTTCAACGCTTGTCTCATCATGACTGAAGTAACTGTATTCCTTCGCAGTTCTTTTTGGGATTCACTGGAACTTTAACACCACGTACAGAAGTTGCTGTGTTTGAAGCAGTTTCATCTTACTCTGTGCTTTTCTGTATTTCCCTCTGCTTTTTGAAACAGAGAGGATCAATCCACACTACTGCTCTGGGCATTCCAAGCCCCTTTGTGGGGGTGATGATTGAATCGTAGAATTGTTCAGGTTGGAAATTGAAGCCAGAACCACAAAAGCTTGTGAGTGGTGAGCAGGTACCTGGAGCCTGGCATATTTCTAATCAGCAGAATGAAGGGGCTGCAGTAAACTGGGGACTTGCTGGGTGTCTTTCAGGGCAACCTGAACTGGTTCATGCAAGGAGGAGACAGATCCCATCCAGCCCAGGCAAGCAGTTGGTTCATCTAAATACCGAGTCCAGCTGAGTATGATGGCATAAAGTGGAACATTATGCCTGTGAGATACAAGGCAGTGTTCAGAAATCAGTCCAGAGACCTCTCTTCTACATGGTGGCTGCTCCTCTGCTCCAGAAAATCACCTTAATTCTTTAGAGAATTGTTTAATATACCTTCTGTTTTTTAGCAGTGCTGTGTTTATTCTGTTTCTAGTTTGGGAACCTACAGTGGCAGAGATAAGATGCGAGCTGTTTCTCTGTCCCCCTGCCTGGTATCTGTCAGTAGTTTTAACTCATAACACCACTGGGAAATACAGTGCTTTTCCTGTTGAGATAAGGCCTGGCAGCTTGTTCCTAGTGACAACAACCTGTCAGTCCTTGGTGTATGTCCAGCCTGCTGAGCTTTCTCCTGACTGTTAGCACAGGCTGGTTCCATGCTGCCGAAACATTGCTCAGTGGGGTTCTGTTAATTCCTGAAGTTGGCACTGTCTACCACAGGATAGGAAAGAAAGTGGGCTCTGTTCTTTCACAGGTCTCGTGACTTAGATACAGAAACATCTGTTGAGTCTGTCTCAAGCAAAAGATGTTCCAAGATCTCCTATGTCACCTTGATTGCTGCTGGTTTGTAAGAGAAATGAATAAAGACATATCTGACAGAGAAGAGGGCATGATGCATCTCTCAGTGCTGATTAAATTGGTGCCATGCCTGAGCTTATCCGACCCTAATGTACTAGCTGGGACTGAAAGCTTTTGGACAGGAAAATAAGGCCAGGCTTTGTTAGTCTGAGTGTGGCTGTGCATGCAGTAGCTCCTACCAGTGCAGTTGTTTGTTGGCTGTTGTCAAGTTGGGGCTCAAATGTTTATCTTCTAAGGAACATCCTCATCTTCTGCTGGGAAGTTTATCTTTGCTATTAATTTAAAAGTAATATTGGTAGCTTGAGGAGGGTGTTTTCTTCTCTGTCACAGATACATTCTGGTGTGCAGCAGCACAAAAATACGAAATACATAAATCTAGTTTCTTTTCAAAAATGAAAGTGCATTAAATACATAAGGAGCCACTGAGGTAATGCAATTAGTACTAATTTGGGTGCAGGCCTCAGAGAAAAGGAAGTTTCTTTACAAAGTTGTAATTTTTTAATGTGTTCTGAAGTATGAAGAATATTTAAAAGCCCACGGTTACAACTGTGACGGTTCTTTGTAGCTAGATGTTGGCCCTGGTCTGTAGAAGTGTAACCCCTTTGACTCTTCTACATTTAGCAGCTGGAATGCAAGAGTAGAAGATGACTAATCTACATGTAACCTTGTGTAGTGTCTCATAAAGGTGGATGAGTTCTGGCTGCGGCTGGCAGACCGGCTCACACAGGTATGTGCAGTGTGATGCTCTTCCGTCTGCCTGTCCCAGTTAGGAAGGTCATGGCCTGCTCCATAGCCTTGTTCTTCCATAAATCCCCTCCTGAAGGTCATCAAAGCGTAAACCAAACATACACAGCGGCTGCAGCTTGGGAAAGGGATTTATTTGCACTTGTTGACTTCAGCCATACAGCCTGTTTTTGGCTCTGCTTTGTGGTGATTCCCACTGTCAGCAGCTGCCTGTGTACCCTGAAGTGACAGTTACCACACTGCAGGACACTGCTCTGAAATGCCGAGGTGTGTGCCAGCAGACATACCTTAGGCATCATGTTTGTGTCCACTAAAATAAACTGCACACGGTGCAGGGCACCCAGGCCCCTCTAGTAAGGACAAGGATTTGTTCATCTCTGTCAGTCCCATGCTCTGCAGAGACCATTCACCTGTGATACGCAGAAGACCAGAACCACACAAGGGGTGGGGAAGGAACATGTTTAGCAGCAGAATGACCAAATTAAGCCACAGCATTGGTGAGGTTTTCCCTTTTGCCTTCATCTTTCTGTTTACAAAGGGTATTGCACATGATCTGATTTTTCTCTTTGGCAGTTTCTCAGCACTGTAACACTGATGAAGTAAAGCAGGGAGCAGTTGTCACCAGCTCTACTCAGAGCCTCAGCTGCCGTGTCAGGATCAGAAGGTCCACAATTTGTTGTTTCGAGCAGACACCCCAGGCAGATGCCTGTGGCAAGTGGCTTTTGAGAAAGCAGATTTGGGTTTGATCCAAGATGCCAGTGGGTTTTGTTGGTGCCCAGCACCATCCTTCTGGATTAGCCACTTGTGAAGGGAGTAGGTGCTGCCTAGCATGTGGAGGAGTGCATGATCTCTGCTTTGGTCTGTGGTTCCATGCTCACAAAGAGAGTCTTTGTAGGGCTGCCATTGGGAAAATGTGTCTGCTTTCTCCATGCACCCCCATCCCACCCCAGGAGAGGGAGACAGTGATGGTAAAGTTGCATTACCTTTCTGGTCACACCATGGCCCAGCCATGACTGTCACTGAAAGGAGGAATTACATGCTGTGGTTTCTGGTCTGAGTCATGTAATATTGTTATTGCCATTTTCAGTGAGCTAGTGTAGAAAGTCATTCCCATGGGACTGAATAATGCTGTCCACACGTGTCCTTGATAGTAGGTTGTGTCACCATTTGTTGCACTTCACGAATGGGCAGTTGGGCGGACTTAAATGTTCCTACGTCTGCGGTCAGGACGTCCACAACAGCCACAGCAGCTGTAGCAGCAGCAACTGCAGGCAATGATCATGAGCAGCAGAACAGTAACTGGAAAGAGAAGCAAAGGATGGTGCTTCCTGGTGTAAGAGCCATCACTGCAGAGTAACCCTATGTCTCCAAATTGTTTGATAAGCAGCAAAATGAAAAAAGCCCAGTTACTTGGCAGCTGTTTTGCCCTGTATCCCCTCCTCCTGAGTTCGTGTTCCCTTGTGTTAGTTACTCATTCAATCCCGACAATCATTAATGGGTCTTAGGAGCAAAACCTCTTTGCCTCTAATGGGCTGTTGTTTTGGAGATGATGTGCAGTAACTCAGCAGAGCTGTGAACCTAGACAGGAAAAGAGATGCAGCTCTCCCTGTAGTTATGTCTGAAGCAGCTCAATAGGATTTGATTAGTCAAACTGGCAGTTGCATTTCTGAAGTGTGTGCAGTGTCCCCTTTAACAAGGACAGGTATCTGTGACTGGGTTGGCTTTAATCTTCTGTATTTAGCTTAAAAAAAGAGATACTTCAAATGCAAGGGTTTGTTTCACAAAGCAGAGCCCTAGCTGGCTGTTTCTCCACACTAGATGTAGTGGTTGGTGTTGACAAGGATAGAGTAGTTTATCTGGAATAGATAAAGAGGACATGTTTGATCCTGCAAAACATGTAAGAATTCGTGAACACGTGTGTGTGCATGTGTTCCTTCACAGTCTGGAGCTGGGCTGCCGGGTTACTGGACTTGTGGGGAACCACCTATAGGGGTGAAAAAAATAAAGCAGCAGGTGTGTTTCTGAATTCCAGCCCTGGGAGGAGTGTCCAGGCTGGATACACACCCTTCCTTTGGGCTGGAAGCAGTGTACCTCCTGCTTGTCTTCCCACTGTGGAAACAAACTTCGTCCCCCTTGATCAAGCAGCCCTGTTTTTTCTTCCATGCCATCCCCACACAGAGCAGCAGGAGGGATCTTGCTGTTACCAGAAGAGCGTAAATAGGCTCCTCTGAAGCACAGTGGCTTCCACGGAATTGAACACAATGACAATCAGAGTCTCAGGCTTCCGTGGCAGTGAGATGCCCTAATACGATTTGTTGCAAACTATCTCCTCTGATCAAAGCATTGCAGCAGCTCTGGGTTGGATAAAATGCTGCTGGTTAAGCTAATGATGAAGGATGAGAGCTTTGGGGAAAGCTGTACCATTGCCTATCAAGTGCTGAATGCACATAGAGACACACACTGAGTAGTAAAAATTACCTAGAACTTAAACTGGGCCTCAGAGCACACCCTGGAAAGTAACTACCACCACCACCAACCCACCACCAAGGACTGTAGAGCAAGCTGCCTGCTAGAAGAGAAGAAACATTGACACCCCTTTACCTCCACCAGTAAACTCACCTATAAAGAGAAGAACCACACAAAAGGCAGCAATCTCCACTGGGTCAGCCTTGGGCAGTTTCTGGAGTTTAAGGAGCAACTTCTCACCAATGGTTTGCATTTCCTTTAGAAAGCCTTCAGAAGACATTCTGGCTCAACCTCTCCAGGCTGTACCCTGTAGAAGAACCAAACAGAATAAACCTTTTCACTGACTAATGCTAGGAAGCTGCCAGCCTTCTTATAGAGCTGGTGATCACAAGGAAAACAAGTTTGTCTGGTCTCAGTCCTTGCTCCCAGTAGCTAAGGTGGAGAACTTTTAATTCACTATGTGTTCTGGCACTGTTTTAATTTCAAAATCTGGCTTTGAGGGTGCATTTGCCAGCTGCACTGTCGCAGTGCTTCTTCTGAAAGGACACTTATTCCAGCAGGCATTGAGTTAGAACTGGACAGTGCCTGCCCATGGCTTTCACCCAGGGAAGTATCTTTCTTTGTTGTTTTGTTTTCCAATTCTGCTAACTTATTCTTCCAAAAAGAAATGCAATTCTAGCTCAACTTGAATTCCAGTGGTAGATAGTTGTCAGTTGTTTTTTGTTGAGTACTAGATGCAGATTTCTATAGTAGGATAAAAGCAGCTTTTCTTTCCTTTTAAGCAATGGATGAACTGTGGATGCGCATCCATCACTGCTGGTGATGAGCAAAAGCCCCTGGATTTCTTGGGGACAGATCTCCCTCAGGGGCTAATCCCTGCTCAGTAATCTTACACTTTAATTCTCAGAACGAGGGATCACCAGGAGCTGTTGTTAGTTCTTAGTCTGGCCAAAGTTAGATGCCTTAGTTTTGTCACCAATATTGGCTGGGGTCAAATTTTGACCTATGAAGGTCAAATTTTGCTTCTGTCAGTAACTGGAATAGGATATTGTTGAGAAATGTCCATACTTTCACCTCAAATAGATGTTTGGACAAGTCAACCCTTGGGTCGGTTATAAACCTCTTATATCATTGTGATATCAGAATGTGCTAGTTGTCATGTTGTGACATGTTGTGACAACACATGTTGTCATGTTGTGACAACATGTGTTGTCATAGTCAACACTGGTTTATGGGACTTGAACATTGCAATGTAAT
Organism: Rhinopomastus cyanomelas; assembly: GCA_013400115.1. Taxonomy (NCBI): domain Eukaryota; kingdom Metazoa; phylum Chordata; class Aves; order Bucerotiformes; family Rhinopomastidae; genus Rhinopomastus; species Rhinopomastus cyanomelas. The sequence continues at coordinate 256,661 of VXBP01000738.1, read as the reverse complement.
ATCCTAGTCCTGGTGATAACACAAAGCTAAGTGACCAAGACAGTCCCTCCAGAATAAGCCAGCCAGTTCATTACTGCACATCTGGTTTGGTTACTCAAACAAATGGAGGCTTGGAGTTCAGTTTTTCTAAACACACTAAGGACAGAGAGACCTTGGCCGTGTCTTTGCATGCTGGGCTTGAATACGGCAGTGCCAAGTTAAATTACATTTTGTATGTTTATGCAATTCAAAAAGGCTTTTCTTTGTTCTTTTAAATTCAAGCTAGGGAATAAAAATCGGAACCAGCTGGTTTTCTAGGGCTGGGGGTGGATGGAAAATCCACATCTACAGAAAGATGTCTGTGCAGCTTAGCAGGGAGGCATAGCTGTGGCCTTTTGACACAGAAAGGTCACTTTTGGACCAGAGTTAGATAGTTCTTTCCAGATGATTGCTGTACCCCAAGTGAGCTGCTCCAGAAATGGCTCCTTGATCCTTTGCACAGAGCTGTGGGATTCTCTGTCAGCAGGTCACCAGTTTTGTTTTCATTCCAAGAGGTGGCGGTGCAGGCAGAGGTGCAGTGCTTCCTTCGTGTTTTCTGCTCTTGGCTCTAGAAGAAAAACTTAAAAAAATGTATTTCTGGCTCTAACAGTCTGAAAATGTTTGTTCCTTTTGGGGGTGTTTCTGCCTGCCCAAAGCTCTGGTAACCTTCCATACCATGCTTTGGGCTGCACCGTGAACTGCCAATTTAAGAGCCTGGCCTCTGAAGGTTGGGTATGCTGTGTAAGATTCCTGATGAGGACTGTAGAACTCTGCGTGGGTTAGCAGAGTGCCTCACTTAAGTTGATAAGAGCTTGTTGTCTCAGTAATGGACATTTTTCTGCCCCTTGGTACCTGATCTGGAGCTAAGTCAAGGAGTTTTTATTCTAAAACTTGCAAGGAATGTTGCTTGTTTGCCTTGATTTGAACTTCATGGACAAAGTTTAATGGTGGTGGTGTGGTCTCCAACCAACCTGTGAAGAAGCAAATGGCTTTCTGCTTGACTGCACTTTTGACTGCTCACTAGTTTTGAGGGCTCTCACTGCTCTGGGATTTCAGTTTGTGGAGCATAGCAAAGAATAAATCACTTATTAAAAAAACACAAGTACAGCTCCCCCAAGAAATCTGGTTATATCCGTGGACATTCATATCTTCCATTCTACTTGTGATGCAACGTCTTTGTTCAGGACTAGTTTTGATTGAGATCTTCTAATTGATTTAAGCAGAACCAAGATCTTACTCTATAGAGATTAGCATCAGGGTAAGGCTAGTGCTGTGTGACACAAGCAAGTTGTTATGCATCCGTCTTCTCTTCCTTGTGTGTACACACACACACAGACAGAGGAGTCTGTGATAAAGTTACTCAGGAATTTCAGAGTGGAGCTGTAAGAAATTGTTCTCTTTTGTTAAACTGTGTTCAAGTAAGCTCCCAGTTACTACTGTTGTAAAGGCCAGGCAGTGCAGGATATTTTGTTGAAGCAGTAACTGTAATGATCATTATTAAAGCAGGCAAGTCTTGAGAGATTTGCAACTGAAAGCAGTGGGTCTTAGCTGACAATTTACTTTCTAAGAGTGGAGTGTTGTTCTAGAGCCTAGAATGGGCTTTAACTACCTGTAAGGTACTAACTATGAAGTTAGTACCTTACGGATGTTTGTTCTTTGGGACAAACATCATTATCTATCAGTGTTTTTCTCAGTTGGGCATTTTTCCTTGTGCACTGTCCTTTCTCAAAACTGCATCCACTGAGGATGGGGACCCTTCAAAGCAGCAAAGCGGGACTGTCAGGGCAGCAAAGCTGATGGAACTTGTTGTGGTGCAATTGCTGAATGACCACAGTGCAATGTAGTCTTTCTAACACAACAGAGTAATGCTGTGAACATTTGCTCTGTAGCTGCAGCTAGAGATTCTATGAAGTGAAAATAAGGTGAAGAGAGGCAAAATGAGAAACTTGCAAGGCAAAGAAAGTGAACACAATGCTGATGTCTTGCGACAGGCAGTTTGGAAGTTCCTGCTGGGCTGGGGTGGTTTCAGCTGTTTCCTCTTCTGGCTGTTCTTTTGAAAAATCTACCTGGTGTAGCCAGTGGGATCAGTCATTAGTTCTTTCTGCCCTCCTGTATGTTACCGGAGGGGGTAATAAAACAACCTTCCCAGTCTGGGTTTATCTGTTTTTGAGAAAAGAAAGGCCAATTGTGCCATGAGCCTGGGTTTAAAAGGGAGAACACAGTAGTAATGCAAGGAGATACCCGACGTCTGCAGTGGTGCTGCTCGGCTACAGGGGTTCGGTGATGCTTTAAAACCGCAGCAGCATGTTCTACATTTAGGGCTTCTGTAGATTAAGATTCCCAGAAAGTGCTGATACTTGGTTTTAGTGCACTCACAGAAAAAATTGCCATAATAACACCAAAATTGTCTTTCTGCTCTGTTTTAATGGACTTCTGACATACTGAAGCACTCAAAGAAGTTGGCTGCTCGGCCCTTAAAGCCATTAAAAGGCCTCACTCTAGATATTCAAGAGAAAAGCCTTGGTCAGGGCTTCTTTGTACTATGAACTGACTGTGTGTGGTGGCTTTGAGAAAGAAAAAGAGCTTTGGGGTGACCCTGTAAGGTGGAGTCCTACCTCCTTCTGTCTGCCTTCAGCTTGTCACATTGCTGTAAGTATTTTGGAATTGATGTGAATTGATGGAGAGGAAGCTATCTCTCTCTGATTTGAAGAGCTGTATCCTGGCTGTGAGTCTAAACAAGTACAACTAAAAGTTGAACAGTAGGGAGTGGGTGAGCTAAAATTTACTGCTGAGGAATTAGATGTTTGTTTACTCCTAACCCTGGTGGAATTTGAACAGCCTATTTCTGTGCAGAGGCTGCAAATTTGAGTTTGTGGTTTAGCCCCAGGACTGGAAGTTAGTAAATGCATCACTGGCCTGCCAGTCATGTTTACTGGTTGTGTGACTGGCTAGGTCATCCCGTCCCTCTGTTGGGTGACTTCATCTCTGCAAAGCATGAGATGTTTGTTTGCTAATTGTTGAATGTTTGAGTCTGAAATCTTTAGACAGAAAGACAGTAAGTTCCTGCTTTTGTGGCACTTACAAAATGAAGCTGCCTTTGCTTGCTAAATGCCCATGACACTTCAGTCCCTGAGCTTGTAGAGGAGCAAAGCAGATGACAGCATGGCTTCCACTCGAGGTTGCTCCTCAGTCATGCTCTACAGGGTTTACTTCTCTTGACATGACCTCCTGATTCCTTGGTTTCGCTGTGCTCCCTCTGCAAAGTTTTGCTTGGGTGAGTTTGTTGCTACAGTAGCCTGCTTTGGAGTGGGGAAACTGTTGGTGGTGCCCTGAAGCTGCCAGCGCCTCTAATTCTTATGCAGCACATCACAGTGGATAATCCTGGATATCCTTCAGTGTGCCCATTGCCCCCATCAGCAGTGCATTGGAGACCTTACCAAGTAGGACTCCTGTGATGTGCCCAAGCAAGCAGAATGCTGGGGCAATGTTCTTGTTACAGTGTTGTCTTCTTCCCAAGAAGGTGGAGAAGGAAATATTTTGTGTTGTTTTCACTCTTTCAAGTCAAGTAATTTGGATGAAATTGGATCAACACGGGGACAGGAAGCCTGTATGGACTGTGGTAGCTTATTTAGTAGGAAATCTTAGAAGGCAATCTCAGATTCATGAAAGGGAGTACTGAGCAGCTGAAGAGGAGTCGATGGATACTGCTAATTCTGGTCTAAAACATGAAAATAAACTCTGACTGCATTTGGCCATTTTGTTAAGAACGTGAAGGGTTGGCCAATTCATAAGGCTACCAGCTTTGTTCTTGGTTCCTGAAACATGCTTCTGATTTCAGATTGATAAGGTTTGCAGTACTTCTTGTGCTAAAACAGTGCTGGGCGACTAAGTGGTGCCACGGTTGAGATGCATCTTGGCAGGACATGCAATAATTCTTGTATAATTGTTTATTGTTCTAAGTTTGTAATGTAATTCAGAGATGAAAAGGGCTATGGAAATGTAGTGGTATTATCAGCACGTGGTTTCCCCCATCATTGTTAACACAGTGTTTGCTGCCATGACTGTAGTTGATTAGCCATGTGAATCCAAACTGGAGTTCACAAACAAGCCCTTTTTCCTAAAACAGGAGCGAACGGAGCCAGCCAGACCTATAATTCATTCCCAAGCAGATGAAAATAGTTTCTAGTATCAAAAGAATTCAGCCTTTTAACAGCACACACCCAAACTGGTAAATTGCAGCTCAGTGTCATGGGAGAAAAGCTTTGACTTTGTCAACTGGTCTGGAAAAGGAGGCCACACATTCTTTCAGATTATAAAGCTGTTCTGACTGGGCAGCCACTTGGCTGGAATACCCTCTCATCTCCACCACCCACTATTTGGGGATCGGTTTTGAGGCAGCACTGTAAATGTTCCTCTCCTCCCCTAAAACCTAATATTAGGTTAATATAAAAAGACTCTGAATCCTCTGCAATAGCAGTTTCAGTAGCCGAGGTACCCACTGGTGCTTTGAGCTGAGAGTCTCTGCACCTCTGCAGAATACCCAGGTTTTCTCCAGTCTGTCCCACAAACAAGTCCACAAAACCCCAAGAGATAATTCCTTACTACCAGTCCCATTTTTAAGTGAGGAAACCAAAGGACAGAGCCGTCCAGGGAAAGGAAAAGGTCAATTTTAAAAATAAACCTGTTGCTCTTCGACAGGAGAACTTTTTTTAGGGTGGCTGATGCTTGAATCTAGCCTGAACATCTATTCTAATATTAGCAAAATAACCATTTCCCAGGAAGCTGACAGCAAGGTAGCTGTGTGCCTGTGAAAGCCTTGTGAGTAGTTATTCACAAACATAGCAGGACCTATAGGTAGTTTGGTGTTTGAGGCAGCTGGAGCCCCCTGAGAGCACTGCAAACACCTCCATCTTTGTTCTGCCACCTTTGTGCCCTGTCCCTGCCTGGCCTCAGAACTACAAGTCTGAGACACGTCGTATGTTTTTGAAGTTTTGATGTATGCTGGTCTAATCCCAGTAAAGGTGCCACTTGGGTGTAGGAACTCAAAACCGAAGGCTACACCAGCTACTTCCTCAGAAAAGGCGGTTTTGGACCACACTGGCTGTGGCTGTTGGGTGGTGGTGAGATCCTGTATGGAGGTGAGGAGCGGGTGCTGTGCTCCTCACCCAGCTCTCCTGCCATCTCTTTGGTCTCTGCCATCCGATGTGCAGCTCCATGGGCCCAGCGGGTCAGGAGCTGTGTTACAGAAAGATCTGCTCTATTAAACCACTTTTACATTGCAGTCAGGCTGAGGCCTGTGCACAGTGACAGCTGTAACACAAGCCATGTCCTGCTTCTTTTAGCCAGACATGTGTTTCACATTGCTTATTCCACCCCTCTGCACATGTACAGCACGGCTGTGGCTGGATGAGCCCCCAGCCAAACCCATTAAGATTTTCTTTTGGCATGGAAAGCTTGGCGTGTTTCTCTACCTCCCTCCCACCTCTGCCCTCCTCCCCTCGCTCCCCCTTCTGCCCTCCCTCCTTCCTTTTTTTTTTTCAGTACACTTTGTTTTTCCAGTACTTATTCAAGAAACCATCTGCAACAAACAAACTAGAGAGACCCTTCATTAGCAGGGTGAAAACTTCCCTCCATCCTTTTGAACCCAAGGCTAGGCTGGAGGCATGTAGGTCTTAACTACTACAGCTTCTCACCCAGGCAGTTACAATTCAGTGTTTGTACAACACGTAGGTCAGAAGGACCTGCCCGCCCTGCATGATAATGAGGATGGAAACAAGTGGAAATACCTGATCCTTAGCATTCCTCCCTACAGGCATGTGTAGGATCAGGAAGACATTTTTCTGTGAGAACTGGCTTTCTGCCTCTCTCACTACCTCTTTGTAAACAGCTGCTGCCCACACACCTCCTGGAAGAGTTGAGGGGTCCCAGTTCAGTGCTAGGAGCTGCAAGAGCTTCCCGACAATCATCAGTGGTACAAAACAATGGTTCCTATGGTCAGTCTCCTTGCCACCCTCCCTTCCCATACTCAGCAGCAAAACAGAGGTGAGAGCACAGATTGTGGGGCACCTCTTTATGCTGCTGCTGATGTAGAGGTCTTTTCAAATGTAACTGAAGAATCAGAGATTCATTTTCATGCATTTAGAGGATCCTTTGCTTCGTAATTCCCTTCTCTCTGTATTCAGATCTGTAATCTACAGACCACGAGTGTGCTCTCAGGGCAGAGGTTTCTCCTGCTGTTTTGGGTAAACCCCCATCTGTGCCTGATGCACTGCCTGCTGATTTTTTTCTTTAGATGCTCTTGTGAGAAGCTGCATAAAATCTTTCCATTTCTTTCTATTGGCCACAGATGCTTAATTTGCACAGCGTGCTCATTCCCTGACCAGGGTTTGTTTCCTAAGCTCTCTGTTTGCTTCAGGATTTGAGGTCTAAAACTTAGCTCCATCTGGGAGGAGCTCGGGAGAAACGCTGTGGCTGGCACCCACTGGGTTTCACATGCTCTTGCCTGCGCTGGCAGCTACTCGCAGTGGCACATTCACTACCGTAGTGCAGAGCAGAGTTGCTCTCCCCTCTGTACTAAGTGTTAACATCGAGTTGTGGCTGTGGAGAATGTCCTGTGCTGAACCTGCTTATCAGCTGAGAGCACATTCCACAACAGCGACAGCAAAATGAGAGCAGGCAGCGTTCCTAACCAGCAAAGAAGTCCCTTACTCCTTGCTCTGGCAGCGTTGTCGAAGTGCAGGGTGGCCCCTTTTGTTAGGGCAGCGGCAGCACAGGGCTCCACAATCCTATTAAAAGCCTTTTTCTCACCGCCTTCGCTCCCTGGCAAATAAATTCAGCCCAGCGGCTCCTTCTGCAGTTCGCTACACAAGCTCCAGCGACTCACTAACTAACTGCGAGTGAAAGGGTCTCTGGTTGACCGACCAGCAGCGAGAGCTCAGCCTTACCCCAGCCGTGCCGCCAGCTCTTCTCCTCTTGTTTTTCTTCCTCTCTTCTTAAACTTTCACGTCATCTCTCCCTCATCCTGCCTTGGGTCTGTGTGCCTCCTCGCTCCGCTGCTCTCGCTCTGCTGCTGACAGCCAGCTGTTGTCTCTGCCCTTTCTTTTTTTTTGTTACTGGTTGTCCTGGAGATGCAAAGTTTCGTGTTACGCGTGTGTGCCCGAGGCGGGCGGCCGGGCCCCCCTCCCGCAGCCGCCCCAACCTGCCACTTGTTGCTCCTTTTCCCACTGCATCTGTCCGTTCTAGCGAGGTCTTCTCTGTTTCCTTTCAATTACAGCATTTTGTAAAGAGAAACTTGGATTCATTCTCTCTCTGCGATGGTTGGGGAGGGTTAAAGCCATTAACTTCTCTTCATGCTGCCAAGTTTCCTTCCGACTTGGGTTCTTCTTCGAGAATTGGCACCAGCAGTGCAGCTCTGTCTCTGGCAGAGGAGGAGGATGATGCCTGGGGGCTGAATTCCCTTCATGCCCTTGGCTATGGCACTTACTCTCCTGATGTTGTGGGGTTTGGCTCCTCTACTATAGAGGCAGCCTACACCCACTGTCTTGTCTCCAAGAGCACTTGAAGATCAGACCATGTTACAAAGGGCACAGACCTTCGGACAGGTACAGAAGTGTAGTTCCTCCTCAATCTCATATTTTTCTCTTCTATTTGATGAAGCTGGTTTTGTTCAGCAACTGGCACTTATGTAACTTAATTTGTCTTCATATGATTTTTGTCTTCTTTAACGCTTTATTTCTTGTCTTTATTCCAAGACTTTCTGTAGTGGTTTCTCAAAGGCCGTGTGCCCTTCTTTGGCTCTTGTGAGGGAATAATTACTGTCTTTTAGATTTTGGGAGTAGCAAAGCTGCTTCTGGGACATGTGGCTTTGCTGCTTCTCTGACTGTCCATCTGCTTCTACTGATGGCAGAAGGTGGCTCCTATTTTACCTGGGGTGCAGGAGGAGCCTGGGGCAGGCAGCCGTGTGGTCAGTTTAGCAGTTCCCTGAAATGTCCTGCCACAGCCAAAGACATCAATAAACTCGACTGTTAGTGGTTCTTCACCCAATCCCACGGTGTCAAATCAGAGCAGGATGTATCAGGAAATAATGATTTTGTTTAGACATCTTGAAGACCAGGGGTTGGTTATATGTGCTCCTGTCAGAGGGTGGGGGAGGCAAATTATGCTGTTGAATATTTAAAAACCGAAATAATTTTAGGACATGTATAATCATACCAATTGCCATTAATTGATGCAAAACATCTCTCCATCTCATGGGCATTAGTCAGCTGCTTGGGGGTGCCTCTGTAAGTTTTCCCACCACCACTTGTTAATGCATAACCAGCAGCGTTTCAGGACCACTTGTATTCAGTTAAGCATTAATCTAGGTGGTTATCCACAACATCCCAGTTGGTAACCGTGGGTTTGCCCTTTCCATTTTAATTCTAGGACTGCAGTCTTAGTTCTGCAACTGAATTTCCATTATGGCTGAACTCATGGGCACTGTGATACTGTGTGATACCATCGGCTAAAGTGGGGTAGCGGGGTTGGGCTAATTCTGCAGGAAGACACAGGCAGTTTCAGGCAGCTGGAAGGAAAGGGCTTGGCTTCACAAGCCTGATGAATTAGAACCTGGAACTATAAATTCCAGTGACTTCAGAGATTATGTCTGCTTCCACCAAAGCTCCCCCATGGGGTATCTCTCTTGTTTGCATTAAAAGACACAAGTGCATGTGGCTGTCCTTGCCCAGCATAAGCCTGTGAGTGGCTGTAGGCGTGAGGACTTGACCATTACTGTATGGCTTGGTTAACTCCAATACACATCAGTGCTTGTGAGGGACAGGGACTAATGAGAATGCTTGCCTGTGTTCTTTTCGGGAAACAAAAAGCTGACTTGCAGCTTGCTGACATTTCTATAGTCACGTTGCATTGGCAGGACAGGCAGCATCAGTAGTTCTTTAGGAAAGGCAGGACAAGGGGATCGAATGTGTTGTCCCCATCCTGGTCCCCCCACCACTCCTCACAATGTGAAAGGAGCTCTTTGAGCGTAAGATGAGCGTGAGTCAGTGTGGCTCTGCAGGGGGATATAAAGCCAGCTTTGTCATAGCCCTCTCCAGGCTTTCAAAGCCCCAGAGCGTGCAGGGCCACACCGTGCTGCTGCCGCCCTCCTTACCTGGGCAGTGCCAGGTCCTTCACACTTCAGCTTACACATTACTGTGCTCTGGTGGCTGCAGTCTGTAACCTGCTGCCTTGCTGCTTCACATACTCCTCTGCTTGGTAAAGGAACCTCCTAGGCCATGGGAATGAGCAAAGCAGCAGCCACTGCAGACCCTTACAGGGTTTGTTTGTGCTGCTTTGGCAGACAGGCTGTTACTTTCCTCCCAGACACACACAGTCGAGTTAAGATGCAAACTGCACTTGTTAGATCTCTGTCAAGTTCAGACATGCCTTAAAAGGTTCATAATGGCAATAAATGAAGTGCTTGCTCTCTTACTTCTCCCCTCTATGACCCGATTTTTGCAGATGCAGATGTTGAGCCAACTAGGGCACTCCTTGGAAGAAAAATCTCTACTTTGTTCTTCCTTCCAGTAAAATGGTTCTTTTCTAAAATAGCTCTTGTTGCTGCTTGGCTGCAGGATTTGATTTCCAAATGCCTGATGAAGTAAATGCTTCTGTGTGTAGTGCCAGCATTTTGATCAACAGGCAGCTGGCCACCTCTGCTCTGAAACACAGGTTTTTATAAGCTTCCTCTAAAACAAGGAGCCACCTGGTTCTGTAGCTCACAAAAACCAGTCTCCACTGGTTTAAGTTAGTGAGTATTCTAGGAGAGAAATTACTTCCTGCTTGTATTGCTTGAGCCTAACTCTTGTGACCAAGCTCTTTTTTTACATACCCCAAAGCAATGATGTCTGCCAGAAATCTTCTGAAGAATCCTGGAAGACTCTAGTAATCTTCACATGGCTAAGTTTGCTAAGGCTGGTAGAACTGGTTGTACAGTATGTGTGAGCAAATGGACTGGTTTCCATGGATGAGGACTCTGCCCAAACTTTGGGTGAGGGGATTGAGACAGACCATGTTATCTGAATGGTGCTCCCTTGTGACTTCAGCCTGGAGTCTTGATTTTAATTTACATTTCTGTTTCCTGAGATGTAGATTTATTCACCTTCAAACCACAGATGACATTAGAAGCTTTGTGTGAAGTACACAGAGGTACTCTGAAATCTGAGGTGTAGGGATCTACAGGATCTTGTATGTATTTATCCTGGAGCTGTTCTGTTTGGATATGGGGTGTATTTAGCCAGCGATGTAGAGTCAGTAACTGCATGTTCCATCCACTGTGCCTTTTGCAGACCTCAAAGATTCAAAAGCATTTAGTGGGAGAGCTTGACACCAATGTTTGTTTTGCATGTGGAGAAGTGGAGACAGGGAATGTGCCAGGAACAGAACCCCAGTTCTTCTCCTGTGCTGACTCCCTGTGATTCCTGGGGGAATAGGCCAAAACCAAGGGCAAATCTTTATCAGAGACACCTAGCATTTGGAGATCTTGTCTATAAACATAATTACCAGTCTTTTCCCCTTTTGTTTCCTAGATGCCGGCATGCTGCCATAGCAAAGTACTTCGGGGATGTCACCCCACCTTGTAACAAGTGCTGTGATTATTGCAAGAACCCAGCAGCAGTGAAAAGACAACTGGAGTTACTGGAGTGCTGTAGCAACAGCTGGAGCAAAACCTGCATTGGACCCACAAGTTCCACTTGGGATAGCTACGACCCAGAGCTGTACGAAGGCGGGAGGAAAGGTTGCAGAGGTTTCAGCAGGTCTGTATTTGGTAGCTCAAACTCAGCTCTTAGGAGCTGTCAGAGAGAAGAGAGCATCTCCCAGCTGCAGGCCCACCCAGCCACTCCTGTTTTCAGCACATGTTTCTGTGTGGTGGTATTTTCCTGTAACTTTAGAAAGCCAAAAGCTGTTTGGATTGACCTAAGATTCTTCTGCAGAATGTAGTTGGTTCAAGAAACTCTCTGAAAGCAGAAAGTGGGCTCAGCCTGTTCGCAGTCACAAGGGTCAAAAATGTTTAGCTAGAGACCAAGATGACAGCAAAGTATAACATGATGCAGAGTTCATTCCTGACTCTGGGCCAGCAGGCTGAGGTGTCACTTAGGCACCACAGAGGATGTAATGGAGTCCAGCGTCGGCTTCTTGTGCAGATGGCTGCGTTTTAGTGTTTCCCTATCAGGCTGACAGCAAAAGGAAGATGCACATTGAGAAACACAATTAATGCTGTAAAATTCTCGGTAGTGTGGAGGTGACAACTTCTCTTCCTCCTTGTTCTCTAGCTGAGTTGCAATGATTTTGCAGCTCTGTTGCAATGTGCATTGTGCTGCCTGCACTGCCCATGAAGCTGTGCCAGACTGTGCAGCACTGTCAGCTGGCCCAGCCGGCTCAACCTTAAATGGATTGAGACTGGTACCTTTATTCTTCAGGCGAGTGTGGCTGAGTCAGAGGACAATGGTGTACTTAAGACCTGAGCCACACAATCACAGAATAGAATCACAGAACACCAGAGATTGGAAGGGACCTTGAAAGATCATCTAGTCTAATCCCCCTGCCACAGCAGGATCACCTAGACCAAGTCCAGGCAGTTTTTAAACGTCTCCAGAGAAGGAGACACCACAACCCCGCTGGGCAGCTCGCTCCAGGGCTCTGTCATCCTCACTGTGAAGAAGTTCCCTCTGACATCCATATGGAACCTCCAGTTTTCCAGCTCACACCCATAACTCACAGAACCACAGAACACCACAGAAGAGACCACAAAAGATCATCCAGCCTAATCCCCCCACCACAGCAGGACACCCCAGATCAAGTCACCCAGGAACATGTCCAGGCAGGCTCCAAACCTCTTCAGAGAAGGAGACTCCAGAAACCCACCGAGCAGCCCCCTCCAGCGCTCTGTCACCCTCACTGGGAAGGAGTTATAGAATCATAGACTCAGTCAGGGTTGGAAGGGACCACAGGATCATCCAGTTCCAACCCCACTGCCATGGGCAGGGACACCCCACCCTAGATCAGGCTGGCCAGAGCCTCATCCAGCTCAGCCTTAAACACCTCCAGGGATGGGGCCTCAACCACCTCCCTGGGCAACCCATTCCAGGATCTCACCACTCTCACAGTGAAGAACTTCCTCCTCACATCCAGTCTAAATCTACCCATCTCCAGCCCTGAGTGTCTGACCTCAGAATCTGAGAAGGCAGTGCCATTGCTGCCACACAGCACACTCTTTGCTTCTTGATTTATTATTGAGCCTCTCTGTTACTTAGTTGTGGCTTTCCCTTGGAAGTTGTAATAGTCTTGAAGCTTTGATTTGTGATACCTATACGTTTTGGCTGTGACAGCTGTGAAAAGTCCTGAACTCTTGGGCTGCATGTGGTGAGAATCAGGTGCTGCATTTCAATGTGTGACAGGAGTATCAGCACAACAGACTGTTAACAGTGAGGCTGAAGAATGGATGCTTCACCCTTTCTGCCAACTCTGCTCTGTGGGCAGCACTGACTGACAGGTGGGGTGCCTGACTCCTCAACCCTGTGGAAGAAGATGGCAGAGCTTCTGAGATGGAGCCCTCTGTCTACTAGTTCATGCTATTCATGCTACTGCTTACTAGTTCACGGATTTTTGGAGGATGCTGTCTACTGTCCAAGATGACAGATGGTAGTGAAACTAAGAGCTGACACCTGTTCAGGAAGGATGTGGAATACATCATCCTCTGTCACTACCAGCTGGATCTTGGCTTTCCAAAGCCTGTCCACCAGTTAATGCTGCAGCCACGACAAGGTTTGCTCCTCTTGTTTTCCTGCCTTATCCAGGTATGATGAAGAAGGTGGTGGGGACAGGTATGAAGCTGATGAAGAGAGTCGGAAACGGGAGTGGAACAACTTCTACAAAAAGCAGATGAGTCTGCGCAAAGTGAGTTGGTCTCCCTTTGCAAGAGGTTCATAGTTTGCTTGCCTGGAATTTGTCTTACAGTCAGAAAGGCTTCCTGGCTCTACTGAAAGTAAATCATTGCATCTTGCTGCTGCTAGTTCTGTTTTCTATTTTCTGTATCTCTGCTTTTGCTGTGTTCTCCATATTCCGGGTCAGTCCTATAACGTGAAGAAATGCAGCTTATTCCTTACTAATTCCTCTGTAGTGCTGATCAGGAGGACGCTCTTCTCTTTAATAGCTCTGATATTAGTAAACCCAAACATCCCCATTCCATTTCTCTTGCACATTCCCATAGCAAAGGTGAACTTTTGGCTTTGATTCTCATTCTTTGTCTTCTTCCCCCCATTTTTGTGCTTTTTCAGTACATTTGTAACTTCAGCACTAATTTTCCTTGGGGCTGGGGTATGAAATGTGTCCTTTGTCTTTGTAGACCTGCAGGTGTGCTGCAGGAATGGAAATGTTTGACTGATCTTTGTTTCCTTCCAGGGCAAAGAACCGGAAAAGGAAGACTTTGTTCCTCCAAGTAAATATCTTCTTTGATTTACAGTGGCTTTTCTTTGGGAGAAGAAAGTCTTGCATTTTGCAGCTGTGTATAATTTATCCAGCATCAGCACTGGAAGTCTTGTTGTCCTTAGGCACAGGGGTCATGGTTTTGGCCATGAAAGCTTGGCTGGAGGAGATGGATCAGAGCTCAGCTTTGGTGAGGTGAAGATAGGGAATGAGTCTTCCTGAAAAACTTTTCCAAGTAAGAAGGAAAGGTCTGTCTAAGCTGACTCGGTAGACTGTTTCTGCAGTTGGTTATTCAGCAACGTTCAATTGGGCTATAAGGGAACTGCTGTAGTTCACATTACTCTCTTCAGCCTCTTTATTTTGGTTGGTATTGTGGGGACCAGAAAAGACTTGAGCTCCGTAAGAGCTGGGACTCCTTGGAAAAGAGTTTCCTGAGATGGGAGGTTTTGGAAAGCTGTTAGTCATAAACTAGCACATTAGGCTTCTGCCTGTTCTTCTGGAACTTGTAAGTTCTCCAGGTAAAAAGGGTGACTCTAGTGGTCCTTGAGGTGACTGTGCAGGGAGGAGCATGCCAAGCAGTGCTGGAGTGGCACCCTCCCAGTGCCAGCTGAGGTGTTCTCCAGCAGCCCCAGTTCTGCTATGACACCTTCTCCAAATGCCTGTTCCATGGTAGGTGCAGACTGTCCCTTGAAGGATGCCTTCAGCAGGAGAATCTCTAAGCTCACAGTGAAGGTAAGAGAGGCTGGTAACATTCAGTCCTGTTGACTAGCAAAGAAAAATGAAGATTCTGCCTGCCCTGTTCTTGTTCCTTCAGGGATGGAAGTCTAAGGGGCATTACAGCTTCTGTAGAGTGTGTGTGAGTATCTTATGTTTCCTAGGGACGGGAACACTGCTTGAAGATGCTGGAAGAAGCTTTGAGCAGCAATCAGAAGGTTCCAGCAGCAGAAGGAAAAGGGTATGAGATGAGAGAAAAGGACCAGTATATTGAGTCCCTTAATAGAAGGCCTGAGCAGCATTAGCATCCTCAGGGAGTGTCTTTGTAGGTTATTTGGTCCAAGGATGTAGCTTTACTTAACAGTGTCCTTTTTGCAGGGATGTTCAGGATCAAGTATGAGGATTTCTTTGACTGCTAAGTCAGCCTGACCAGGAATCACAGTTCTTTCCTGTCCCACAGGGTGGGGACAGTGCACTTGTCAAACTGAGCAAGACAACTTGGGTTTAAACCTGCTTTCCCAACCCTTTCTATTCTTCAGCAATTCACAGCTTAGCACTTAATTTGAAGGTCTCACTTACTCTTGCACTAGGGGGAGTGAATTTTTTGCTTTCTGGGAGATGCTTAGGCATCAGTGTTCTCTTTGTGGATATGGAAGTGTCTTGCCAGAAGTCACCCCTGCCTGTGTTACAGGTCAGACCCTCATTCCTGTGCTGTGCAGCTGGAGTATGAAGCTTTCCGAAGCAGTAAAATGGCAAACTCATACAAGGCAACTGTGCTGAAGAAGGTAGGGCTGGTGTGGCTTTGGCTTGAGGGGTAATAAAGGACTCTGCATGGGAAAGATGAAGGATAAACTCTGTTTTGCCTTGAGTGGCTTCCAAATCTTTCTTCTAGATTTTGTTTTCCAGGAAGACCCAGAATCAGGTTGGTTTCATCACTGTTGGCTTTTACAGGCTCTGGAAACCTACATACCAGTGCAAGCTTATCCAGATGTCTTCTAAGTCTAGCAGTGAAGGGAACAGGGAGTTCCTCACACTGACAATAGAGAAGCCTTGGTTTGTTTTAGCTGGTTGCCATAATTCTTTCTGAAGATGTTTCTGTTGTTGAGATGGGTGTCTTTCCAAGGGAGACATTTGTTTTGCCACTGTGGCTTCCCGTGTGTACAAAGGCAGGAATGTGTAAAGATTCTGGAGAATATTTCTATTCTCTTTTCAGGTGGCAGAAATCAACAAAGCCTCAAAACAAGGAGAGTTGTTCTCAGCCATTGGGTCTGGATCTGGCAGCAACAGCAGCTCAGAAACAAAATCAAGGTCTCCAGCAGAAGAGGACTTCCTCTCTGTATCCCAGGTTTACTCGGTGAGGGTGTGCAGGTGGGATGGACAAGGAGGGGATGGTCTGTTTTGCCTAGCTGGTTTTTTTTAAATTTATATTGTAATTGCTTCCCTTGTCCTTTGTTTCTGAGTGAGATCGGCTAGTCATGGTGGTTCCTGTTTTGGGGCTGTTTAGTCTGGGGAATAGGACAAGGGGCAATGGTTGTAAGCTGGAACATAGGAGGTTCCGCATCAACCTGAGAAGGAACTTCTTCACAGTGAGGGTGACGGAGCACTGGAACAGGCTGCCCAGGGGGGTTGTGGAGTCTCCTTCTCTGGAGATGTTCAAGACCCGACTGGACAGGTTCCTGTGTGACTTGGTTTAGGTGATCCTGCTGTTGCAGGCGGATTGGACTAGATGATCTTTCGAGGTCCCTTCCGATCCGTAATGATTCTATGATTCTATGATTCTATGAATAGGAGACTGAGTGGAGAACTCTACAGATACCTGAAAGGAGGTTTGTAGTGACTATGAGGTTGGTCTCTTCTCACAGGTGACAGGTGACAGGGTGAGGGGAAATGGCCTCGAGTTGTGCCATGAAGGGTTTAGGTTGGGTATCAGGAAAAACTTCTTTACAGTAAGGGTTGTTAATCACTGGAACAGGCTCCCCAAGGAAGTGGTTGAGTCACTATCCCTGAGTGTGTTTAAAAATCGTTTGGATGTGGTGCTCAGGGACATGGTTTAGCGGTGGGTTGTTAGAGATAGTTCAGTAGGGTTAGGCTGAGGTTGGACTCTATTGCCTGAGCAATTCTGTGATTTCTGATAGTGAGTATATGTGCAGGCCACATCACAGTCCTGTTCAATCTATTCATTGATGACTTAGATGAGGGATTGGCATGCACTGTCAGCAAGTTTGCTGATGACACAAAGCTGGGTTGTGTCGCTGACACCCCAGCAGGCTGTGCTGCCATTCAGTGAGACCTGGATAGGCTGGAGAGCTGGGCAGAGAAAAATCTAATGAGGTATAACAAGGGTAAGTGTAGTCTTGCATCTGGGCAAGAACAACCCCAGGTACCAGTATAGGCTGGTGACTGACCTGTTGGAGAGTAGTTTTAGGGAAAGGGACTTGGGGGTCCTGGTGGACAACAAGATGACTATGAGCCAGCAATGTGCTCTTGTGGCCAAGA
>VXBP01000738.1:25878-239952 GCA_013400115.1 Rhinopomastus cyanomelas | reverse complement strand
TGTGTCAGGGGGATTGGACTAGATGATCTTTCGAGGTCCCTTCCAATCCATAATGATTCTATGATTCTATGTTAAATAATGACTGTAGCCTAACCCATTGCCCTGATGTCTCAGTCACAGTTATGATGTTAAGTTGGTCTCAGGGTTGAGACTACTGTATTGTGTACAGAAACTGCACTCCTTGCAGGGTTCTACCCACACTGTCAGGGCTACTGTAATGCTTTTGTATCCCTCTCTCTTCTTCTTCTCCCTCCCTCTCTCCCTAGTTCAAACCCAAGCGTGTTGGAGCAGGATTTCCAAAGAAATCCAGCTTGTTCCAGACAGCTTCAGAACTGCTGAAGAACCAGGAAGAAAGTGACTTAAAGCCCATCAGAAAAGAAGGTGATTGTTCAAATGGGCAAGACAAGAGCAACTGCAGTCTAGAACTGGACACCGGAGACCCTGTTCTCCAGAAGAAAGAAACTGGAACCAAAGCAACATATGAGGGTGCTGGGGTAGAAGCTGAAAAGAAGGGACAGCAACCCAGTGCAGACACAAAAGCTGCCCTTTGGGAGAGCCCTAGTAAGAAATCCAAATGTAGCAAGAAACAGAAAATGCTTGCAGAAGCTGCTAAAAAAGAATCGCAGGATATTTCTAAATTCTTCTCCCTCCCCAAAGGTGGGTCTAAAACCAAAAGTTGCAGCTCAGCAAAGGAAGATGGCTGTTCTGCAAGCGCACTACCTCCGGTTTCTTCTCAAAGCATGTTTGAAGAGAAACCAACGTCTCAGGAAAACAAGGATGTCTCTGGAGAAGATGTGACAAGACAGTCCCAGACAGAGAATGAAGAACTGGGAGAGACAGAAATTGCACTGACTGAGAGAGAGGAGGATTTGAAGACACAGCAGACCGGTGAATCTGAACTCCTTCAGGAAGAAGTTGATATCAAATCCAGGTGAAATCTTTATACCTCTTTGCTGCTTGTGTTGCCCTGTTAGTGAGCTTATTCTGGAAACTGGGAGTATATATTTGATCCCTAGTCTGGTGAGGAGGACTCTTGCTTTAACCATGGAGAGTCTTGTGGCCAGTGACAGTGGATGCAGTAGTGTCTTTAATGTGGAATGATTAAAATTGGCCTTCTCTTCCCACTAGTTCTGCTGAAAATGTCAGAGAAATGGAGCCAGCTGTTGGTGGGGAAGGTGAGAGTGGGAAGCGACCAGGATCAGATGAGGTAAGACTTTGATGGATGCTGATTTCTTCGATTCCTTCTGCTTACATGGTAACAAGTCTCTGTCTGGGAGTGACATTCCTGGTCTGAAACTCATGTGATAGTGTTACTTCTCCAGGGAGGCCCCAGCTGCAATTGCTGTGTTGCGCTTAGTGTGTTCCTGTGCTGCCCACTGTGCCAGTGCTGGCAATTCAGACTGCACTGGAAAGCTTCCCCTCCATTCCGCTTTGTTTCCTCTCTGCTCTGTGTGTGATTGTGCCCTTGCCGATGACTTGCCTGGAATGAGTCTCTCCACACCCTCTAGATCTGTAACTATAATTAGCAGGGGGCTTTCTCAACTGGATAGAACAGCCACAGGCCAATGACACAGAGTGTCACTCAGAAGCCAGCCACAGTCAGAGCCTTCCTTGCATTTCAGTCTCTGGTTCTGTGTTTGGTACCTGAGACTGCTTGGTTGCTCTCTCTGCTGAGCAGTGCACTCTTCTTACTCTTCCAAAATGGGCAGGAGTGGCCCTCCTGAAGTGGTTGGTTCTTGCTAGGGGGTGTATTTTTAGCACCCGTTTCATCCTGAGAAATCTTTCCCTGACCATTTTTCCTGTATAGGACAGAGTCTAATGCTTGACTGCTCTATTAAGAGCACACAGTAGTTCTAAATGTGGAGTATTAAAGGTGTTTTTGTCAAAGTCCCTGTGCGTGGAAAAAAGTGTATCGTCTGCACAGCAAAATGGGTTACAGGGGTTCCTGCATGGTAGGCACTAAAGGGAGAGCCTGCACAGCGCTGGAGTGATTCATATTCTTGGAGGTTATGGCTGCTTGGAAGTGAAATGCTGCCACAGGAACTGATGGGTTTGATTTTCTTCTGTTCCATCTTCAGGACATGGAAAGTCCTGCAACAAAGCGGCTACGGGCAGCAGCAAGATCTTCTATTCTGTCCCAGCCAGAAAGCAAAAGTGTTGGAACAACAAAGAAGAAGGTGACTTTTGATCCAAACTTATCGCAGTGTGATAAAGAAGGAACCAACAAGACCATACAGCCCGTGACCAAAGGCGTGTCCCTCAAAGAGATAGCAGACATCGTTGTGAAATGCTTGACCCCTTTCTACAAGGGGGGCAAATTTGCTTCCAAGGTAGGGAACAGCTCAAGATCCTCTTTAGCATCTCCCTAGGAAACTGGGAGTATCTTCTTCTAAAAAGAGGAAGATGATTCAATACCACATTTCATTTTCAAGTCACACCTTGATACATGCTTTTTGAGTGACTCTAGGCACAGCACCTCATCTCTATTAAGAAAGGGTTTGTGTGTGAGTTAGAGTGGTATCATGTTCTAAGTTTAAATCGAATGGTTTGTGCTACAGCCAGCCTGTGCCAAAGGCAAGTCAAACCCAAAGGTAGCCTGGTGAGGTAACTGATGACTGCTTTCTACTCTGTCTTTCCCTATTCTTGCAGGACCTGTTTAAGGGCTTTGCTCGGCATCTCTCTCACTTACTGGCTGAAGAACAGAACCCTGTCCGCAAGACTGGTGAGTTGGCAGCTGGGGAGAGCGCCAAGAATCTTGGGATTCTTTTGATGCTGGATGGATTGATGGCTGGAGAAGGGGCAGGTATCTTAAATATCATCTCAAAGGTGATGCTTCCTCTCTTGCAGTGAAGGATGAAGCACAGAGACTCATCAAGGATTTTTTCAAAACAAGGGTCAGGTGTGAGAGTGAGACAGACTGGCAGGAACTGCAGAGCTCAGAGAGCTGATCCTTGCATCTTGTTGACTGTCTGCCTTCCTCAGCAGTGGGACCATGGGATCGTGAAGAGCTCAGCCATAGAGGGTTTCATGAAACCACAGAGTGAGCTTTCTTTTTCCACTGTATTTCTGGTCACTTCTGTCTTTAGCTTCCAGGAAACCCATTTCTATGAACTTAGGGAGAGTTTCTCCAATAACGAGGGTGCCAAGGCCCTCTAGTACCTCTTGCCAACAGGTCTGAAGTCTGTGTCTGCTGTGTAGGTTAGGGGCTGCTGCCTCATATTCTGTGGTGTCTCCAACTTCTGCTTCCTGCAGCAGTCTGGGAAAAGGTCTCAGACTTTCCAGCTGGGATTCTGTTTTGGAAAGGCATCTTGCTTCCTAGATGGCTTGTCCCTGCAGTCCCGTATCTCTTAGTTCTTATTTTAGTGTTACCAGTAGAAGCCTTATGCTACAAGTTCACATGCTTTGCTCAGGACTGCCAGTGGCAAACTTAATGGTTGAGTTCCTGGATGGAATGTTTTCTTTAAGGGGAGGTGGGGAATGTTTTTACCACTCAGGCCATGCCTACTTTCTAACAGTGAAGAAACTCAGATCTCTTTAATCCTGACTTTTTTTTACTCAGTTTAGTTCTCCCTGCCCTTTAACTTAAGTAGTGATGTTCTTTCAATATTAACCTCTCCAACAGCAGCACTGAGGTTGCAAACACTTTTCTAGGATTTGCTTGTAACCCCTAAAGCCATATTTTGCTCCCTGTGCCTCACCCACATTCTGCAGTACTGAGGGCAATGCTGCTGTTACATACAGCTGGTTAAGGTACTGCTGTGGCCCTCAGGTGCCCTGCTGCTATATTTATATTTGGACCTGAACCTTAGAGTGCCCAGTTCCCTGGCACAAGTCCTTTTCTGTTGGGCTTTTGTTGCGTTTTGCCTTTGTTCCACGCCGATAGAGGCTGGTGGCTTCAAGCACTTGTTCTACTAGGGGAATCTGCAGCCTGAGAGGCCATCAAACAGGCTTTTGGATGACTGTACTCAACAGATGTATTTTTTTAAATGAACGGAAGGATATGTGCAGAACTGACAATAAAACAGTGTTACAGCTGCTATGGACTCTTCTGGAAGCTTTTTCTTACCACTCAATCATAGAGACTGGTCCCAGATACATTAAGACTCCCATCACTGTGAACATAAACATGAAAGCTCTGAACAGAGATAATAAATACAGGTCTGGGTTGGGGTGGATGGGAAGCACGTGCTAGCAGACACCCCAACCTTTTATAGCTGCAGGGCTTCTCCAGTGAGAAACAGGAGAACATGGACTCAAAAGTCCCTTCCTTTCTTCAGCTTGCTTCACTCACTGGAGGACAGAGCTTTACAAGAAGCTGTTTATGCAATAGAAGTTTTTTCAGCTATTGCTTACTGGCCTTTGTTGTACTTTCCTGTTAAAAATCCTGTTTCATTGGCCACATAAGTGGGATTACTATGTCTCCAGTGCATAGCACCTAAAGTGTTCAGCTGCTGCCTGGGTGGGCTCCTCAGTAATGCCTTATCTTGTAAGTCAGGGGCTCCCAAAAGAGCTGGGTAAAAGGTATGGGGTTGTATGACAAAGTGCTTTATCGCAGTGTGGGGCATTTCTAAACAGCTGGGTTGTGCTTCTATGTAAGGCAGCAGAAGCTCGGAGAGAGGGAACAAGGTAAAATTAATCTTCAGCTGTCTTCTCCCTTCCATGTTGCTGTGGTGCTTTACTAAGCCTTGCAGTGGCACTGCTGGAGAGGAAGGGTGCAACAGGCGAGCAGGACTCGAAGGGAAGATCCTGCCAGGGAAGGTGCTGTAGCTACAGCAGGAAGCTAGTTGTGTACCGTGGCTTGCACTGAGCACTCCTGGAGCTATCGCCTTTCCAGCCAACAGTGACAACCTTTTCCTCAAACTTTGCCAGTTACCTGCAGGTTGATCTCTCCCTGTTAGATGTAAACCTGTATCTATCTATCATATCGTAGCTTCAAAACATCTCTGTGATTATTTTATTGCAATCTCCTGAAGTGCAGGTACTTTTCACTTTTGTGGAACAGCTGTATCAATAAAAATAAACTAAGCATTTTTGTACAACCCCAGATACTCTAGCATAGCACAAGTTCCAGCTGAATAAGCTTTCTCTGTGGGCACAGGGCCACCTTTCAAGCATGACAGCTGCATGGTCATCACTGACTTCTTTATAGTAGAGGGAAACAGATGCATATAATTATGTCAGCAGGAAACTAACAAACAATAAACTTTCTTACCATTGCAGCTCAATCTGTGTTCCAGCATATGTGTTAACTATGTATTAACACTGAATCTGCTTTGCAATTAAGATGCTTCCTACAAGCTCCTGCTTCACATATATAGGGCCTCTTGCATGTCAATGCAGAGATAAAAGCTGGCCTGTGGAAAACCCAGGCAGCCGGTACAATCATTTCAGCCTCTGCTGTGCACTGTGATACTCAAATCTCTAGTGAGCATCAGTCATTGCGCATGTTACTTAATTCTGAAGAGTCCCACACTGCATCACTTGAAAGCAATTGCTTGTATCCGTTCAGCTGCTCTGGTGGAACTTGTCCTTTGTTTAGCATCACTTCAGGAAGAGCACTTGGGAACTGAATGGCAGGTCACAGGGGTGAGATACGGTCCAGCTCATCAACAAACACTGTGGTGGTAGTCTTGGAAAGCAGCTGACTGAGGTAATGCGTGTCTTTTGGAAGAGTCCTCTCCAGAAGACAGGGCAGGCTCAAAGAAATGGAAACAGCGTGGTCCTGCTTGCTTGTTCTGCTGCTCCTAGGCTCTATGTGTGCGATTCTGTTTTATCCAGGATGACAACAATCGTGTGATACATTTCTTTAGCCTGTAAAAATACAAATCAGTGTTAGTGATTCTCTGCCCCACAGAAGGCTGCTTCTCATAGTTAAAAACTGCCATAAGTCACTTTGCATTCAATACCCATTTATAAAAATAAAGATCCATTAATTTCCCATTAAATATCAGGCACATGCTGGGACAAGGCTGCACTTTGGGACCTGGGAAATGGAGTGTCTCCATCCATGTCTGAGACAGGAGACAGCAAAAGAACTGGCTCTTAGTAGAGGCTTCACTGGGCGGTGGAGGACAGTTGCAGAACTGCCAGGAGAAAGCTGTAGGTCTAGGCTGACCTCACCTGTGACAGTTCAAGCCACATAGTCTTGGGGCTGGCAGCTGAACCATAGTTCAGTTCTAGGCCGGGAAGCCCATCATCAGAGGCAGGCCACAGGGTTCGCATCTTCTGCAGTTCTTTCAATGGAATGATGCAAGAAACCTCCTGTGTAAAGAGAGAAGCCACAAAACACTCCCTGATGCAGTCCTTACATGTAAAACCATCTGAATCTGACCAAGAAGGATTCACCTTGAGAGCCTATTGAAAGCTGAAATAAGGACTAGGGCACAGGGCAGTGTGTACAGAACACAGGGCAGCTCCTGCTGACAGCATGTCTCTAGAACTCCTGGAAGTCTGGGACAAACAGGAATGTGACCTACACTTAGTTTTACTTTGGATCATGCCTGTTAGCATCACCATTGGACTTACATCAGAGCACATGGCACGAGTAACTGTCCTACCACTTTTGCCACTTGCTGGGGGCTTGGGCTGTTGTTGGAGTGGCTGTGGTGCAGGTAAATACAGTCTCTTCCTCCACAAGTTCTTCTAAAAGTCAGAGTCAATATCTGGTAGGCTCTGAACCCTAGGGAGAATTTGTCTAGCATACCTGGGTGGTGCCATCCACCACAATAATCTCTTCTTTGTTCACACCAAAGACACAGGGCACAGAGATGGTGGTGTCACTGACTCTCTGTACAAGGTAGATGTTATAGCCAAAGAAAGGCAATTTCATCATGTCCTCTGTAAGAAAGAAAAAGGTGACTTTCAGGCACTGGCTTCCAGCCAGCAGTCTACTGCACCAATCTAAGATGGTCAAAATCTGCAAGCGTTCCCAAGCTGTTCTACATACAAAGTTAAGAGTGACAACTCTCTTCCTACCAGGCTGCTAATACTCAATTCTCAGCAGCCTGAATGGATGTCCCAGTCTTTTCTGACCAGAAAAGAGATGTGCACCCAGAAAAGCAACTAAAACACAACTTGCACAGAACTTTCAAAATCTAAGGCAGAATAAAAGAGGTGAAACTTCTACCATGATCATCACACTGGGAACAAGTGTCAGTCTGCGGGGAGAGACTCTCAGGGAGTTCTATATCATCGCCCATTCCAGCCTCCAAGGATTCCTGCTAACCTGATGAACTGTCCCAAAAGTGCATTCAGAGCAGCAGGATAGATGCATCAAGCAGATTGGAGTATCTCCTCACCTATGAACTGGATTTTTGCTTCCTCTGGCTGGAGGGGCTGCCTGGTTCTCAGCAGCATGCCAACATGGTTCTCCAGAACTTGGACCCTGATGGAGGACAGCAGGATCTTTGGCGTGTATTCCATCAGCTTTTCCCTGTGCCAACAAATAGGTATGAATTCAGCTAAAATCAAAAGATAACCAAGGGGATTAAGAGGAAGGAGAGGATGTGGCAACAATTTTCAATTGCATGGTTAAGGGTAAGAGTGGAGGGGAAGAGCAGAAATGGTCGTATCTGAATTAGGTAACATGGAATTGGGTAACAAATTTATACAGAGAAGGCAGCTCTGCACCACTGATCAGTGCACTGAGAGAAATATCTCCTTTCTGGAGACAACAGGTCTTCAAGCCAGGACTGTTACATGGAATTAAAGTCACAGCACGTTTCTTTCACAGGCAGTCTCAGCCAAACACCACCTTACTCTAACTCTGTCTTGCTGCTTTGCGTCCAAAGCACTGCATGTAGCAGAGTTCCCCATGCTCAGCAGGGTTACACCATTACCTCTTGCTGCCGGTGCTGTAAGTGGATCCGATGGGCACATTACCTCACCTCCGAGTGAAAGTGCGTGAGGGTACAGGAAGAAGTGAGAACGAAGGAGCGTTCTGCAGGACAGAAGCTTTCCAGTACCAAGGGACATTTTCATTCCTATCAGGCATCTATACAACAGATTTCAAGTGCCCAGGCCTGAAAACTCTGGCATTTGTAAGAAGCATGAAGGAGCATTTATTCCACTTGCCACCTCCTGCACTTCCTTCTTGGTATCACAAACACATGGCAGTCAAAGCAATGCCCAGAGCACCCTCATGACCTCTGCTGAGAAGGAGTCCCAAAAGGAAATGTAGATCAGAGCAGATCAGCCTTAAGAGTGTGAACAGGAGATAAACTTTCTAGATTACAGGCAGGAGTTAGTCATAAAGGACATTATTCAGTAGCTTCTCTTCTCCAGAAATGACCATTCCTTATTTATCCAGAGAGAACTTTCAGGCACCTACTCCTAATCTTGTGGGGCCAGCAGTCATTAGAGACCCAAACTGAGACAGACATACCTGGAAAGAGCTGAGTTCTGCTGCTCTGACTCAGCCCAGTGCTGGAGCATTACCAACATGCCCACCTGCATCTCTAAGTCTTTACTGTGGCTCAGCAATATCCTCCCATTCAGGTAGTCCAACTGTACCTGAAAGCACAGCAAAGAGACCTTTAGTAAATCTGCCAGAAAGTACCAACAAAGTACTTGTACAAAGCCCATCAGCCAAAGCCCTCCTGCTGCTTCATCCCCCTTGGGACATTCCAACACTGTCCTGTACAATAACTCTGCTGCTCCTAGGGAGGGTCCTGGTGTCACTGGCTTCACTACTTACCTGTCTATAATGAACTTCAGTATAAATTTTGTTCTCAAAGTGCAGAGGCGTCCCCCAGATAAGTCTGCGTAAAACCACCGTGACCAACTTGTCCTCCAGCAAATAATCATGAAGATACTCCTGTGATCTTATCGGCCTCACTGTTTTATCTACATGTGGACACAGAGAAAAGGTCATCAGCCTTATTGCTGAGACAGTGGGCTGAGCTCCATCGCCTGGGACAGGTGCCTTCCTGCACACCTCTACTCCCCACCGCCCTTCCAACTCCAGGCATCACCCATTCCAAAAGGACACAAACCCACACACCTCTTGCAGCAACAGCCAACATAGCCCCTGAGAAGGCACAGTCCTAAACTGTTGTACAGCAGAAAACTTCTGAGGAGGACCCTCCACCCCCAGAACCAGCAAGGGTTGGGGAGCTATTCAAAACAGCAGCCAACTCCCTGTTGGAGAAACAGCTTTAAGAAAGAAGCTAAATACTAGTCTGCACTTGCCATTATTTTTGTCACTCCTGATGGCAAAAAGAACAAATTCCTGTGCCTCTTCCTGGTCACCTGCCCCCATCTGCTCACAGATCTCCTGCAACAGCTCCTTAGCCACCTGAAGCAAGGAAAGAAGCAAATAAATACCAAGGTTAGGGAGCTGTGAAAGAGTTAGACATAGTGGGCTTGTTAAGGGGTCGTAGTTTGGCTCTGGGCACTGCACAGGGAAGCTGCAGAGATGTCTCATACAGGAACTCCTAGGAAATGAGTGGGACACTGTCACAGCACTATGTGAAGCACAGGCCAAGGCCAAAGTTTTGACAGAAAAGGGACCTCCCTGATGTGGCTCAGAGTCCAGATCAGTGAAGAAAGTCAAAGCAGAAAACTCACAGTGAATGTCTTGATTCTGGTGACATACTCCACACCTCCAGGCATCAGGATCAATAGCCGGCGGGAACTACGTCCCTTCTGCAAAGGACAGTCTTGAGGCAGCAAGACTTGCAGGATCCCTTCTGGCCCACAGTTGTTTCTCCCTCTTCTTCCTCACCTCTGCCTTCCATTTCTTGTCCATAGTACCTGCCTCTTTCCTGCCCATATCCCTGCCTTTCCATGGCCCTGCACTTCCCAGTCCCAGTACAAGTTCAAGATTAATTTCCTCTCCTGGAACACTAAACCCCACCCTCCTCCATAACCCTGCACATGATACCTCCCAGCAAGACTCTGCCCTCCCTCTTCCCAGCATCCCCACTTTTCTGCCCCTCAGTACCAGCAAAGCCTCTATCTCCACAGGAAAAGGAAGGTGGCGACGACCCCCATACATGACATTTTTCCGCAGGTTGCTCTCACAGATCTTGGCTATATCTGCAGGAAAAGGAAAGAGCTTCATGTGCTCAGCCAGAGGACTAAGCATTGTACAGGTTGGGTCATCCTGGCTGTGTTCAATTTATCCGAGGGCCACTGCTAGGAGACCAAAGAGATTTGACCTCATCTCCCACTCTGCCAGGACACATCTAAACCATGGGGAGCCAGCCTCAGGCCACACCCAAGGCAGAAGGAGTACAGAGAAATAACAGAATGGAAGAGGTAGAACTCTTTTCTCGATCAGGATTTCATCCCAAATACCTCACAGCTGATGACCCTGGAAGACTGCAGCCTGCGTCTCCCCAGATGTCTACTGGGCCTAAGCCACAGGGCTAAGTTAAGTCTCAGAAAAACAATTCTATTTTGCCTGGGTGAAGATGCAGTGGGAAATGACCTTGGAAAAAAAGAAAGACTAGAGATACAAAGCAGACTTCTCTTGCAGGCTGAGCTCCCTCAGTCCCTCACTCAGCTCTCAAGCCCAACAGGGTGAGGGAGCTTTTCCCATTGGTCCCTGTTCCCACCTGGAACCTGCCTCCTTCCCTTGATCACTGGGCCTTAGTAACAAAGGGACAAACACTTTACAGCACACAGAAACAGCCATACCGTGGTGGGTGCTGGATGGATCACTGCCAGCCAACTGCAGAAACTTGGTGGCATAGGGCAACAGGATGTTAGAAGGAATGAAGTACCCAGTTAGGAGGTTCAAGAGCAACCAACCACGCAGCACACTCTCCCTGTGGAATAGAAGGAACTGTGGGCAGCTTGGAACAAGACAGTTCCTGAGTAAAGCAGCTCAAAGTGAGAATCTGTTCTTCTGAAGACCAATGGCAGGTGGCAGAAAATGAGGTGTTGGCCTTTGCTGAGGAAGGCATTGTTATTCTAACAGCAAATAGAGAGAACAGATAAGGTTACTCTGACATTACTGCTGCCATATCACAGGCCAGTGTGTGGACAAATCAGCCCCTGCCTTGCATTGGTGCCCCAGGGCTGTGATGAGGGAATTAAGGTTCTGAGCAGTACCACCACTGGGAGCTATCAAGAATGTTTATCAGTGCCCAGGTACATCCTCAGCTGGAGATTCAAGGACAAACATCCACTGATGTGACAATGCTAAACCTGGTGACTGGTTAAATTTCATGTGTGCTCTGCAAAAGCTCCGACATCTGAGCAGCCAGAGACAACACATTATGGGACAGCCTCTCCCCTGGCCCTGGTGTCTGATGATTCCTATAGTTAGGAGCTGAAAGTGCTGGTACTCACTGGTTAGGGTTGTGGGTGACTTGTTTGATGACTTGGCAGTAGACCTCATCATGCAAACTCTCCTTTTCCTTGCACAGCTGCATTCAGAGAGGAGAAGACAGCATTAGCATCAGAGAATGGATGACAGCATCAGAGAGGTCCCCTAGTCATCTCTGTGCCCTTACTTGCCCACCTCTAGAGCTCTGTCTGTTTGGCTCATGTTTTTCTGCCTCTGCTCTCCTCTCTATATAGTTCTATCTAGGCCCAAAGAAGGAGAGGCAGGTGGTGCTCTCACTCAGAGATATGCAGGGAATAACTGTTCTACCATGTTTTTTGATCCTGTTTCAGCTCCCTTTCTAATGTAGGTAGTTGCTCTCCCAGCACTCTCCTTCCCAGTAAGGATCTAGCCCTTCATTCCCATGGGTGCTTCAGCACCTTGCCAAGGGGAGGGTCACAGACCTGAAGGATTTCATAGATGCATTCAACCTCATTCTGGTTCTTGAGTTTTGATTGATCTCCCATGAACCGCATCAGAGCTGCAAAGTGAAGGTGAGCTTTTAGATCTAACCACAGGCAATCATGCTGCTATGAGGTAGGCAGTAGATGAGAAAACATCCTGAAAATCTTTCTGTTCAGTGGGTTATTGCATTGGACATGGGGCATCAGCCCAGGCAATGTATGTCCTTGGACACTTTGCACTTGAGGCAAAGTGCATTTTGCTGGATGCTTTCAGCACCAACATAGATGGTTATTAACTGCAGAAATGCCTTAGGACGGGCCCTGTGTGTGGCTATCAAGGCCATCCCACTCATACCTGCACCAGCCTCTGTACTGTTGTGTCCCTAGAAGGTACTTACTCTTGAAGTTCTTTGTAGCAAGCTCATTCAGGTCATTATCGGAGTATGGGAGCAAAGATTCCTGGATTGGGACCTGTAGGGCCACAGTACAAGGGTGAGCTGGGGAGGCTGTGCTGCAGACTTTGTGAAAGGCACAAGCTCCCAGGATTTTGGTGGCAGCACTGAAGAGAAGGAGACACTTTATCATGGGGGGACAAACCTAGAGGCAGAGTTGTAGCCACAGAGAGACTGC
Source organism: Rhinopomastus cyanomelas (assembly GCA_013400115.1). Lineage (NCBI taxonomy): Eukaryota > Metazoa > Chordata > Aves > Bucerotiformes > Rhinopomastidae > Rhinopomastus > Rhinopomastus cyanomelas. Next base: position 227,586 of record VXBP01000738.1, on the reverse strand, counting down.
CTCACCTGTGTGTGCTGGACCAGGTTAGTTGCACTCTTCTTCTCAGCAGACATCCCCTTCAGTCCCTGCCTAGAGAGAGGAGACAGAAAATGCAACCCAAGAAATACTCCTAGAAATGGCCCAGTGGAGATCAGGCTACACAGGTTAGTCCTGCATATGCCTGTTCAGGAAGGTGCACAGCTTACTCACATGGACTGAGCCTCTCGAAAGTAGGCTGTGGCAAAGTCTGTCATGGTATAATGGTCACCAGCAGGGGCTAACATAGTGCTGTTGGGTTCTGATATCAAGCTGGGAAGAGAACTCTGCAGGTAGAGGAACCAAACCCACCCTAAATTGTCAGCTGAGGAACTGCAATGTGTTCCTTCCTCACCTGCAAGGCCTGGAAAGGCCTCAGCTGTGTGTGGTGCCTCCCCCTCCCACTATAACAGTATCTGAGTGTCTCCATGTGCAAGGATTAAGTAATCATCTTTCCCCTCTAGCCTTGGAGGTCAGATGCTACCAGGGTCCCAGACCCACCCTGGCAGCTCCCACAGAACCCAGACATATGCACTAGATTTTCCCCAAGGACAACTCACCTCCCTGCTTGGGTTCCTGCTCTCTGAAGAAGTTTTCATGCTCTTCTGCAGCCCTCCACGTCGGTCCATGCTGGTGCTGAGGTAATCAGGGGCCGCAGCCAGTTGCACCAGGCTGGTGGGGAAAATACCACAGCGGCCACCAGTGGAGCCAAACTGCCAGCCTGCAGAAAACAGGAGAAAGGATCAGCTATCCTGCATCCTGTGGTAACATCTCCTATAACTACGGCAGCTGGAACAAGGTGGGTTGCAGTCAGAGAATGGCAAAGCTGAAGGCTGACTGTTAGCCACCCACTTTGCCCTGGTTTACTTGACAGCCGCGTAAGAGTTTCTAGGTGCCTTGGGTTCAGTAGGCCCTTGAATCTAGGTTCCTGCTAATCTTTACAAACTCCCTCACCTGGCTCCACATCTTGCATGGGCAGTAACTCAATGAGATCACCCTTGTTGAAGCTAAGAAAACTCTTGTCATCTGCAATGTAGCTGTGCAGAGCAACAACGTAGTTGGTATCCTAGAGAAAAAGCAATGGAAAGGTCAAATCTCATTGCAAGGTTTGAAGGACTCACACCATGTCATCCCAGGGACCCTTCTCAAGTCTGTATGGGAAACCACCTTCATTCCTTCCTGCCCTGTGTCTCCTCTCCCACCTGTCTCAGCTCTTGGATGAAGAGTTCCACCATAGCCTTGATGTGTAGAGCCTTTGTGGAGTACAAGAAGAGCTGCTCAGTCTTCAGAGAGAACTCTAGAGCATTACTGCCTTTCAGTTCCACTGAGAGCACATCTGCAAAGCTGAGAACACAGGTAGCATGCTCAGGCTCCTTCTGCCCAAGAATGGAGACATGCCTCAGCATGCTCCAGTGTGACCCTTCACCAGCACTGTGTTACAGAAGTAATAACGCTGCTTGTGGCTCTCACTGTATCACTCTGAGGACCTCTCTGGTGATGATGTGTGGAGCTGACTCGCACCACTTATTGGAAGGAAAACACAAGGCGAAGAGGAAAGGGAAAGGCCAAACTCACTATAAGGAGGCTCAGTGAGTCACAACTGGTCTCCAGAGCACAGCTCAATGGGAGAATTTTCAGCTCGCCCATTCAGTTTGCCTCTCAGCACTCTGAAAGCATCCTGCAAGTGACAAATCCTCTTCCTGCAGCAACCAGTGCTCTTTTGCTCACCTGTGGCTGCGAAGAATCTTCAGATGTTCAGGATTATAACCTGCTGCTTTCACCACCTTCAGCAGCCGCATGCCCCGATGAGAAACACCCAGGATCTGGACATCGCTTCCATTTTCCCCCTGTAAGGGAAGCACAGCAAACAGTATCAAAGGCTCCATCCCAGTTGGACAGGAAGAGCAGGACAGCTGTTACCATATGTACCACGAAGGAGACCCTGGGCTGACAGAGGTGTTAAAGAAACCCTTCAGTACAGGAGGAACAAGAAGAATGAGTGATGTGTGGCCAAGAGGGGAGACAGAAAAATATCCCAGGTGAATGAGAGCCACACAGCTAAAGCTAGTGAGGATCTAGTGAGAAGATTAACACTCACCTGAACTGGGAAAAGGCGGGAGAAATAGTTAGCCCAGTTATCCCGTGCAGCCAGTACAATCCTCTTCTTTATCCCGTCCTCCTGAATGGACTGGACATCGCTGCCAACCCGGAACTCCACTAGCAGGGTTACAAAGCAGATGCTTTCTCAGTAAGACAAAGATAGTCAAGTCTCCCACTGCCCAGAGACTCATTCTCACCCATGCCCCTTAATGATTACAGCACAAACAACACACAGAGGTGAAAGGATCCCATATTACTTGTACACACCAGTGTAATACTTGTTCCTCTTCTCATCTCAAACAATTCCGAATCCCATCCTTGGTCCTCAGTTTCCTCTCCCCACAATAGACATATCAGAACTAAGTTTTTCTGTCTACCAGAAATTTCAGGGCCACCTTTGGCATTTTGTAGTAAACAAATATTCCTAGACAGCACACAAAAAGGTGCTTTCTTGCTGCAGTGACAAACATTCCTTCTCTAAGTCCTGCCTGAAAGGGCTCAGAGGCTGGTTCCCAGTTTCAGACCAAAGTCTGGGATGGGCATAAAGAGTAAGGGGTGATTGGGCTGTTAATTACTCAGCAGATCTTTCATCTTGCGCTTCTCCTCCCTGGAGATCCGAAAGCAGGAATCGGAGAAGGTGTCACGCATGATCTGCAGTGGAAGGAAAGAGAGAAGTTTCAATTTTAAAGCCTACATCTAATTGTGTTGGAACATGTGAGGCTGTTATACTGAGTTTCAGAAAGGTGTGAACTTCACTGAAAGCTACAGTGAAGATACAGGAAGTAGCTTCACTGGGTAGATCTGGAGAACAGCCTAACATCATCAGGTGCAGAAGTGAAGGAAACTTATGCAATGAAATATGAAGTGTTCTCTCCCCAGAGAGGCAACAGGCCTTGAGTCATAACACCAGTACATACCTGTTCACACAGCAAGTTCAGACAATAAGGGTGACTGAAATGTTCTTTAGGGTAAAACACCTGCAAGAAGAAGATAAAAACAATAATGATGTTACAGATGTTGTAGCAATATGTCCCCAAGGATGTTTTGTAATTCGTATTCCCTACTGCTAGAGAGGTGCGAGTTCATCTCCAAGGACAGGCAGGGAGGAGACGGTGTGAATGTGAACAGGACTAGGACTGAAGGACCAAAAGTGAAGTGGTGAGACCCTGGAATGAACCATGATGAGTTCACTGTACTCTCCAACACTTGATTTTACATACGTACTACTTGAACAGGAAAGCACCAAGTACAACAAATTTATTTGCAGATTTCTCAGTGTTTTGTAGAGGAAGGAATAAGCAAGTAGGGAAACTGACACAAGAGTCAACAAGGCAGAGCAGGACTCAGATCTTTTATGACTCATGCGACCACCCAGAACTACCTTTGTGCACTGGGTTCCTGTGACAAAAAATACTTTAACCAAATGTGGGACCATCTCCCTCCCCGCGTAGCCAGGCCTCAGCTCATGAGCGGTACCTCCTTGCGCAGGAAGATTCTCCAGGCAGGGCTGACATAGGAAAAGCTGACACTGCTAGTGAGTTTGTACAGCTGGGTCTTGATACCATCATCTTCTGCTACTGTTACGGTAGGCTCTGTGTACAGAGAAAGAACAGTGAAAGTGGTCTTTGCTGATGTAAACATGTGTACAAATAGTCGTCACGTAAGCACCAGAATTTCTGATCATGCTAATACTTGCTGCATCAGCCACAAAGTTCAGGGCTCATACCAGAAACACTCCAGAGACAGTACACAGTGCGCTAGACTCAAATTTCACTTTATTTTGTTACAAAAGGTGATTAATTGCTTCAGAAGGGCATAAAGGCTGTTGCCTGAGCTCACAGACTGCTACGTTCTGGTACAAGGTACCCAGTACTTGTACAGGGTTTTCCCTCTGCAGGAGATCTATTAAAGAGAGGCTCAAAGGTCTAGAAGGTAAAACAGCAGTTTCCCATCCCTCCCTGGGATAAAGTCCGTCCATTGAATCACAGATTTGATAAAGTAAATATTGCTCAGGGAGGCAATAAAATAAAATGTGTTGCGGACTGGACCTTGACCAAGCTGTAACCTGAAGGTCCTTTCTGGTTTTAGCTGCATTTTTCTGAGAAACCCAGCCCCTCCTTCATCATTTGTGCCTAACATCCTGCACTGCACTGAGAAGAAAGGGAAGACTGAGAGCTGGGAAGCTGCCGTGCTGTTTACTGGGCCAGACTGGAATTATGATAGTCTGTCTGATTTCACACAACCCACTCAGTCTTTGGCCAACTGGTCAATAAGAACAAGCGCTGTGACTGTCCTGCACTACCGGGCTGATTCCAGCCCCATCCTCTCCTCAATACCACATGGGTGAAGTGAATACTCACCCTTCTCTGGGGAATCCTGCCTGCCTTGGTTCTCAGGCAATATTGGTGAAGGCAGTGATGGGGGAGCAGAGGGAGCTGGGTGAGGAGGAGGAGAAGGGCGAGCAGGGGTTGGGGCAGTCTGTTGGCTGAAGATGGCCAGGAGAGGCAACTGCTTCTCCTTGATAGAGCTGGAAGCTGAGCCTGTCTTGGGTTTGGTAGCTGGAGGTGTTATCTTCTCTTGTGGTGAAGATGGTGGCTGCAAAACAGCAAAGTCATTTGATCCAGTCATCAAATTACTGAGCTCTGTCCTGATACTGCTCTTCAAATTGTGCTGTGGGCAGCAGGCCCAACCCTTGAAGCAAGATTTTTGTAAACAGAGATACCAGGACATTTAAGGTAACACATGATCTACAAACAAATGAAGATCAACCAAACCCAGGTGCAAAGAACCAAGTATTTGAGATTGAAGAGGATAAGAAGACAAATGGGTCAAGATCTTGGTGCCAGCTGTGGGGAACATGAATTGCTTGCTCCCAGATCAGCCTTAAAAATACCACAATAGAACCTGTGGATCCAGAGCCTTTTCTTCATGAAGTCAAGTGACTTTACAGACTGGAACCCAGTCTAGGATGGGCAGCACCATGGTGTGAGCTCACTACTATCCAGTAACCCAGTAAGAAAACACCAGGTAGCTCCCAGCCTGTTGGTGATGGGGAATAGAGGCCTTCTCTGCTGAGCCTTTAAGGTGACCAGAGAGGAAAGAACTCACCGACTTGGGAGACTGGAGTTTCACCATTCCTAGCTTGGCCAGAGCTTCATTTTTGGGATCATTTTTCCTTACAAATGGCTTGGACACTCGCCTGCAAGAAAATGCGGAACATAATTACAGGGGCTCAGAGGTGTTATTGCCACAATGGAGCTGTGTGGCAGTGCTGAGATAGCCCCACACATCTCCTTCCTGCCTGCCTGGCTGGCTGGATCCCACTCTCACCTGACAGGTACGATGGGCTGGGGTTCCGGGGCTGGTCGGCTCTGGTACATCTTGATGATGTTGCGGATCTCTTGGCTGGGTTCAGGCCGCAATTCAGAGCCTGAAGGCTTCGCTACAGGTGGCTCTTTTTTTGCTTTTGTTGTCTCAATTTTTGGCTTTGGCTTTGGCTCAGGAGGTGGCAAAGGAGGAGCAGGAGCTATTTGGAATGACAGATTTAACCAACAGACCAGCAAAGACACAGGAGAAATCCCTTCATCTTATTAGAAGCTCCTTCTCTTTCATCCCTAGAATGACTGGTTATGGCCTTTTGCTGCCTTGCTCTGGGATCCCACTACCCAAAACTCCAGCCCTGCTCTCTTTCCTCCCCTGTCAAGATGCAAACTCCCAGGAAAGCCAGGTTCCTTTCTGGTCTGATGCTCCTACACAATGAGAAGCTCCTGTTTGTCAATCTGCCAAAGTCACCACTGCACAGAATCTTACCTGCCAGTGGTTTAAGGCTAGGCTTATCTTTCTTCTTCTCCTGTTCCTCTTCCTTCTCCGTCTCCAGCTCTGGCTGAGGATCTGCTGGAGGGATCCAGGTTTTGGAAGGGGGCCTGACTTTCTTCACTCGGATCTGTTGTTCACCTGAACAGAAAGGAGAAACTGAGCTAGTTAAACCCACAGCCAAAATCTAGCACTAATTGCAGAGTTCCCACCCTCACATCACTCAGCAGAGGTCTGTGCTCTCTAGAAGCAAAAGAGGGTGTGGCTGTCACAAACCAAAGATTTCTGGAGAGCTGGCAACACAACAACTCACAATCTGAACTGTAGCCAGCTGAGCAGGCACCCAAAACTCCTGCTAAACCTCAGCAGCTCCAGGGTGGGGTTAGCTGAATTCCACACAAAGACACCCTGTTATGCCAGGGAGGCTGCAGAACAAAGTGTTATGTTGAGTTATGCCCAACGCAGGAGACACTAACCCATCTTCTGAAAATATTCTCTCTTCTGCTGGAAAGTTTCCCGAGAAGAGGAATCATTGTCACTGTTGGAGAACTGGTCTTCTTTGTAGCCATAAACCTACAAGCAGTTCACAACATGGTTAGTTGACACTAGCCAGCAGATATCTCCATAGTGTCCTTAAGTTCTTCCCTTGCCAAGTTCTGATCTACAACTTCCCCCACCTAGGAGTGTTCCAAGAGATCAATCTCTGACCCAAGCAATCATTAATCAAGTTGAGAGAATGAAAAGTGTAAGTTAGAGGCCCAAGACAGTTGATGGAAGAAAAAAACCTGAGAGCAGTGAGGAAGAATTAATTGGCCAACACTGCAGCCACGTAGTTTGGTCCTGTGTCTTAAAGTCTCAGCAAACAGAGATTGAAAAGCTTCAGTGTTACACATAAGCAAAGCCTTCTGCTCTGCTCTCTGACAAACCATCGCAACATTGAAAGGGAAGAGGAGCACATGCAAGTTATCAAATTTAAACCAAATTCAACAGTCTTTGTTTCTCATACTGGTTCTTCTGCCTTAGCTGGTGGTTCTGCAGCCTGTTGTGATGCAGTATTCTGACTACTGGGAAGCTTCTTGGGTTTTGGGGAAGTGGCTGGTACTGATGCTGAGGCTTGAGTCAAAGGTCGAGATTCTGGTGTACTTGAGGCTCTTGGCCCTGAGGTCTTGAGAGAGTTTTGCCTCCACAACTGTTGCTGCTGCTGTTGCTGTGAAATGCTCATGGCTTGAAGGGTCATCTGCTGGGCCTGGAGGAAGGAATTGCAATCCCCATGAGCTCTAGGCTACAAAAATATCACAATACATCAGTTCAATTTGTACACTGTTACTCACGGAACATCTACATATCCCACTGCAAACTTCTCAGTGTTATGGACAAGGTGTGGCCAGGGAATCTGCTCCCACTCAGCCCCATATGCAGAGATCTTAACACCACCACAAACTCTTAGCTACTGGTAGGACAGCCTGGGATGTCAATGTACGCAAAAGGCTTTGTGCAGAAAGCAGAACACTGCAGATCTGCATCTGTAACAAATCCCATCTTAAAAACGTGAAATTTACAGTTGCGGCTTCTTGGTTCCTGTGCTTGTCCTTGTGCTACTCACTCACCTATGGTGCCTTAATGTCCCCATGTACACAGAGGGCAGGAAGAGGGTTCCCAGTTTTTCAGTCTTACATAATCCAAGATGCATACAACTAAAACCCAGCATATACGCAGTGTTACAGAAGAGACCCAAGGCAGGAGGGGAGCATGGCTTCTCACAGCACAAACACCAGCGTGTTGTTCTCATTAACATCTATAAATATTTGAGGGGTGGGTGTCAGGAGGATGGAGCTGGGCTATTCTCGGTGTCATCTAGTGATAGGACAAGGGGCAGTGGTTGTAAGCTGGAACATAGAAGGTTCCACATCAGCCTGAGAAGGAACTTCTTCACGGTGAGGGTGATGGAGCACTGGAACAGGTTGCCCAGGGTGATTGTGGAGTCTCCTTCACTGGAGATGTTCAAGACCCACCTGGATGTGTTCCTGTGTGACTTGGTCTAGGTGATCCTGCTGTGTCAGGGGGATTGGACTAGATGATCTTTTGAGGTCCCTTCCAATCCGTAATGATTCTATGATTCTTCCCCAGTTCTTGGGCCCTTCCCAGCCAGTCCCTGCCACTCACCATGAGCATGGCTTGCTGGTTGATAAAGGCTTGCTGCTGTGCTGCTAACTGATTTGGATCCATAGCTGGAATCGCAGGCTGTGGCATAACCATGGCTGTGGAACACACACACATCTGCAAAAGCTCACAGGCAATGACTCCCCACAGTGCCTGAGCATCAGCCCAGTTCCTTGTGCACCCTCCCTGACATTCAGTGCACAGGCTCCATTATGGCACCCGCCCTTCAAACCCCTTGCCCTTTGTAGTCACTGAAACACTATTATTACATGGCATAGATGCGATCCCACCAGCTGCTGGCATCACAGGCATGGCTGCTGGCATCCCCATCACTGAAGGCATAGGCTGGTAAACTGGTGCTTGAGTCATCCCATAGAGGCCTAGAGACAAAATACCATTGCACAGTGCTCTGGGAGAACTGCAGTCATGATCAATACTGTAGAACACATTGTGCAAGCTGGGAACCTCTGGTTCCCTCCACATGCATCAGCCACGGGTATATGTGAATGGTTGAACACACAACAGGACACAGCAAACTCAGGTAAGAAAAGGAAACCAAAGAGAAATGTGTGGCCTGACACACTTTACAACAGATGTATCCAGATCCTGCTTTTGCAGCATCACTGAGGACACCACTGACCCTCATGACTAAGCATATAAATAACTCCTGCCTGTGTGTGATTGCAGAGAGGGTTTTTCCCAGGGGATGGGCAAAGCTCTTCCACATCCATATCAGTCTCTTTCCACCAGGTAGCAAGGGTGAAGGGACAATGGGCTCTGGCCTGGCTGGTATTGTGTTTCATATGAAGGAACTGTGGGGAGAAAGGAATTCCTTGCTCTCTGCAGTCAAGTCCCACATGAGGCCACAAAACAGAAATTCCACTGGGCCAAAGGCAATAGAGCAAGGGGAATGCTCTTTGGAGACCAGTCGCAGCTGGGAGTTAGTCAGCACTCAGCACAGATCTACTGAATCATGATGTCGCAGAATCACAGACCATTAGAGATTGGAAAGGACTTTGAAAGACCAGAGCATGGAGCAGAGCCTGGCTCCATCCTCCTGACACCCACCCTTCACATATAAACATTATAAACATTAATGAGGTCACCCCTCAGTCTCCTCCCAGTAAGACTGGCCCAGGGATGCCAGAGAGATCATCACCTTCCTCACTGATCTGAGTGACAAGCCAACCTCAGATGAGTGATCTGTAATAGGGCTCATCACGCTCCAGAGTCTCTACAACAGCCAAAAATAGTCCCAGTCTCAGTATTGATCGGAACAGGACATTCCCCACCTTTCTGAAACAGCTGGGTGTGTACCTACACATGTAGATTGCTCAGTGCCATTGATTCATTGGTGTTTCACTCCACCCTACTGAAATGCCCAAGCCTTAGCTCCTTAGAAGAGTAAAGAAACCAAACACACAAAACTAGAAACTCTGCAAAGTTCCAACTTACTAACCCAAGGAATAGCTAGAGATGATGCTAAAATCTGTAAAGAAGCAATAAGAAAAATTAAACCCCTCTGTTGCGAAAAGCAGCAACTGTTTTGTGAAAGTGCAAGATGAATTATGAGTCCTTAGGGAAGAGGTAGCCTGAGTTAGAAGCAAGCTCCTGTTATCTTGATCCCCAGACTGTTGAGAGAGAACACTTAAAAGAGAACAAAGGTGGTACCATCTTCCCCAAATCATGTCTCCCAGTGCCTGAGAAGGACAATTTCTGATGACCTATGCTAACAACCATGCTCTTCACCAATCAGCTGAGCCTGTGCAGTAATGACCATTTCAAGGACTTGTGTTCACTGAGCTTATGTAGTCCCCACAGGTTTTCCCAGCTGTTCCCAACCCCTTACAGACCTGTAGAAGGAAAAATTCCTCTCTGTGTGGGTCCAATCTTCCCACCTCCTTTTATGTGTCCAGTCAGAGTCTCCTGGTTCTCCATATCCTGCATCGAGGAGAAAGTTATCTGACCTCAGAGAGAGACTTCACAGTGGAAGAGCCACCCAAAGGCAGAGCTGAACAGAGGCAGAAACAAGGAAGCAGAAGCCCACTTCAGGGAGTCACAGAGACAGGGGAGCAGCAGCAAGGAAGTAAGAGAGAATATCACAAGGGACTTACTGGTACTCTGGTGCCTTGATGCAGCACACTGCTGAAGAGATCATCCACATAGTGATCCAAGCCTACAGGGGTCCTCAGGTCATCTCTGAATCTTGGATCTAAGAACATAGAAAATTCTGGTTACAAGGCAGGTATGGAACACTTCCCTGCCCCTAGTCCTTACGAGACGGTTTTGGATGTTCTGGAGTGGATCCCTTTCTTGCTCTGCATCAAAAATAACCACCTGCCTCCCCCTCTATTCTTATGCTTTGGTTGGAGCCCATCATTTGGCCCTTCCCAGTGCCTCCCTCAGTTTTGGGCAAGAGTTTACCTGGATGGAGATCATGGAATTGTGGAGGCAGGCTAGGTGGTGGGAAGGAAGGGGCCTGGATGCCTGGAGCAGGAGGGATCCTGTGAGGAGGACAGTTAGATAAAGACCATGCAGAGTGCTGAAAGAGAAGCCACTGGGTGACACAGCCACAAATGGTGAGGCAGGAGGATTAGGTGACTTACGAATCCAGGTCAGAGTTATGGATGAAGCTTTTTTCCTTCTCAGGAGTGATGGGGTACTCAGCTTGGGATTGAGAGGGGCTGCTGATCAACTCCATCTCTCCAATGAGGTCCAGCACAAAGTCACAGCCCAGCAGGTCCTGCCATGTGTTGCCAGTAAACATGGAGACAGACCACCCTCGAGACTTATCACAACCACTGGTAAAAGGGAAAGGAAGGAGAATTAATTTTTTCTTGCATTGTCTATCCTGGCTTAAGTCCTTCATATTTAGGGTGTGAATTAAATATTCAGTACATTTTAATCTTTTCTCTGAAGCTGTTCTGACAGGTCAAACCAGTGATTTTTTTCTGTTGCTAGAGAGGCCCACAGTTTGCACACACATAAGCGTGAAGCAGAGAACACAAGTCAGAGGAGTTAAGAAGTGGCTCTTCCACACCTCACCATACAAATTCTAGCCTACAGCCTTGGCCAATCTAAACCTTCGAACTAGTAATGGCCTCTTTCACAGCACCAGATCTTGTTTCATCCCCTGGCAGTACCTTGCACTCAGGACCCAGCCTGCATACTGCTCTGCGGTCATCCAGGACTCCACCTCAGCTGAGAACTTCTCCTCTAGCACAGAAAAGAAAGTCAATTCACACAGCTTCCCAACAAGGATCCAGGGCAACACCTCAGCTCTGCAGGACACAGGCAGAGCCCTGCTGGAAATCTTACACACACTTAAGCAGAAGGACTGGATAAAACACATGGAGGGTTCACACGAACATCGACATCCAAAATAACTGTTTGATGGCACAGGTTGGCATTTCCAGTCTGACAGCTGAAAACCCTTACAGTTTTCAGTTCAACTCTTGCAGTGGTGCAGTTAGGCCATCACTCCACTCACTGAGGAGACAGAGGAGGGATGTTCTGCATGCAATTCACAAAGCTTCTGATCACTCAAAAAGCAATATTTGAGAGCAAATATTTGAGAAAGGAGAAAGGCATTAAGTCCCTATAACAAAACAGGAAAACTAGACCCATAAAGCTGCACAACCAGGACAGCCCTCTGTTGAGACAAGCCCAAACGCAGAAGAATCTCATGCCTCAGCCTGAACAGTAGGATCTGATCAGGCCCAGATTTGAGGATTTCTGGGTCTGAATTCAGATATTTGCCTCCTCCATCATTACACCAGCCAGAAGCAATTAGTGTTACAATACCTCTCTACTAAGCTGAGGCAAGTATTTTCTGAATGCTGATTTCTGCACTGGAAAAGCCCCTAGGGACTAGAAGATAGCAGAAGGGAGTTACCATTGAAGGTATGAACATCTAGCACCATCTTTCCTCTCCTTTGGTTTGCAGTCCACTCCAGCTGAGTGGGAGGGTAGGCCCGACACAGTGCAGAGTCTTTATTTGTGTACTGCGCTGCTGTCAAGATCTTGCGCTGGCAAACAGCGTTGTAGCCCTCCATGCCATGATCTGACACAAATCTAGGAAAAGGCAACTGCATTTAGCGCACTGCTCAGCTTTCTCAAGCTTAATGGAAGCACAGCTCAGTTTTTTCGACTTACTTCAGCAACGGCTTCTCCAGTGCTGGTGAAGGGGCAAAACAACTCAACAAAGTTGCCATCAGGACCCAAGCTCGCTGGCTGTGCTCCATGTCTGGGTTTTTCCATGTCTGGGCAACCACCTGACTGAAGATTTCATTGCGCAGAGCCACATTATTCAAACCTCGCCCCGCAATGTAATTGCCCAGAAGTACCTCCTGCCAGCCATGGAGATTCTTGTCACCAATGAACCGCAAAATCTAGAAATGAACAGGAGAAAAACAAAAAAACCCCCAAGTTCTAGCTGTAAAACCTTCTGTTTTAAGGTGTCAAGCAAGGCTGTAGACATGGGGGTGTTTGTGAGCCTAAGACGAGTAGCCAACACTCAGCCTAGGATCAGCTATCAGGTTCTGTGTTACTGTGCCTGAACCCAGAGACTGCCTAGCTGTTGATGATTAGCTGATCTTTGTGGAAAGCTCCACAAGCCAGACATGAGGAAACACTGTCTATCAACTGAATATTAAAAAGACATTTATGTAGTTAATATTGTACCAAGCAGTATGAGATGTGGTATCGCAACTAACTCACTTCAGCAATGAGTCAGCTTCTTGACTGCACATCAACATCTTTGATGCTTTTTTGATTTGTATTTCTCACCCTTGGGTATGGAATAGTTTCTTTCAGCCTCTACACTTTGATAAATCAGATTAAAATTTGTCTAAAATGTGCCTTAAGACAGCTGTGGAAAGAACATTTATGAGGGATGGCCTTTTCTTTTTTTGATGAATGGAGATAAATATGTCAGAGATTCACTGAGAAAAATAGGAGATAACAGTTCTTTAGTTCCCAAGGAGTTCTTTGTAGTAAATCCCAATGTACTACAAAGAAATAGCTGTCTTTTTTATGATTAGCAGTGGAGAAAAATACCCTTGATCTTCAGAAAAATAACAGTAGTCTGCTTAAACAATCCTATTCACAAGATTTTATTGAAACTTATGTTCTTCAGTAATTTAGAGCATTAGGACAAAACAAGAGACTGGTTTTAGGTGTTACTTCTCCTCATGGACTTATTTTAATTCCATGTAATTAATTCCATGTAATTCTCCAAAGGATTACCAGACTCACTTAGAAATCAGCTTACTTAGAAGTCTCATTCTATTTTCAGAAAGTTAACATTAACATTTTTAAGAAGAAATATATTTTTCCCATCTACAGAGATGAAACCACAACACGCACACAAACACTACCGTCAGGGTGTGTCTCCACGTGTAGTTTTCTCGATGACAAAGTCCCTGAAAGTTCACTGTTCCCTGTTGCATTCTTGTGCAATTGCATGCCTAAGACACCACCACTATATTTACCAGAAACCATCTAATGGACTTCTTTATGACTGAGAGGTAAGATTAAGTGCTTATATCTTTTGTATACTGTCATCACCACTGAATGTGGAATACTGGGAAATGAAGCCCTACCTGTTTAATGCACGTATGTCCTGACAAAATTGGAGGTTTTATCAGTAGGTGATTCACTCTGATCCTATTGGTCTATGCCTCACCAAGAATATGACAATCTTCTGTTCTCCGCTCCAGTGTCTAGAAGGAAGGATTTATTCTGCTCTCCTAACACACCATAGACTGTAAGAGCAGGAGCAGTCACCACCATCTTGTATAATGGCAAAGAAACAGTCTCAAGCACGTCTGCTCTTCAGCAAGGCCCCAATCAAGAAAGATGTCTCTTACCAGTTTGTTGATCTCAAGAGCACTTTCATGGTATTCGATGTCCAGATGGGTTAAAGGGTGCTGCAGAAGCTGACCAGGAGCAGGAAAATCTGCCTTCTAACAAGAACCAAAGGACAGCAGGATAGAGTTCGCTCCGAACATTACTAGAACTAATGTATATCCCCATTGGAGAAGAAATTAAGAGATATAAAAAGAGGTCCCACCTGGAAGTGTGACTTAATGAAGGAGGAGAAAGGATGGCTGTTGATGTTGGATGGGAGGGAAAGATCATCTTTGACCTTGACTTCTGGAGGCAGTGCCTCAGTTATCTGGTTGGTCTGTGCTTGGTACTGACCTGCAAGAGAGATGTGGTGGTGTGCAGTTGGAAAGGCAACCAGAATGCATCCAACTCTCAGTGCAACTCATGGCTAACATGCAGTAATCTTACCCGGGCACCTGTACCAGCTCTCTCACTCCAGGGACACTCAGCCCACTGCTACTGCCCTGAACCCAAGCTAGCATGTTCTCTCAAGGAAATGAGGCTAAGATCTACCTTCAGGAGAGCTTTCACAGCTCTGATCTTTCAGACTTTTTACCCTGGGTAACACCCAGAGGGCACTCAGAGGTGCAATTATGTTGTGCAGTGTTTACAAGGCAGGAAACCCTGAGTCCATGCAGAGAAATTGCTGGCAAGAATCACAGAGGAAACAAAACTGCAAATAACTTGCTGCTCAATATCAGCTCTTAACTTGGGGAATCATTTCAGTCAGTGGTATTTTGGTGATTTGAAAACAAAACAAACAAAATTTTTCCCAAGAAAAATGTTTCCCTTAATTGTTCCATTGTTACACTATTCATAAGCTATTACACTGTTTCTACCTAATTCTTTCTAAAAATAAATCATTATTTTGAACAAGTATTTTTTAATAAAACCCCTGAAATATTTCTTTGAAAGTGCCAAAATCTAGTTTTGATTTCTTTGCCTTCCATTTCCCTACAGATTTTTTGGTAGAAGAACCCATTGGTTGAAGTTGTCATACTTCAGCTATCCGGCTCTGGGTTCATTACAACTTTTACTGTCCAAGAGCTTTGGCCAAAGTGTTTTCCACCATCACTCTCACCAGTTCTATCAGCATGGCTCAAAGGAAGAGCTAAAAGGTAACAGAGATACTGAATTTCAACCTGGTGATCTGCCTACTGGCCCAAATCCCTTTTTCACCCTGTGGTGTTGGAACACAATATACATGACACCATTTGCCTTTATCATATTTACACTACAATAACAATAAATCAAATACAGCCCAGGTGACAGTAGGTAGAACCAGCCCATACTTAATCTTCTAGAAAACAAGGAAATAAACAGTAAAGTACAACAGTGTGGGAAAGGGAGGGAAGGAAGGAGGATCGCTCACCTTCACCTAACTGCAGGAGGACAGCGAGCTCTGCAGGGATCTCCAGCAGCCCCACATCCTGTGGGGAGAGTGAGTCTGTCAATCACTGGGGTACCCACAGTGAAACAACATACAAACCCCAAGCTGTGCTGGGGAAACTGGGTGAAGCTGCCCCTGGAAAGCTGACCAGAACACAGATCAAGCCTCTGAGCAAAACCATCTGTTTCTGCCTATGCAGAAGAACTGCAAACAGGGAAGTGCCCTTTTAATACGGGTACATGACATGGGTGGGAAAGGTGAGTAATTCCTAAAAAAATCACCTGCCACCAGGGGAAGTGACAGGACAGAGGACTTCCTTTGACTCATCTCTCATTACTAACAAGTTTGGCATATGGCACAGAGAAGATTGTGGCTGAAGGGTAACAGCTGTTTCCTCGGGCTCCTTTTTCTACCATTTGTATTTTTTCGGTAACCAGGAGTGCTACAGTGTAAATAGAGAGACCTGCTTCTGATCTTTGATGCACCGTACTGTTTTGGAGGTTCCAAAGGAACCTGTAGAGTTCGTCTACGATCTAGAGGATCCTGTAGGGATCTTCTAAGGATCTGTACCTGGGTGATTCAGATGAGAATCTGTCCAAGGAACCTGGATTGTTCACTGCTTTGCACCTTGCATGACACTCACATTTGTGCAGGGCAGGAGGTAAACGGGTCGGTGCAGCACAGTGTATCGGCACCAACGTCCACATGTAACATCAGTCCAGGGTATTTCAGACAGGACTGCTCAGATTAAGACACTACAAAACCAAGCCCAAAGGCATAAGACCTGAGCTTTTACATTTTGTTTTTCATGTTTTTTAAGATCTACACAGTAAAGTCCCTGCTCACCAGTGCACTATTGTGATGTCTCTCACCTCACCAGCTCCCAGCCTCACTTAAAGATACATTCACAGCTGTTTGGATCAGTTTGATTTTGCTCCTAAGAAGATACTTGACTTTAGGTCTATCTTTTCAGCTATGCATTTAGAAAATGCCCTGTGAAATCCCACACCTGAGGAAGCAGGACATACCACAAGAGCACTCAGTGCTAAATGTTCCTGGGCAAAACTGTACATGGTGTCAACTCAGACTTGCTTGCTACACACATCACAGCAAACATAGTCCCGGTTCAAACACACAGACACTGCCATTAGCTACTAGTGTTAATTGCAGTTGATGTTACATTTTAAACTAGTTACAAAGCCTTAAATAGCTTTATTCATCTACATCTTCTGTAAATATATTTGTGCAGAACTCATTCACACTTTCCACAACAGAACATGATTATCAAAACCAGTTTTCTAAAAAGCAAGTCCAGTGCTGTGAACACACACAGTCCTCTGCCTCAGGAGCACTTTATGATGCCTGACTATGCCCAGAGATTGAGAAATGCTAAACTAATGAGATAATGAATCATGTATTAGAAGGCTCTTTATATCAGGCTACATGACATTCTAGACAGCTGCAAGGTTTCCAGCACACACACAGGCTCTGTACACACTCCAGACATTTTTCTATTCCCCAGCAATGATGGACCACAATTGAGGAAGCACACCCTGAAAGAACACCCTGGCTTGTTCAAAGTCAGATTGTCCCAGACTGTTTGACAACTTACCATTCCTTGGCTGAGGCACTCCTCTGTCTCTGCTGGCCAAGGACCTCCTTCTTTGTTTCTTTTCCTCTAATTCCTGCTGTTGGGAGATGAAAGGGGGATGAAGGATGGGAAAGGATGTATATGTTGTCACTTCCAGCTACTTTTGTGGGCAAACTGCAGTTGGGCAGGAGCTGATGTCCTACTCGAGCCAATAAAATGACAGAACAGCTGCAGATCCTTCTTGGGACTCCCCACAGCCCACAGAGAAGGGGATGCCTAGGCAAAGTCCTTAACTTGCTAAACACCACTTGCCCTGTAAAACACAACGCAACAGGAAGAGCTTCACCACCTACCCAGCATCCCCTCCACACCCTTCCTCCCTTGCCTAGCATTTGGTGTGTTTCAGGACAAGAGCTCACAGAAGCATTCATCTGCCTCCTCCAGACTATGGTAATGTTCATGTTCTATGAATATTAACGAACAAGCCTGTCCACAGAAAGAGATTCCTTTATAGGAGGTTGAAGGAATACTGAAAGCCAAAGTTCTTTGCAGCTCTGCCCCTTCCCATCCCATCTATTGTCCCCCAGCCTCACCACTCACCTGGCTCCGACTCCAAGATGGAAAAATAAGGTCTCTCTCTCTCTCTCTCAATCTCTCCTTCTTGTCTCTGCTGCAGAATGGTATGACTAGATGGGATATTGTAAGGGTTGGGCTCAGAAAGACAGTAGGCATGCTAAAGTCCAAAGGGCAGGGCTGTGAGGTAGAGGGAAAGGAGGAACTTCACAGCAGGTGAACTTTGCTACTGCATGTACAGAGACCTCACAAGCAAACACTGACAGAATGGAACAGATTCAAAAGAGCTGTGCTGCTTGGTTACCTGGGAGAAAGACAAGCTGCATCCTGTCCAAGTCAGAAGGAGCATGAAAAAGAACTGAAGCACACAATGCTCTGGGCATGCTATGGCAGAAGGAGCCTCTGCAGTATTCCAGCAACATTGACCTTAACCACCTGCCCCATGCTTTGCTAGTCACACCAGCAGAAGAAAAATGTAAAATAAGAAACAAAAGTAAAATAAAGGAGACAGAAAGCAGAGAGTTTATAAAGTTTGTTCTCCTATTGTTCCATTGTTCCATCCCTGTGTTAGCTCTTGCACCATGGTCTACGGGCAACCTAGAGAAATTCACATACATAGACATAGAAATCAGCTACATTTGCACTGCCCTTGTTAATTCTGAACTNCCAGTTTTCTAAAAAGCAAGTCCAGTGCTGTGAACACACACAGTCCTCTGCCTCAGGAGCACTTTATGATGCCTGACTATGCCCAGAGATTGAGAAATGCTAAACTAATGAGATAATGAATCATGTATTAGAAGGCTCTTTATATCAGGCTACATGACATTCTAGACAGCTGCAAGGTTTCCAGCACACACACAGGCTCTGTACACACTCCAGACATTTTTCTATTCCCCAGCAATGATGGACCACAATTGAGGAAGCACACCCTGAAAGAACACCCTGGCTTGTTCAAAGTCAGATTGTCCCAGACTGTTTGACAACTTACCATTCCTTGGCTGAGGCACTCCTCTGTCTCTGCTGGCCAAGGACCTCCTTCTTTGTTTCTTTTCCTCTAATTCCTGCTGTTGGGAGATGAAAGGGGGATGAAGGATGGGAAAGGATGTATATGTTGTCACTTCCAGCTACTTTTGTGGGCAAACTGCAGTTGGGCAGGAGCTGATGTCCTACTCGAGCCAATAAAATGACAGAACAGCTGCAGATCCTTCTTGGGACTCCCCACAGCCCACAGAGAAGGGGATGCCTAGGCAAAGTCCTTAACTTGCTAAACACCACTTGCCCTGTAAAACACAACGCAACAGGAAGAGCTTCACCACCTACCCAGCATCCCCTCCACACCCTTCCTCCCTTGCCTAGCATTTGGTGTGTTTCAGGACAAGAGCTCACAGAAGCATTCATCTGCCTCCTCCAGACTATGGTAATGTTCATGTTCTATGAATATTAACGAACAAGCCTGTCCACAGAAAGAGATTCCTTTATAGGAGGTTGAAGGAATACTGAAAGCCAAAGTTCTTTGCAGCTCTGCCCCTTCCCATCCCATCTATTGTCCCCCAGCCTCACCACTCACCTGGCTCCGACTCCAAGATGGAAAAATAAGGTCTCTCTCTCTCTCTCTCAATCTCTCCTTCTTGTCTCTGCTGCAGAATGGTATGACTAGATGGGATATTGTAAGGGTTGGGCTCAGAAAGACAGTAGGCATGCTAAAGTCCAAAGGGCAGGGCTGTGAGGTAGAGGGAAAGGAGGAACTTCACAGCAGGTGAACTTTGCTACTGCATGTACAGAGACCTCACAAGCAAACACTGACAGAATGGAACAGATTCAAAAGAGCTGTGCTGCTTGGTTACCTGGGAGAAAGACAAGCTGCATCCTGTCCAAGTCAGAAGGAGCATGAAAAAGAACTGAAGCACACAATGCTCTGGGCATGCTATGGCAGAAGGAGCCTCTGCAGTATTCCAGCAACATTGACCTTAACCACCTGCCCCATGCTTTGCTAGTCACACCAGCAGAAGAAAAATGTAAAATAAGAAACAAAAGTAAAATAAAGGAGACAGAAAGCAGAGAGTTTATAAAGGTTGTCGTCCTATTGTTCCATTGTTCCATCCCTGGGTTAGCTCTTGCACCATGGTCTACGGGCAACCTAGAGAAATTCACATACATAGACATAGAAATCAGCTACATTTGCACTGCCCTTGTTAATTCTGAACTTTGTCTAAGGAGAGAAGGCTCCAGTTTCTGTAGTTCTTTCTTCTGTCAGCCAGAGGGTGAAGGATATCTCACTGGATCACTTAAAAGAGCCATCCCTGCCCTGACCTCACCCAGTCACCTGCTCTTTCTACTTAAGAGCAGAAACAGCTCTTCAGTACAGCTGGTCTTGAGAAGAGTATTGTTACCTGGCAGCATTTCCTCCTTTGAATCAGTTTTCTGGAGATTAAAACCATGGTATTAAACTGCACCAAAATCTTCTTCATCCTCCTGTAATGCTTCCTAGAGGGATGTTAAGAAGAGAATTGCTAATGAGGAAAACACCAACAAATTTAAGCAGCCTGTGGCCTCAGTTTGAGGGCATGGACCAAAGAGAACATTAATACAGTGAGCCAGTCTGGATTTGGTCTTAGTGTTAAGCCTGGTCCTCTCTTAGATATCTTCCCTACATCCTTTACTCCAGCTATCAGAATATCAGCCTTGGCACTGTCAACTTACTCTAACAGCTTTGACAGCAGCTCTATTTCTCCTGGAGCCTCTGCTCAGTGCTGGGAAGCAGGGTGAGAAGTTACCCCCAAACCACTCCAGTAATGGGACATCCTCCCCTCACCCACGTCGTAGACAAGGACAAAGGGCTTTACTTTGCCTGACCTTTGACTTCTGACCTTGCCTGATAACCTTGGAAGTGAGCCTGAATGATCGTGACTTTCTCCTGGAGAACACAGAGGTGTCTGCGCCTCCTTCGTCGTCGGAAGTTCCTCTGCAGAGTAACAATGGCCCAAGTCTGCCTCTGGTTCCATCGTCTCTCCAGAAGCTGTCTGGCCTTCTCCTTCAGAAAGACCTGGGCAAAAGGAAAAGCTGCTGACTCACACAGAAAGCAGCCAGCTTCTCCAAGTGTTTATCAATAATAAAAGCTTCTGGTTTATCTCTTTGTAATCTTTAAGGCTCCCTGCTAAGGAAACTGCACTCCTGTAACTGGGGAAGGCAGGAGGCACAAGGCAACAGAGAGGGATGGAATCAGGGAGTGATGATGGTTAGTAGGCAGGAAAGGCAGAAGCCCAGATCTGCATCAAAGAATACTGGGTAGAAAAAGGATCTGGCCACACTACAACAACAGCTTAAGCCAGAGTCTCTTGTTTCTTTATGTCAAATGTTAAAAATCCATCCTTCATAATTGAGACAAGAGCCAAATGAAAGGTGAAGGCATGCATTGTTCCCCATCTTGGGGCTGAGAGCCGAACTGCTCTCTATCCACTGACAACCAGTGAATAGATGATGATGGGCCTGTGCAATTTAGATGGGATTCTCTAGAGGCATCACCTTTGTTACTCCAATCTGATAGAGATCAGAGGGGTTCCCCATCACATGGGACAGAACTGCCGCACAGCCTTCTCTCTCCTCCAAGCAGCTGTGCCTTTGTCCAGCCAGAAGCCCATACCTGGAAGATAAGATGTTGTGTTAGATAGTTTTGTCCTGCTCTGGCAGGGGGGTTGGACTCGATGATCTCTTGGGTCCCTTCCAACCCCTAACATCCTATGATCCTATGACAGAAGGAAGGGTTGTAACTGGAGTCCACAGAGGAGAAGAATTTGCAGTACAATGTGTTGGCAAGTTCATCCAGGCTTTGAGTGGCTGGGGAAATCCCAAACTAGTACACTACTGTACCTATCCAGGAAGTTCTGGAATGGAAGACGGACTGGATATCCCTCCTTTCTAATGTGAATGACCTCCAGTATCCCAGAATGTTGCAGCTGACTGGTGACATACTCCACATCAAAGAAATTTGACAGCTGTATATATAGGGCAGAAGAAAAATGTAAAATAAGAAACAAAAGTAAAATAAAGGAGACAGAAAGCAGAGAGTTTATAAAGGTTGTCGTCCTATTGTTCCATTGTTCCATCCCTGGGTTAGCTCTTGCACCATGGTCTATGGGCAATGGAACACAAAACCAACTTATCCTCTGGTGTCCAGGTGACACTGGCTTATTATCCTCCAGCACGTGGACAGT
The DNA here is from genome assembly GCA_013400115.1 of Rhinopomastus cyanomelas. NCBI lineage: Eukaryota > Metazoa > Chordata > Aves > Bucerotiformes > Rhinopomastidae > Rhinopomastus > Rhinopomastus cyanomelas. The sequence continues at coordinate 205,844 of VXBP01000738.1, read as the reverse complement.
TCATATGGCCATTGGGAAGGGTGAGAGATAAAGAAAGGGGAAGAAAACTTTTAATGAAGCAAAGAATTCCAAACCCCACCTATGAAAGGAGAGCTACTGGAGATGACTGGACTTTGAGGAACTGAGGGACTCCGTAAGGAGCTCAGGGTACTGCTCTACCTTTCTGGGATTAGGGGTGATGCACCGAATGAAGAAGACATGGCTCCTGCAAAACAGAAGGAAGAACATCTGGTCATCTTCCCCTCTGTACTGACCTGGGAGGACTTCACACACTTCTGAGTGCAGTGATCAGCCCAGAGCAGGGGTAGCACCACAACAGTATCTCTCACCTTTTCAGCTTGGCTGTGAGGTCCTGCAAAGACTGCTGGGGACACCAGTGTGGAGGCCTGAGGCTTGAGCCCTTTGCCTCTGGCCCCCAGCTCCCTCTGCTGAACATAGGCAGTTTTAGCCTTCTGAAAAATGTGAGACACCACCTACTAAACAAAAGAAATTACCAAAAGCTTCCTGAACTACATAGAAAGAATAATCCTGAAACAGAGGTGCTATTCTCCCTTGTCCCTAGCAGTGCCAGGAACCTAGCTGCATGCTGAGGCAGTCTGTTTTACACATAAAATGCACCAATTGTGGAACCAGACAACTTGTTCAATGCCCAAGTGTCCTTCAGTAGAACAAAACTTCTTATGCTCTACTGACAGGATCTTTCTGCTTCTCACGTGAAAGCAATGAATGACTCATAAGGTGTCTGCAACAGACATATTTATCCTGAACCACTACAGTACCTTGAACTGGCTCTGAGAGAAGATATCCAGCACCTCTGGACACAACTGGTCACGGTTTTTATTAAGAAACTTGTGGACCTGCAGAAACAAAATCTGATTTAATGCACCATCAAGAGAACCAACCAGGCAGGCAAACACACCTCTTATACACAGTGTGACTTGGGGCAGACAGCTGGAGCAGTGGAACAAGGGGATAGCACTAGAGGTTGAAGCTTGTTCTTCCTGCAGCCACCAGGAGTGGAGGGGACAATGATCTCTGTGTTTAGACGGGATTGCTTCTTTTCCCCTTTACATTGCTCAGTAGGCTTCAACCCCACATTTTATTTCAGCAGTGACATCTTTCCCATATTTCCAAGGCTCTGAGACAAGCAATATAGGCTGTCGAGTAGCTAAGGCCATTACTTATTTTGTTTCTGCCCAGAGGCAGCTATTACCTCTGCTAATAAGAACCTCCTCATTTCTGATAAGCTGATGTTCTAGAGAGACATGCAGTTACAAAGACAGGGCTTTGTTCAGAGCACTTGGAGCTGGTCCGCCAGGACACCCACATAATTTTTCAAGCTGGCCTGTTGCTCCCACTGCTCAGAGGTCTCTATCTACTAACCTGATAGGTGACAGGGCCTGCATAGTGCTTCACACTGAAGACTGCCAAAGGCACCTTGGGCTTGCTGTACCAAGGGCTGTTTCCATGGTGGTAATGACACTTCTGGAGAAAAGTGTGGTCAGTGGCCTATAAAGAAAATGAGGGATGTGTTCAATAAAAAAAAAAAATAAATCTAACACTTGTGCAAACACAATCACTGTTCAACCTGTATAAATGCCTCACCTTAATGATCCTGTGACAGGCATCATATAGGGAACAGAGCTTCTCACCTGAGCCAGTGAAGTCTGGTCACCTAGGATTCACAGAATGCCATAGGGTTTTGCAGCATGATATCCAGGCATGACTCACTGTTCGTTTGGGAAACAGGAATCCAAGCTAACTGCTCTTGGCTGTATTCCTCCTGCACATTAAAGACCATCCAGTCAAATCAAGCCATGCAAAGAATAAATAGAGGGAGTTAACAGATTCTGTTTATTCATTAGGAAGTTAGTGCTTCACTACAGTTATAAATTTGCCTAGAATTATCTGGTATTGTCCTCTGAAAATTCTTTTAAAGCCTTTAATTAATTTCATAATTTACAGAAGAGAGCTGCTGAACGGAGTGATCAAGTGAAATGTAAAAGTCAACAAATCTGATAAATACACTTGAGTCTCCAGAACATATGAGTGGTGCATAAAATGCCAAAACTAATCTACCAAAGAGGCTTTTTAAAGTACCAGCTTGGGTTTGGGGTCCTTGATCCTCACCAGCACACTTACAAAATCTGAGAAAGGAAACAAGGCACTAACAAACTCCCCTTACCCTGTAATAAACTACAGAATTGGTAAAAGATATGAAATAGCCAGTTCTTTGGACTTGCATTTCACAGGCACTGCTTAAAGGGCTGAGTGTATTCAGTTTCCCACATCCCCACAAAAGGATTCTCTCCAGGTGAGGCTGCTGCAGATCATTCCATGTGTGCTGCCTTTCACCACTGGTGTGAATTCCATTTACCTCCTCCTGGGCAATGACAGTCTGGCTGAAAAAATACTGCAGATGCTCACTGGCAAAGTTGATGCAGAGTTGCTCTAAACTGTTCACGCCTAGGTCCTGTGAAGACAAAAAGGCATCATCATCCTCAACAGTATGTCTTCTTGCGCATAGCGTTCATACAGTGCCAGACGGTGCTGATCTGAGCTCCTGGCTCAGGAAGCATGTTCTGATCAGAAAGTGTGAATGAACCTGAGAAATTCAAATCATCTCATGTCTGGTTTGCAAGCTCTCAGCCTGGTTTATTGACTAGGCTGAACAGCAAGAAGCAAGACAAGCTGTGAAGGAACACAAAGAAGATGACAATTACGCTGGGTGCTGAGCCCCATCCATACAAGCCCCGATGTTTTCAGCATTCATCAGAACACACTGATTTTAACAGGTATTCTGCGTCTAAAACTCACAGGTCTGTGCCCTGACTTTCTTTTTACTTGTTGAAAAGGCAGTTTTGATCTGTATTTAATACACCGTAGCAACTAGTTCAATATGCCAGGTTGGCTAAAAGTGCTGGGTTTGTTATGCTTTAAAATGAAATCATTTTTCTCCACCTTAGAATGACCGAAGCAAGCTAGTGATGTGCACTGTCTGCGCAGCACTAAACTGCTCAGCTGACACCAAAGTAATCAATATGCAAGGCTGACCAGAAACCACTCTGAGAGTAGGGTGTTACAGAATCACAGAATTACTTAGCCTGGAAAAGACCTCTAAGATTACTGAGCCCAGCCCACGACCTAGCATCATCACAACCTAGACGATGGCACTAAGTGCCACATCCAGTCTTTTCTTGAACATGTCCAGGGATGGGGACTGAACCACTGCCTTGAGAATTCCATTCCAGTATCTAGTCACTCTTTCTGAGAAAATGCCTCCTAATATCCAACCTAATCCTCCCTTGGAAGCTTCAGGCCCTGCCCTCTTGTCCCATCACTAGTCACCTAAGAGAAGGACCTGACCGCCACCTGTCTACAACCTCCTTTCACGTAGTTATAGAGAGGAATAAGGACCACTCTGAATCTCCTCTTCTCCAGACTGTGATTGTTAGCAATCTACTTACACACCAATACCATTTGAAATCTACCCAGTTCTATGTCCCTAAGATTCTACCTATGACATAGAGTCATGGAAGATTTTGAGTTCCTCCAAACAGCAAGAACAAGAATAACTTCATAACAAGAATCTGCAGTAAGACTGATGAATCACACCCCAAAGGAGCACTTAGAATCATAGAATGGATGGGGAAGAACTTTTGTAAGTAATCTAGTCCAAACCCCCTGCAATGAGCAGAGACATCTTCAACTAGATCAAGTTGCTCACTTCTCTGCTGCCTCTGAAGGACAAGCAACCCCCTGAACACAAATATTTACATTGCACAGTACAATTGCCATCTTTTTTCTGGAAAAAACAAAACCCCAAAATTAAAACCTTCTCTTGCTATACCCTCCCATTTCAGGTAGAGGAGAATCAGCATGTGCACTTGCAGCCCAGACAATATTAAAATAATAGGAAAAGCAACCTCAAAGCCATGTATGTCCACAATGCTCAGAGAACACTCTGATTCCCAGGGAGCCAACCACTCATTGATTTGCAGCAGCAACCACTCAAAAAGCAGATAGTAGAGAGTCTTGGCAATGGAGTCCCTGAGCAGGAGAGTGGAATAAAACCAGTTACTGCAAAGATAGCATCCTTTGGTGCACCTCACACACCCAGACAGCATCAGCATAAGTCACCTGGCATCAATGGCTCCTTCTATAGACAGAGGGGTGAAGATCCGATCATAAGAAGTAACCTGGATACAAAAAGAGACAGAGTTTACTCAGAAATACACTTTTATTTTTAATCTACAAGGACGCCAGCTGGGTTCATAAATGGACTCTTTCTTCTGTTTCACCTGAGCATTTACCCAAGTATCAAAGGAAAAACGACAAAAATAATTTTGCTGCCACACATCAAGGTGGGACTCAGCTCACCAAAGTGTTAAGCCTGAAGCCACCCCACATCAGAGAAGAGCCCTCCTAGTTGTGAATTCTGTCATCTTTACAGGGCTGCCTTGAGAGATTCAGTTCTTGCCATTACTGATCCAGCACAGCAGCTAATTTACTCCTGCTGTTACATCCCAGATTTTGGACCTTCTAAGAGGGTGGCCCTTCTGCTGACAGAGCACTGAGCTAGGGCATTCAGAATGAATCAGAAAAATCCCCCCAAAGGTACTCACAGTCACACAGTGAGTGACAGCACTTTGCAGGAAATCTGCTGAGACATGCAGCAAATTGGACACAATCTGAATCTCAGTGTCACTGGCAATGGCTGCATATTCATAGGATTCCTTCTAAATAATGGAGAACAACAACAGATTCAATTGCAGATAGGACATTAGGGTCCACTAGTATTATTGTTCTCAGCTGCACCTCAGCTGCACAGAGGTGGTCACAGCCTGGGCAAACCACCAGCATTTAGATTCATTTTGGCTCCTCAATGAATTAATAATTTTGGTAGCCTTCTACCCTCTGTTCTTACATAGGTCAGTATGGAGCCTAATATTAAAAGAATAGAACAATCTTCATAGGATATTTTCTTCACTCAAGCTTAATGTCTCAGGTCCCATCACAAATGGGTAACAGCAGTGTTCAGCTCATTCCTGAGCTGCTAAAGGTCAGTGTACCTCAGAGGATGTAAAACAGATATTCCCCAGTTGCAGAATGGTGGCCAGAACAGTCCAGGTGGAGGTCAGCTGATCATCTGAGAGGCTGATTCCCTCCAGAGCTTGCACCAAGACTAGAAAGTCCTGATTGTCCTCCTTTCTCTGGATGTCACAGGCTCTGCCCTGAGAGAATAGGGACAGGTAATGTTGATCAGACCCTTTTGCCTCAGGCTAGAGCCAAGCTACCAGCAGCAATATTCAGACAAGTAGTTCAGTGTGTTAAGGACTGGAGGCATCTGAAATAAAAAGACCAAAGATATCACTAATGGTGGAGCTCAGCATTCGTGACAGACCAGTCTCTCTTCTCATCAGAGTTTTTTAGAGGAAGATCTCTCTTGCCCACACATGCTAAGTTTTTATTATGGTTCCAATATAGGCATCCCAGCTACCCCTTGCCCAGTGCGGGAGAGCAGTTTGAGAGAAGAAGACAGAATCTATTCCCAACTAAATTGTGTCAGAGTTACTAATTCAAATGGTCCCAGAATCAAATGTATCCAAGCAAATGGGTTTTATACACCTGAGGAGCCAGTCCTGGGTTACAGTCACACTCAGCCCTGCCACAGAGTTTCGCTACAACATGGACACATTACTCTCATTCTTCTTGTTCTCCTGTCTTCAAGAGGACATTCTGAACAACTGCCTGTGACCCTAAAGTTAATCGAAATACTAGGTCAAGAAGGTCTGTAGAACCTGTTTGTGTAGAGTGCATGCTTTCACAAAGCTTTCAGCTGATTGCCAGATTCAGATGAGGAGAAAAACTAAGCCCAGGCAGCCCTTGGGCTGCCAAGACTAAGATTCCAGAGATAATGTCAGTCTCTGTTAACTTCTTTAGGTATGATCTGATCTCTTTCCCTTTTCAGCAGCAAGCTGAGACACTGCTATTAGCTACAGCTATTGAAGACTTCAGTTTGCAGTACACATCCTTCTCCCACTAGGAACAGTACCCCATTAAGGACTGAGCCCTTAAGTGCCCTCCATCCTCGGTACTTACCCATTCCTTCCCTGAAGGAAAGGCTATAGTGAACATTCCTCAAGGATTCCTCACATGCTCACAGCTGCTGTAAATTGTTTTCCCACCTGGGAAAGCTGATCCACACAACTGAAATGGGAGGGTGTGTTGGACTTAGATGTCTTTCGAGGTCCCTTCCAACCGGCAACATTTAGTGATTCTGTGCTGTTACTGCTATTGCTGTGAACATCCTTAAGCAAAGGAAATGAAGCTCCAGGTGATGGCTTGCCATAAGTCTGGCAAACCATTTTCTAATTTAAACATCTTGTAATCAGCACTGCATTCCCACCAACTGACTCAGACAATGAAGCAAGTGTTTTGTGAAGGTAGAAATAAGTATCCCCCGCTATTTCACAGTCCCAGAGTAAATTGGAAATTCGAGGAAAGAGAACAGTATTTCTTTACCACAAGGTGGAGCCACGGGCCTACGCAATGACAACCTTTTTTGAAAGGCTTTCTCTGAGGGCAGAAAGGCCTGGATGATGAGGAAAAGGTCATGTAGGTGAAAAAGGGAGTTCCATTTAGATCGTGCCTCACTAACCAAACAAAAGTGATGTCTTGGCTGCTTCGTGCCTGAAATTGCTGCACAGCATCCTTGCCTCACTAACCTGATTCAGATAAAAGTAAGACTCTGCCTCTTGAAAGTACAACTTCTCTTTCTGCTCCACAGGCAACCCCGTCAGCAGTTCATAAAACACATGGTAGTTCCTCTCACCATGAGCCTGATAGGGGACACAATTCATAGAGTGGATTCATAGCCAGTTCCAAAAGTCTACAGAACACATAGCCAAATGCTCAAAGAACAGGACACTAAAACTCTGAGGTCATCGAGAGGAAGCCAGAAGCCCCCCCAAGAACTATTTCATATGAAAAGTTTCCAGGCAGGATTTCTTCTCTTTAAGAGCATTCCATTTGAGAACATTCTCTTTCATGCAGCCCCAAAGTCAGACCTTTTCCACACTTCTCAACACTATGGAAGATTTGTTGAGGGAAGACTTAACTTCCAATAATCCATAACAAGTGGTAAATTCAAGCTATTTGAGACAGAGCAATCTCCTATTTTATTCAAATAATAAAAGTAGTCACCTGCTACAGAGATGGAACATATGTCTTGTTAACAGAAAAAACAGGAGGCAGTTCTCCTACTTAATCATATCCCTGTTATTTAATGGTAAACAAGAACAAAGGAGAAAGAGATGTCTTTAGGAAGGAGGGTGTCATTGGTCCTCACCTGAAATACTACACGAGACTTCTCCAGCAGGTACTCAGAGATGGATGTTCCCACCATGACACCACTGAGTATAAGATAACAACAGATCCTGTCAGAAGCTAGAAGCAGATTTTCTGCAGAACCATTTCTCTGAGGGTTTAGCAGACGGTGTTGCTGAGAAACAAAGGCATGACCAGATCATCTTGGTGTGAATTTTAATGCTTTCCATCACTGGTTTTTTGTAACAGACTATTACAGAGAAAGAGCTTTGAAACATACAGCTTAAAATTTGGGTTCTGAGCAACCTCCAGAGTACAAAAGAGCTTGATTGTCAGCGGTCCTCACTGGATAAGTCCTAAAACAGGTCCAGGACACATGCCACCCTCTTTCCTTCAGCCCTATCTGGTTGCTGTTGCATTACCATTCCTCCATCTGACCTTTCCCACTCAGTTCACGTGTCAGGCTGACAGCCTGTAGGGACAGAAACAACTTTTTTGCTTTGTAGTTTAATTGTATATTATATAAAGTGATCCTGGACCAAAATCAAGAACATCCAAGTACTGCAGTAATAGTGGGTTGTGCAGCCAGCACCCTGGAGTTAAGCTGCATGCAAGGATCTATAGACATTTAAGTTTGTCACAGGTCCCATGCAAATTAAGCAAATGCATAATGAAGAGCTGAATTAGTGAGCACCTAATATATACCTTTGATTTGAGAAGAGTCACATATGGCTTCTGTAAAAGGAGATCCTGCCTCACAAACCTCATGGAGTTAATTTGAAGAAGATGACAAATTTGCAGATAAGAATGATCCAAGGGATATCGTTTACATGAACTTCCAAAGGTTTTGGTGGAGTTATGGGAGCCTCAGGGAAACTAAACAACACAGCTAAGAGGAATGTCCTGACATGAGTGGGAGTGAATGGCTAATCCTCTTAATAGGAGGAGGTAACCATTAGGGTTGCACAAATTGTCTGTGCTCTCATCTGTGAGTATAAGTAACTCCAGGTTTGATAAGTGACTGAAAAGAGTTGTTGAACAGCAATGTGACAAAGCTCCCCAAGAGTATGAATCTATTCAAGGTGGTGAGGACGGAGGCCAACTATGAATAAATGCAGCCAGAGCTCACAACACTGAGTAAGGGAGCAAGAAAATGGCACGTGAAATTCTGTAGATAAATGTGAAGTGAATCAAACAGGCCGAAGTACTCTCAGATTCACATATAAACTGATAGGCTCTGAGTTAACCACTGCTGCATAGACTGAGACCTTGGGGTTATGATAATTCCATGAAAATATCACCTCAGTGCTTGCAAACAATAAAAAAGAAACCAGAAGTTAAAAAAGAGCCAAATTCAAAACAAAACAAAGTTTTATTCACAGACTTGGTTGGACTTGCAGAACACTCACCAGACTGCTAACAAAGGCATAAAGTTTATACGAGTCCAAGAGGAAACTGAAAAACCACAAGTCTCAGAAAAATTCCTGACCTGCTGCAAATGGTTAAGAGCTAATGGAGTGTTAGAGAAAAACATTACATGTATTTGGCCTGTCCTTACTGTTGCTTCAGTGAATGTTTGTGGATAGTGTTGGAGACTCAACCTTGTATCGGATGGCTCCTTGGTACAAAACGGTTCAGCCACTGTCCTGTTCTTAATTTATCATCAGTCTTGAGAGGTGAAGATCTATTATTTAGTGGAGGAAATGTAAAAGCAAAATCATGGCACAAACCCACCCTTTCCTGTCCTAATGACAAGACTGTAGGTGCTGCTAGACCCTGTCTCACCCCAGTACCCCCTGACAGCAGGGAAGGGCAGCATCCCAGGGTGTTCCTTTAACTCACTGTCGCAGGTAGACACTCAAAACCTTTCCAACAGAGCTTGAGTTGTCATTGAGGATGGTTCTGGCATTCCCAAAACTCACCAGGATGGGAAGGACATTGCAAGGCTTGAAGAAAAGGGATATAAAACTTCAGTAATAATCCCAGTTTTTAAACCCCAAAGAGTTTTTTACTAACAGTAACAGTTAGTTTGAAAATCTGAGACAGTGAAATAATCCTTGCTTGGCTAAAGAGTCCCTTTTAAACTTTTTCTGGTTACATTACCTGTAGCCATTGGTAAGCTCTCTATGAGCTCTTTACCTTCACTGCTATGGTCTTTCACTCCTGCTCTGTGTTTGCTCAGATTCACCTCCCAGACACTGCTACAAGTCTCTGTGGTAAGCCACATCACTTTGTTCAAGCAGACACAGCATTCCATACAGCACCGAGCCTCCCAGACACTACAATATGGAACACAAAATACATCAGCTGTCCTCATGTCTCTGGAAGCTTCACCTTGAGCCATAAGCCATCCCCAGTCCAGCTCAGTGAAATATAAACAAAGAAACAACATGAACACCAAACCTCCTTATCCTGTCTTTGGCCTCTGCTCTTTGCCTAACCATCACAGCACAAAGCTGGTCTCAGTTGCATCTTACCTGTCTGATCCTGTGGCCGTCTGATCGCTGGTACAGCCTCGTCAGGTATTTCACGATTGCCTTGGCAGCTTCTGTTTTACCTGATCCACTGCATCCACTGGAGGAACGAGAGAAAGGAAGCCGGTGTCAAAACAGAATTGCCAAATCTAGACATATAAGAGGACCTGCACCAGTAAATCAGTGCAGTTGTAGTGATTAACAACAGTAGAGAGGCAACGTGACAAAATAGGTCCGTGTAAGATTCCACTGTGGAAATCCAAACACCTTCTCTTCCACTCCTCCGAACTGATACAAAGCTAAATTCAAATTGCACAGAGAGAAATAAAAATCCATCTTTCTCACATTGTCTACCGACAGCCTTCAGACAACAGTCAGAATGAAAAACTCATGGGCAGTGGAATGCAAAGATTAAAGTCTTACAGTAAAATATTAACAAGCCTTCAAAACTACCGTGTTTCCTACCTGATGACAATACACTGCTCTTGCTCTGATGACTGGGACAGTGTGTAGGCCAGCTCTGCTATGGCAAAGACGTGTCTAGATGCACAGAAAGAAATCTCACAAATACAGCACCAAAAGGTTAGTCATCAGCGATCTACCTTAGAGATGGGCCAGGATCTCAGTCTGAGAAATATGAGGAACTAGGGAAACCAGAACTTCGCATTTTGCTGACATCAAGTCCATTCCACTGTGACATGCTACTGCAAAGATCGGGTTCCTCCAGGACCTATTTAGCCTAACTTGAGTAATGATCTGGGACATGGTGTTTAATATAAACAACATCAGGAGTAACATCTGCACTAGTAGAACCTGCCTGCATTGCTAACTCTGGTAGGGATGTACCAGTGTAAGCAGTGGGGAGCACATTCTGCTAGAACTCCTCAGGCATAGTCACAGCAGGTAGAGAATTCAGGACCTTCAAGCAATACTGAAGAAACTTGACCTAAAAAGTTTAGCTCTATAGCATTACAGGACCAATCAACTAAAGCTCTGTCAAACAGATTCAGTTCCCATGGCATCCATCTTGCTCCTTCAGACAGCTGGAGGAAAACAAAATACGTCCTGCACCACAAACAGAACAGAGTTTAGGGAGTTGTTTGTATAAGAGGAACATACAGGGCATTTGCTGAGAGGGTCCCTCGGCGGTATTGGGTAGCCACATTCTCAGAGTAGATCCTGAGGTCTTTGAAAGGATTCACAGAAATCAAAATTTGTCCAACATAAGTCTAGGACAAAAATAAGAAAGTGGCTTCTTAGGAGTTTTCTGAATGAGGAAAGCAACTAGGCTTGTATATTAATACAAGAATTAAAATGACCTTTAAAGGGATATTGTCTTTGCAGACTATGCTGCCAGCTTATTGAGGGCACAGAATAATTTTCCAGAGGCCAATTTCAAAGTGCCATAATTAATATTTTGGGATGAGTGGGCACTTGCTCGTCTGTGGTCATCTTCATTGGTCACTGTATATTCTCCAAGCCTCCTACGAAGTTACAGGCACAGGTTTGAACACCTGAGCCAGTAAATGAAAGAGAACAACAAGCCATCCAGAACTACCACTGCACTGTAAAATAATTGTAGAAACAGAAGTTTCATCATGAGATCCACCATTTTTACTTAGAAATGCTTTGCCAAGACAGAAGAGTTCCACTAGGAGCAAATGAGGTTAAACTGAAGCCCAGTATACTTATGGGCTAGTAATAAACAACAAAATTAAAGATAAGTTCTCGGACTTCCAGATTTTACCACAAATATGCATACTAACTGTTTTCTGAGTAAAAGCAGTGTGAGTATCCTTTATATCACTGGCCCCAGTGATGAGTGAGCTCTTGAGTTACTTGGCTTATTAAAGCTAGATAGAATGCTAGAAATTATTGTCTCTTAAAAGCATTTGTTCAGAATTAGTAACTGCTGAAGAAAACAAAACACCACTACCCATGCATAAATGAGATTGCAATGGAACCTCTCCTTCAGGCACAGCAGAACAGAGCTCTCACACACAAAGAGAGGAAAATAACTTGTCAGCATAAGCTTCATTCACGTGTGTCAGTACCAACCTTTCTACCATCCCATGGATTTTGTAGAAATCGCATGGCAAGGGCAGAGGGTGCAGGACATGAGAGGGAACAGTATTAGGTGCTTCTCTTTCAACAACAGCAGTGTCTCCATGACTTCAAAGCTGATAAAGGGAATGTGCCATAATTTAAGGCAAGAGGAAGCCCTAAAGCCACAGACGCCAGTGTCAGTAGGTAAACATAGAAACATGCCTCTCATCCTACAGGTCTTCCCAACTTACCGCCCATCACATCCAACAGGAATGGTGTGGCAAATTCCCAATTCTGTCCTTCTGCAACACCTCAAAAGTCACGTCAGATTCTAAATCTCATTTCCTGTACCTGTAAAGTATATTTCAGTTTTTTAGAACCCATCTCACAACTGGGAACCATTTAACAAGAGAATCAGAGTGCTAACTAAGATGAACTCTGGTCTGTGACTGAGGAAGTTCAATGTGCCCTCTCTCTACAGCAGAGCTTGGGGACACTCAGGAGTCTGGAGTTCCCTCTGTGACTGCCCCTTCCCACGTCATTCATGGTAGGTCCATAATTTAAACAGAGCAATTAGGTCTTTTACGTAGGTTGACTGTGGAGCATCAGTTACTCAGCTATTACGTGCATCAAATTAATTCTGTTATCTGGCAAGGATCTAAAATGTGCTCTGTTGTTGAGACAACGTAGCCTGGAGGGATAACAAGTCCCCATGACCTTAAATTAGATGCAAAACACCAATGGCAATATATACTCTCCTCAAATTCTACACAACAGTCTTCACACAGGTAGACCTGAAATGCAGAAGATATGTTACCAAAGATCCAGAGAAGTTTAGCTTCATTCCAATATCGAAGACAACACCTGTACCTGTTTCTGCATTAATTCCATCTCCAGTGAATTGTCAGTGATGTCTTCTGCCTCCCACTAACCCTTGCAGACCTTCATCATCACATGGCTGTTGACTAGGTGTGGGTCCTTGTAGATGGCCCATTTGCTTAGGTTCTCGATGGTTAGTTGTGGCAGCAACAACTCAGAGTTCAGCCATGTTGCAGAATCACATCCTTGAGCCTGTTGCTGAGACCAGCGAACACAAGGTGCAACTACGGACCCTCCAGTCTGGAGGACACCTGAACCCTTTCTGACATCTGCATCAGAGGAATAATCTGACATACGTATTGGATCCTCTTCTCGATAAGGAAGGCCCTGTTCACTGTGTCTCTGAAAGGTTTGATCCATGAAAGATCTGGAAAGGTCACATTTGAATCTGCAATCCTGTTGCACAGGCATCACAGATTTTCTGGCTGAGAGAGATCTCAGTTTCTCTACAGAATAGCCATTCCCAGAGCCTGTGGACAATGAGTGCTTTGCCTTAACCAAGTTGTGAACTCTGGGAAATACTACAGCAAATCCAGCATCAGCAGCATTGTTCTTCTCCTCATCCAAGCTAAGTAAGTATGGAAAGGAAATCGTTCCATGAAGAGGGGAATGACCAGAAGGCAAATCACAGTGTCCCATTTCCTCTGCCATTTTAGGGCCACCTTTCCACTCCACTAGTGCTGAAGAAGATTCTTTGTCACAAAACTCAGCTCTCCCCAGCTGTCCAGGTACACCAAGGAAGGTTTTGCTAGACTGACCAACTCGCCCCACAGTGCTTAGAACCTGGATTGCCACTCTGCTTCTGAATGCAAAAGATTTACTGCTTCTCTTCTTCTTCTCAAATTTCTTCAAGATCCACCCTGAAATACCAATTGCACGTGCCACACTCAGAAAACGAGATTTCAGACTCGATTTCTTGGCAGGTTTCTGACCAAGCCAGCTGGTGACTTTTCTAAAAGCAGAACGGGTGTGTGAATTCTTGCATCCTTTCCCATCGTGTACATTTTCTTTTTCAGAAGGTGCCTCTGCAACCACTTCTTCTCCTTCCTCTTTGTTTGCATCTAAAGTCTGGTCTGAACTCAGTGTGACTTTTTCAATCACATTTCTAACTGTCTTCTTCTTGCCAAGGAGCAAGATGGTTTTTTGGTAATAGTGGAGCAGCTTGAAATATTTGAAAGATTTAATCTTTTCTCTCCAAAACTCTCAGCTATGTTAGGTTCCTTCTGCCTACTGAGAGTTTCTAGAACCATGGGTTTTGAACAGATGCTTTCAATGTTTTTCAGGTCAGAGTTGGTTTCCAAAGCCATCTGGACAGGATTTGGTTTACAGCTTGTTAATACTTTGGTCTCAGCATTTTTATGTTTCTTTTTTAGCTTGAGAAGGATTTGGGATTCAGAAGGGCATTTCTTTGTAAACAGCATCACTGCTAACTCCTGCTTGCTGCAGTCTGATGATCTGTCCCTTTGCATTTTTTTTACCTCTTGTACTTGTTCTGCAGTTACGCACCTCCCAGACTTCTCTTTTAATGTCATCTGCTGCTTGGAGAGCAAATGGTTATCTTCCAGTGCACTGACTTCATTGTTCACCTTCTCTTCCTGTTCAGTCCCTTCAAGTACTCTGCTCAGGTGAACATGGAGTTGTTTTTTCTCAGCACTAGGCTGTTTTGTTTCTTTTCCTTTGTCCATGGCCTCCTCAGTGCTGTTCTCCCCACTGCTGTGAGAATTACCACATGCATCTTTCAAAATATCTTGAACTTGATCATTTTCTGACATATTTTCCTTGCCTACTTCATTACTGACACTTTCTCTGTTCCTTAAACTTCTAGGTTGGAATTCTGAAGAATTACATCATCTTCCTCACTGTTCTCAGTTAGAACAGATCTTCGTTCTCTTGGCACGTCTTCTTTCCTCATTTTCTCCTCTGCCTTCAAGCCTGCAAAGTCAATGGCTCCATCCTCAGATGTCTTCCTTCCATCTGTGTTCACCCCCTTCCTTGCAGTTTCATTAGAGGCTTCATTCCTTTCATCAAGCTGTTCCTTGTAGCCTTTTCCTTCAGCCACAGGAGGATCTTCCAGCCTGACTTCCTTCTTACCAATGCCATCTTCCCCTGAAGAACTACTCGTCTCTTCATTCCTTGCAATGCTGTCCACTACAGTTTCTTTTGTACCTTTGTTTTGGGTCCATTTGCCTTCATTGCTGGAGTTGTCTCAGCTTTCCAGGATATTTTCTTTTGCACTTGCAGCGACAATAATCTTGCTGTGTTTTTCAACTTGCCTTTTCCCAGTTCTCTCACCTTTTCCACGTGTCGTACTGCTTAGGGACTGAGAACCTGACATCTTCTCAGAAGCTTCTTTAAAGCCATGATTCTCATTGTACTTTTCCCTGGGCCTGGTACTGTGTGCCTTCTGTGGGGAGTCACATTTTTTAAGCAAGCTTTCAGCACTTCGCACTGACAGTGACTTTACAGACTCTGACTCAGTGACTCCTTCAACACCGGAAGGATGCTTGCCACACTTTTTAGAACTGTGTTTCTTGCTGTTTCTGGTCGCCTTTTCCTCCTTATCGCTACTGTCCTCACTTTCTTGTCCTGATGTTGCCCACTGTTTGCAGGTCTTTCCTTTTTTGCCCTCCAACTTGGACACCAATCGTCCTCCATGTTTTCTCTTCAAACCAGATTCTCTTTTCTCATTTCTCTCGTAGGCTCTTTTCCCCTGGAATATCTTTGTGAGTTCATTCTCATTGCTTCCCTGAACCCTCACCATCCTCTGGTTTTTTAATGGGTCTTCTTTGAGGTGTCACCTTGTTTAGTCAATGACTTTTTACCCTTCTGCTGGCTTTTGCTCTTACCTTCCCACTGACTCCCACAGTGGATCTCAGAATCTCCTGCAGAACTTTGCTTTTTCTCATAATTCCACTCTTTTTCTTTCACAACCTTTTTGTGCCGAGTCTTGGATCAGGGAGGAAGCATTTCCCCAGTGTTCAAGAGTGTGTGAAGCCTTATCTTAATTCACCTGCGAAAGGAAACATTGTGTATTTTTATGTGAAATAAGCTGTAAGGGAGGCTAGATCCTCCTAAGCAGTAACTTATCTCACTTCTCTAGAACAAAACAAGCATTTGTAGAACCATACCTGCACAGCTGAGGGGTACCAAACTGTGCCCTGTTCCAGATTGGTTTTATTTTCTCCTTAATCACCTTATTTTCCTCTTTTACTAAGAATCTTGTCAGAGGTCAGTCAACTGAACAAATATCCATGATTTTCCACAGTTCACAAAAGTTTGGCCACACTGTAGTTTAAGAGAGAATGTTTTGTTTCTGTTTTGCTTCTTCAATAACCTTCCTCATGCTGCACAGAAGAGGAACACAGCATCCAGAAACCCAGCTGGACCTGAGTGAACAATGCTGGCTTGTAAGCTGAAAATACACAACACTGAGCAGATGCTGTATCACTGAGTAGAGCTGAAAAGACCACAACCGATTGTTAACAAAAATTAAAAAACCCTCACACTGTACAAGCTGAATTGATTCTCCCCCTGCACTCAGCGCTGGTGACGCTTCTCCTCAAGTACTGGAGGTAGCTCTGGGCCTCTTGCTTCAAGAAAGCTGTTGAGGTGCTGAGGGTTGGACTCTTCTCCCAGGAAACTAGCAACAGGTTGAGAGGGCAGGGCCTGAAGCTGCACCAGGCAAAGGTTAGACTGGAAAGGGTGATCAGACACTGGAATGGACTGCCCAGGGAGGTCGTGGAGCCTCCATCCCTGGAAATGTTTAAGAAAAGACTGGAAGTGGTACTTAGTGCCCTGGTGTTGGTTGTGGTGATATTAGGTCATAGGCTGGGCTTGATGATCTTAGAGGTCTTCTCCAGTCTCACTACTTCTGTGATACTGCAGGACTAGAATCTGAACAAACTGAGCTGACCCCTAGTTAGAAGAAAGGATGCCAAAATATAATGTCTCTTTTTTGGTTTCATTTATTATGTTCCCCCCTGTTATTTGAGCACTTGTCTCTTAACAAACCAAAAAGTACTTGTTTTCTGCAAAATACTGGTTGCAGGTTTTTTTAGAAAAACTAGCTAGCTGCCCATAGCAAAAGGATTTGCAAATTGTTGTAACTGATTTCACATCAAGATTTTGTTGCTACATAACTGTACTGCAAAAATACACACATAAACCCTGGCAAGCATTTGTACACCCAAGAAAACTCCTAATACAGACCTGTCTGTCTGAAAATACCTTACACCATCTTTCCTTTTAGCACAACAGGGCTGGTTTTGAACTGTGTGTTTCATAGAATCATAGAATCATTAGGGATTGGAAGGGACATCGAAAGATCTAGTCCAATCCCCCTGTCACAGCAGGATCACCCAGATCAACTCGCACAGGAACATATCCAGGCAGGTTTTAAATGTCTCCAGAGAAGGAGACTCCACAACGCCCCTGGGCAGCCTGTTCCAATGCCCTCACTGTGAAGAAGTTCCTTCTCACATTTATATGGAACCTCCTATGTTCCAGCTTACAATCATTGTCCCTTATCCTATCACTAGATGACACTGAGAAGAGCCTGGCTCCATCCTCCTGACACCCACCCTTCACATATTTGTAGACATTAATGAGGTCACCCCTCAGGCTCCTCTTCTCCAAGCTAAAGCGACCCAGCTCACTCAGCCTTTCCCCATAAGGGAGGTGTTCCACTTCCTTCATCATCCTCGTGGCAGCTCCATGTTCTTCTTGAACCAAGGGGCCCAGAACTGGACACAATACTCCAGATGTGGTCTCACCAGGGCAGAGTAGAGGGGGAGAAGAACTTCTCTCAATCTACTAACCACCCCACTTCTGATCCACCCCAGGATGCTGTTGGCCCTCTTGGCCACAAGAGCACATTGCTGGCTCACGGTCATCCTGCTGTCCACTTGGCCCCCCAGTTCCCTTTCTCCTACACTGCTCTCCAACAAGTCAGTCCCCAACCTATACTGGTCACTGGGGTTGTTCTTGCCCAGATGCCAGGCTCTACACTTACCCTTGTTATGCCTCATTACATTTTTCTCAGCCCAGCTCTCCAGCCTGTCCAGGTCCCTCCGAATGGCAGACAGTCTGCTGGGGTGTCGGTGACACCACCCAGCTTTGTGTCCTCAGCAAACACCAACAAGCATTGAATGCCTTCTGGGATCTGGCTACACAAGCAAGAAGTCAAAAGCCAATACTGGTCTGCTACATAACAGCATCTTGCACGACTCCTCCCCAGTGTCCTGCTATTAGCTGACAGTCCAGGACAGTTTTCCAAGTGCTAATCGGTATTGCTTATCTCTTCATCTTTCCTCTAATCACAGGCAGGAAATAAAGGACATAAAAGTGCCCAAAGGATTAGCCCTGACCTTTTGGCCTGTTGGAAAATATCACTTCTATCCTTTTCAGTTGTAAAGATATTTTATTTTATGACTCAACCTCTTGCTCCTTCAGACACACCAAAATATCACTTGGGCTCTGGGCTCTACTTCTGTCCTTTTGTCTGGATGAAGTGTTAATACCAGAACCTGGTTTTGATTCTCCAGGCACTAAACACTTCAAGACTAAGTAGAGATCAACTGAAAGGAAATAAGGGACCAAAGAAGGAAAAATTTGGAGGTCAATGGAAGAGGGGAAAGGGACTAAGGAAAAAAATTGTACATCAAGGAAACCCAACAGCCTGCAAGAACTTACCAGAGAAAGGGGTAAAAACCTTCACAATAGAGGCGTTTGTAACTACCTTAGGGATCATGCTAGACAATGATGGGTGAGGAAGCAACTAGTACATATGACATGGGGAAATGCCATTATATATTTTGTCCCATGGCCTCTTTCTCTCTAAAACTCTCCTTTCCCTTTGCATCTTCTTTCTCTTCCTCCTTTTTATTTCAGCTGACTCCACAGATTCTCTAAATCATCTTGGTGAACATGGTATCAGTGGACAACTGGCTTCCCAGGGGCATTGTGGAGTCTTCTCTGGAAACTGACCTGGATGTGTTCCTGTGTGACTTGGTCTAGGTGATTCTGCTCTAACAGGCGGATTGGACTAGATGATCTTTTGAGATCCCTTCCAACCCCTAACGTTCTGTGATTCTGTGACAAGTTCTGGTAGCCCTACTCAAGAGTAATGTGGCCTGCAAAGGCACACAAGAGCCACTAGGCAATTCTTAAGGGCTGAGATTGAGCAGGGAGGATTAGCTATACTATATGGTGCAAATGGGGTGTTTTCCCCATAATGAAAAGTAAACCCTTTCTGGCTATCTTACACACACTACAAGCACACAAAAATTCTGAACAAAGATTGTTGAAACTTGCTTCCATCTACAGACTTCTCCATGCCGTGTGGGGTTATGGGAGATGAGAGAGGGGGTAGGGGAACAGAGGAGTCAGACTGCAGTTCACCATAAAGCTTTACTTCTTCGCAGCTACCATAAAGGTTGATAAGTTTACCAACAAGTTCCGAGTCTGAGAATTTTTAACATTTATTATGTCAAGAAGGCAGCCTACTCTGCTGGACGGAAATACATCCAGTCTTTACAATATCTTGTGACTTGCAGACTAAAACTTGTCCAAACATCCTTACAAGGTATTCTTTTAAAAAGCCATTTGGAAATATAATTCCAGTGCTCTGGGAACAAAGTGGTAAAGAACAACTGTGAATCAAAATTTGCCTCATTTCAGTCACCCCAAGGAAGGCAGCAAAAACCACATTTGAGATTTAGCCACTGCAGGAAGGCTCTGAATACACATGGTGTATGCAAAGCATGAGGGTTTACTGCAAAGTAAGTACTTTGCACTACCCATTTTGTGTGCTTCTGCGTGACTGGAAAATCTTCCACAACTGGAACAAATTACTATCAGCCTTTTCTCCAGGTGCAACTCTGACACTGAGCAAAAAGCCTGTGTTATTCACAATTAAGAGCTCCTCAACAATCAATGTCTCACTCTAAACTTGCTTTTTCACTCTGGTGTAGAGTTGACACTATTCAAAACAGCTTGAGCACATGCCATACAGTACAGGGTTCACCTTGTCACATCACATCTTCTTTTACTCCATTCTGTAAACCACACTTTTATAATACTTATGTGTTTCGTATCCTTATTTCAGCCCTCCCTCCACGCTTAACACATCAATACTAGTGGCCTATATCTCTAAATCCTACAACCACAGTTTTATTATTGAGATTAATGGTAGCTGAATTATGCTCTAAATCCTCAATACAGAATAGTTGCTAATATTCTATCTTCCTGGGAGCTTAAAGTTGATACCACTTCTCTACGATGCCAAATGCAGTAGAAAAAGAATAGTTTAAAAGTCTGTTTCTATGAATGACTGCTAGATAGTGATGTGTCTGGAAAGATAAAGCCTTCTGCTGATCAACAATGCTGCAATTCTCAGATGATGAGGAAGGTTAGGAACGCTGCTCAAATGTGGAGGGAGCTTAGACATAGGACTTCAGTTTGACTCACTGTAAAGACAGGTTCTGAATCTGGGTTAGAATATGAAAACCTAGAGTCCACAGTTCTTCTGAGACAGGGTTTTAGAGCAGATTGTTTTGTAATACCACTGTCATTACTGGGAACAGTAAGATGACTCACTGCTTATATAAACAATTCCTTTGACATCAGACCTGCTTTGATTAACTGCCCTGGACCATCTGCTCCTGGACACACTGCAGCAGGTGAAAGCTCCTCCCCATTTGATTTTTGACCTCTCTCACTAAACCAACTTCATGTAAGTCACTACAGGAAAAAGAAAAGTAATCTTTGTTCTTCCTTTTTAGGTGAAATAATACTTCATACATTGGAGAAAGAAGAACCTCAATGCTATTAACAAACACATCATGAACCTACAGACAAGAAGAGCAGATAGTTCATGCAGTTATTTTAAGACCAGTAGAGAAGTGAGTCTCATCTTCCCTTACCACAGTGGTTTCTCCCAGCTCATACCAAGGAAAAAGAACAGTCAATAATCTTAAAGGGAAATACTTGTAACTTCATTCTTAACAGTTTCTGCTTTCATCCTCCTGTAGAAATGGCTCACATTCCTTCTTTATCACTCTCTACAGCAATTTTTTTCAGCATACCTACACAGTCCATCCGATTCCAGCAAGTTTCTGAGTACTGTGTACCATAGGTCATGTTTATGTAGAGTGCAAAGCATTCCCCCTTTTGAGCCTTGTTTCCATATAGCCTCAATGCTCCGGGGTCCTTGCAAGCTGTGGAGTTGAACATCAGTTCTGGTGGGGTTGTACCCAAACAGCAGACGGTTACAGGCATGTGGAAGGAAGGTGGCATCAATAATTCAAGATTTCTCATGGTACCTTTGAACTTTTCAACCAGCAAGATCACCAGCTGGCTGGCAGCATTTTGGATAAAAGACGAGGTGGGATTTCACCTGAGCAAGAGTCAGGCTCAGACATGGTATGGTTGGGTACATCTCCAAAGAAAGACTGAAAAGGAGAGGTCAGCTCCAATACCGAAACATGTCTGCAATAATCCAAGAGGCTACCAGCCAAAGCACAGTGAATACCAGCTCAGTAAGAGCTTAGGCTAGTGAAAAGGATTAAATCTCAAGTCTTTATTCTGCATCCCTGGAGTTTTATTTCAGGGAGCCAAGCACGGATAACTCAGCCTCTGCTCTCTCCTTGCCAATATCAAGCTTTCTGCTGACAACGGAAAGTAGTTTCCAGCTCAGCACTAAAAAGACAGCAGAAGTGGCACCATTTTTGTCCTCATTATACCTAAATCTCAGTCCAAATCAGGCAGAATGACTAAATCTCCTTTCAACTTGAATTTCCAAATAAAGCCATACTCTGCTTTAAACAAAGCTTTTGCAGACAGGTCAAGGTTACTCTCAGCAGGTGATTATGTCTATGCAACGTTGCTGTCTAATTTAGTCATGGTTTTCCCCTTCCTAGGCTTTTCTCAGGAAAGCCTGTAATAGAGCAAACACAAATGCACAGTCTTGTCTACGCATGCAGCTCTCTCTGCACTAGTTACAGTGTGGTTAGCACAGGATTTAACTACTCTGAGGACGACTGTGATTTTTAAGGCAAAGTCACATTTTACTCCCTACACCAGGGGTCCTCAAACTTTTTAAACAGGGGGCCGGTTCACTGTCCCTCAGACCGGTGGGCTGGATTTGACATCCTGGGGGGGCAGTATCCAGCCCGCTGGCCAGGTTTTGAGGACCCCTGCCCTACACCCTCCAAGTAGGGCTTTCCGTAAGCGATGGAGATTATACAAGATAAATTCAGGCGTGCCCAGCAACCAGAAAAAGTGACCTTCATATAAAATGTGATGAGTGCTGTGAAGATATTAGATGCCCAGAAGCACTGGTTTGGGTGGAGCCTGTTTTGCTGTCTCCTTCCAAGAAACCTCTCAGCTATTTTGTATTGTTCTTTATGGGCTCCTCCACTAAGAAGCAAAGAAAAAAACCAGGTGCCACAGACCTTAAGAAATATACTTTACCTAAGGTTTCTGTCACTGGATTGTCTGCTTCTCTTAGCTCATTAGAGAAACAGCTTTCATTACTAGTTTTTTCATCCTTTTATTCAAATAACTTTCTATCCTCCTCTGCAGAAATCTCTTCTGTAAAGCCCAGAATGACTGGTGTCATCTGGATCACGAATTCCTTACCCAATGGTGGCAAAATGCCTCCAGACTCTCAGCTCTTAGCTTCTCATGTGTGGATGACATGAAAGAGATACCTCTCTGAAAAATCCATATCTTCACAGTCCTTGGAAGTGGCTCTAACAAGGTCTGTACTGTTATTGGCTGGAGCCTCAACACTGTGTATACCTCAGGCAGAACCAGAGCCCTCTGTTTCATTGATTTCTCGTAAGTCTCATAAGACAGTTTGATCAGGTTTTGCCCAAGGAGACAGATGAGATGAAGATGATCATTTTCTTATCCTACTGTAAGCTTTGAGTTGCACTGATGCTGTGCAAATATTGCCTCTCCATTTTAGTCTCAAGCCTGTCTACCTCAGCACCTCCAACTTGAATTCTCTGCACAGACTAAACACAAAATTTTTTGTCTTTTAGCATACCTCAAGCAAGATGCTGGTAGTCTGTATCATTTTAAGTGAGAGGCAGATAAGTGCCAGGAAAGAGTAAACATTTCCAGATTTCAGCTCCAGATCCCTGAGTAGACTGGACAGTGCAGTTTGTGGTTCAAGACTTGGGTTTAATACCCATCTCAACCACTGGTTTTGTGCGATTAGAAAGTGGTAACACAGCCAACCCACATTTTCACTACAAATTCTTCTTAAATCAATTACATAAAATAAAAGCATTAATGCTATTGCAGAAAAGAGAGGCAAGGCAACTCAAGGTACATCACAAGAATAGAAGAGTAGACACTGATCATAACTGATCAGGGAAATTACATTTTGCATAATTTCATAGCAACTTTGTTCAGTAGTAGCTGGGTTAAGGGGACTGGTCCATGCTGCTCCTAACTATTTTTAAGATTAAACTTGATAAATGTATAAAGAAGGTCTCTTCTTGGTTTCATTCTTGGTGTCATTTCATTGACAATCCGGCCGGGACCCTGCAATCTAAAAGCTGGTTTAAAAATATCTTCCTCTTTTTTGTGTTGTTCTTTGTTGTTTTCTTCTTCCCTCGTAGCTCCTTCCATATCATGTTGCCTCATACTGACAGAAAACATACTCCCCTCAGCCTGTAATTCCAGGCCAGTGAGAAAGAATTCCTGGCCTCTGCTTCAAACTGGTAAGGCTTCTGCTCTCTTTTTCTAGCTATTTTAAAATGAGCTATAAGGTCTCCAAGGTCCTCTTCCCCAGCAATAACCTGAGGAAGCCAAATAAAGTATTCATGACTGAAAGAGGAAACCAAAGCAATTAAGTTACATAGGTTTGAAAGCAGCCTTCTTGAATATTTCAAGAGCACTTTGTTGCCCAATTGTCTGCCAGTCAATGAGGCTGGACATCCTCTTACACTGGAAGCCAGTGCCCCATGACCCCTACCCAGAGGTCAGCCAAAACAATAGG
Source organism: Rhinopomastus cyanomelas (assembly GCA_013400115.1). NCBI lineage: Eukaryota > Metazoa > Chordata > Aves > Bucerotiformes > Rhinopomastidae > Rhinopomastus > Rhinopomastus cyanomelas. The sequence goes on along the minus strand of VXBP01000738.1, from coordinate 182,105 downwards.
CCAACACACTGCACAGATGGCATTACACACTACTGGAGGGATGGACCTTAGCCGGGTCTGAGCCCAAAAACTCTGCACTGTGCAAAGACATAGCTCAGGCTTCTGCCTGACCAACCTCTGTAGTTCTGGCCTAAAAAGAGTGAACTGGAGATGCAGGGCCAGGCAAGCTTGTACTAACTTTAATCTTGCTAATTTGGTAACCAGAGCAGGTAACAACAGTGAGTAATGCACTAGACTATAACAAAAGAAGATGAGATCTTTGTGCTTCCATCATGCTTTCTCTGTACTGGGCACACTGAGGTGTCTGGGTGGTCTCAAATAAAGAGCAATCCTTGTTCCCCTTCCACTTTTCTACACAGCTTGGAACTGTGGGTTACAGAACTCATTTGAGTCTGTGAAATACCCTGGATTTGAATTGCTTTTCAAACCAATTATACATGAACGCAGAGACCTTGTAGTTGTGTGGGCTACACTCCTGCTGTGTGGCAGCCTATAGACCTGTTCTCCCATGAGAAGCAACTTCATAGGATCATTAAGGATTGGAAGGGACCTTGAAAGATGATCTAGTCCAATCCCCCTGCCACAGCAGGATCATCTAGACCAAGTCGCACAGGAACACATCCAAGCGGGTCTTAAACATCTCCAGTGAAGGAGACTCCACAACTCCCCTGGGCAGCCTGTTCCAGTGCTGGAGCATCCATCACCAGGTTGATATAGAACCTCCTATGTTCCAGCTTACAACCATTGGCCCTTGTACTATCACTAGATGACACTGAGAAGAGCCTGGCTCCATCCCACCCTTCACATATTTATAGACATTAATGGGGTCACCCCTCAGGCTCCTGTTCTCCAAACTAAAGAAACCCAGCTCCCTCAGCATCTCCTCATAAGAGAGGTGCTCCACTTCTTGCATCATCCTCACTGCTCTATGCTGGACTCCATCCAGCAGCTCCATGTCCTTCTTGAACTGAGGGGCCCAGAACTGGACACAATACTCCAGATGTGGTCTCACCAGGGCAGAGTAGAGGGGGAGAAGAACCCCTATGGATCTTCTAACCACCCCCTTCTGATCCACCCCAGGATGCTGTTGGCCCTCTTGTCTTCCAGAAAGCATAATAGCCCTGAAGTATAAATCAAAGGATCAAAGTGGAAAGCCAGATTGTCCAGACTGAAAAGATTACACCCAGGTATTCGAAAAGCCCCAGCAGACGCTAATAAGCTAACAGAGACAAAAGTAGAAGGAATCATGCAGACAGGGCTGAGGATTCATCTTACAGTTGAACTGACTTTATGGCTGTCATCGAAGAGGCACCACTCCTTCCTCCCAGTGTCTTCTGATTACTTGGTTGTTTCTTTGCACCAGTTCTGGTGGCCATCTCAGTGTAATCTGACATTACAGGTGAGTTGATCTAATTCTTAAATAAGTGGGCCTAATTACCTGTAATTGCTCTTGCTGTTTATTCCCTTACTCCAGATCATAAGGCACTGGTTCAGCTGCCCAATGAGTGACATAGGAGGGCAGAACAGCTATTAGCAGCAACCACACAGATGTAACATTTTTCTAGAGCTCCTAAGTTCTAGGAGAGACTGAGGAGGAGAGAACAGGGAGGTTAGAGTACCTAGAAGAAGGTTTGGTTTTAAATTTTCAATAGATGCTCTGTCAGAAGCAGACTATCTTATAGTGGCATAACAGAAACTTTAGGATGATATTGGCCCGCACATGCTTCTTGTGCTGTTATACTGTCCTTACAGTTTTGCAAGCGCAGGCACTCCTATGGTTTGCTACCAAACATCTGGGTGAAGTGGGAGGGGCTTGCCTAATTAGGCAGCAAAAGACAAGCTTAAAGACTCTTCTCAAGTGGATTGTTTCCAAAACTGGCATTTATTTTAAAGAATGGTGAACATTTCTCCCATTAACACGCCTGTCAGTAAGTCATTCTCCATTCTACTGCAGATATTTCATTTCCTTAATCTTGTGTAGATAGATCCCTATTGATTTTGTGACTGGTCTCATCTCTCCCTAAGCACAGGAGATACCTTCATAAGTAATAAATACTTCTCTATAGGTATCAGTTTAACAGGGAAATGGTTTATCGCATTAGTCTCTTCCACTCAGTACACGTTCGAATGGAAAGTGCACTTCCTGTGCAGAAGCAGTCCTAAAATAAACATGTCAGTGAGCAAGTTGCTGAACCAGGTCTGGTTAGCCTTATGAAACAAGAAAAGAAAGATCATAGCTACTATCTGCTTCTTCTTGTCAAAGAAAATCCACCAATGTTAATGGTACCTGCCTCCCATGTTATTATCAGAGCACAAGGAGCTCTGATACATTCAAAAAATGGCTGTGACATGAGCTACTGAGATGTTAACATTTTTCTTGTGAACTAAAGAAAACTGCTAGATGAAGATCTTACTCCCAGGCAGGGTTTTCTAATGGTTTAAGAAACAAACCTCTAACAGCTGAATGGGCAGTAAAAACAATTGGGAGAAATCTGCCTGTGCAACATCTTTAAACAGCCAAGGCGGACTAGGAGTGGTTTCCATCCAGCCCAAAGCTGGAGCCTTTGAATGAGCAATGCACTTCAGAGAGATGGCATGACATTATTCACTATGAAATTCATATCTTTCCACTTACCATCGTCAAAACAAGCTTTCTGAAGGATAGACCCTGAACGTTTCATGACAGTAGTTGTAGTGTCTGGGCTCTCAGACTCTCTTTTAGCCAAAGCTTCTTTCTGTGATTCCTGAGCTTTTAGGACTGAGGAGTTGCCACCTGCTGTGGAGTCTCCAGGAAGTCAACCAAGTATAAAAGCAAACCGGTCATTTTAAAAGGTTCATTCCACAGTAGGTGACTACCACTTGGTGCTTAAGTTTTATTATTTCAAGAAACTGCACCTCATCAGCCTAACTTGACAGAATTAAGGGGAAAAAATCATTTCAAGGAAATTACGTTCTCATTCCTGTTCAATGACAGAGGAGTGGGTGAAGAGACATAGAGATGGAATGTTGTATTATCCTAATGATTCTATGATTAGCTAAACAGAATCGAGCTGGGTTTGTACTTGGATGGGAGACAGTCTGGGTACATCAGGTGCTGTAGGCTTACTCTACCTGCTCCAGCAGGGGGGGCTGGACACAGATGATCTTTCAAGATCCCTTCCAACCTGTAACATTCTGTGATTCTGTAACGAATGTATAGGCAAATATCACCAGCTCTGAACTTCAAGCAAACTGTCATATCAGTGACAGCATCACAGGCCACCAAACCAATTAAGATCTATCATGCCTCCTTTGGTCACAAGCCTGCACTTCATCTACTCTTATTTGTGTCAAAGACAGGAGGATATACCTGTCTGTAGAATAATCACACCCTTTCAGAATACCTCTCCCAAATTCCACTCCTGTGGCTACCAAATCAGTTTGATCTCTGCTAAATCAAATCATCTTTACTCTGCAATTTGGGAAAAATCTTCTTAGCAATAACTTAAACTACTTTCAACTCAATAAGTAACCAAGATGGCATGTTCTCCTAAAATAACACTAAGCCTTCACTTGAACCTGTCACATTGTCTGCTTCTTTGCATAGTTATCTCCATCAGGACTTGAGCTGGAACATCTGACTTTGAGATGGCATTCAATAGCTCAGAGATGTCTTTGCATAGCAAATTTGTGTTTGATTTGTGGTTTTGTTGGTTGGGGTTTTTTTAAGAACTCAGCCTGGTTTTCAAGGGCTCAGCTGAGCAATCTGATAAAGCTAAATTCCCTCTAAGGAAGGAAAGTGTGAGCAGAATCCAAGCTTAATTTTTTGAAGTCCCTGCCCTAAGTGTAAACAGAGCAGGAGACTGACCTTAAAGAAATGAACAATACTCAGAGTCTTTAGGAATAAGCAACATCATATATGGACCCAGTTCCATGTATAAAAATTTCTGTCTTTTGAAGGGGAAGCGACAGTGACAGGCTGAGCTCTCCCCATGGAGATACAGATTATTTCTGTCTATGGCAACTTTCTCTGACTGCTGTCAGTGTGCATTCAGATCCTTCCACTTAAAAACAGCCCCCTCACCAAAAAACCGTTTAAACACCCAGCTCACCTCTAGACACAAAAGCTACACCACAAAGAGCTTGAGAGCAGCAGTCTTTGTGCATCTACATATGGAAGAGGTGGGCAGTGGTAAGAGCCACATATCAAAGTACCTTTTCAGCTGCTTTCCTCTACAAAAACAGAGCACAAGTGGAAGGAGCCTTTTAGGTCTCCTCTTTATTGTGCTCCAGGCAACCACCCTGCCATCCCCAAATTTCAGACAGCATTTATAAAGAGCACATCTTCAGGAAATGCAAAAGAAAAATTAGTTTGTTTACATAATAGATTATTTACAAAAACATCGTGGCAGAGCTGACTGACCTTGCAAGGCATGACTCTCTCCAGCACCAGGGGTGGTCTCCTTTCCTGCTCAGAGCTGGTGGTGGAAGCAACCACTTGCCTGAATTTTCCATCTCCTACCTTTGCTGCTTCAGAGCTTTCAGACCCCTATTTTAAGCAGTAAATGCAGAGGCTGCTGCAAAGGCAGTGAAAGGAACCACATCATCGCCCTCTGGGGAGCAGGGGATGGACATGGGGGCCCAGCTTGAGGGTAAAGTCCATTCTTGTGAGAACCCACTTGGAGCACTGCAATCCAAGTAGAAGGACATGGAGGTGTCAGCAGAAGCCCAGAGGAGGGTGAGGATGATCAGAAGGCTGGAGCACCAGCACTACAGCTGTTCAGCCTAGACAAGAGAAGGCTCCAAGGGAAACCTTAGAGCAGCCTTCCAGTACCTGAAGGGGCTAGAGGAAATCTGGAGAGGAGCTTTTTATGAGGGACTCTAGTGTTAGGACAAGGGGGCAACAGTTTCAAGCTAGAAGAAAGGAATTTTAGACAAGATCTTAGTAGGAAATTCCTCTCTGTGAGGCACTGGAACAGGTTGTCCAGGGAGGTTGTGGCTGCACCATCCCTGGAAGAGTTCAAGGCCGCGTTGGATGGGGCTCTGTGCAACCTGGGCTGGTGGGAGGTGTCCCTGCCCATGGCTCTGAGGAGCCTTCCACTCCAGTCTGTGATTCGCCCAGCACTTAGAGGAACTCTGCAGTGGCCGCTGAGTTGCATCCAGACCTCATGCGGACAAAGGGACTCTCTGGGATTGCCCCGTGACCCGCAGTCCTTGCTCCCCCACAATCACAAGAGAGCCGCTTTGCAAGGCCGCGCCGCGGGGCGCCCGTGCGGGCGGCAGCGCCCTCTGCTCCCTACCCCAAGCGGCGAAAGGGCAAGGAAAGGCGGGAAGTGGCTCCCGCCCTGAGGCGATGGCGGCAGGGAGCGGGCGGGCAGCGCTCCGGGATAAGGGTTTTTCCCTCGGCACCGCCCGTCCCCTGCCCCACAGCTGTCCTGGCTCCAGGTGAAGCAGCAGAGAAGGACTGAGACCCCCCCGCAAGGGAGGCGAGAGCGTGGGTTCAGCCCTCTGGTAGTGATGGGCAGCACCAAACTGACGAGCTTCACCGGAGGCGGTGGGGAGCTGCCATGGAGGGCTCTCACCCCTCTGCTGACACCAGCCTAACAGCCCAGCTTCACACAGTGGAAGGTGACCCCGGCACTGAAAAGAGCTTTTACTTCAGATGTTTTCTTCCCATGGTGCAGAGAAGACTAACTCAAGGATAAACTAATGAAGTGGACAAAACAACCCTTTTCCCATCCAAACATTTACTATCACCATCCTAGAGACTGCAGCTGCCAGGCTCCTAGTCTACCCATCAGGCCCAGCATGAAGAAGATTCTTTCAGCAACCAGAAACCGCTACCCAGGCGTGTCTGAGAAAGAGTTTGGCTTGAGAGGAACCATTTCTACCCAAGAAACAGTTGGAACAAATTAATCAACAGGAGGATTATCTCAAGGGTCATCCTACTGCTACAGCAACCTTTTCACAGAGGGGTTTGTCACTCCTAATCTGGAAAGCTTGTACCCATCATCATCAAGTCCATGTGCTGCATGGAAATAATCCAAGTGGATTTTCATGTAGGCATCGAGTTTTCTGTGACCAAGATCTCGTGGCAGCTATTGAAGGAATCTCTCTTTTCTGCCTGGCTTACCTCCAGGAACCAGCCACAGTTGCAACAACTTTGGTCTTTTCTTGAGGTAGATCACTAAGTCAACCAATGAGGCTTAGCAATGACTGCTCTATTGGGCTTTAGAAGAAAACTTCCACTTAACTCTGGCTTATTCTTCAGCCATGCCTATTCAACATCAGGTCTCAGTCCTGCCCTTATTAAAGACATCCCCATTCATGAGGCCACATAGGCAGTGACATGCTTTGCCAGCTGAATTTAGGACAACAGTCCAGGCATGCGTTTAGTCTAGCTGCGACACAAACCATGCTCTATGAAACAGACCAATTAAGCTGCAAAAACAAAAATTCATTCTCTCACTAACCAGACATGCCTTAGGCCTTATAACTAAGATGTTATAGAAGTACTTTTCCTTCCGACATTATGTTCTTCTAATAGGACTGTTAGACAATTTCAGCAAACATTCAGTTCCTAAACATCTGAGGAAAGTTTACATTGCTATTGAAAAAAACAGAGCCCCAGGCCAATGATTTTCTAGGATTACAGAATTTTGGCATCAAATACGCAACTCTGTAAATGAGCTCACACTACAAGAAAGCATTTGGCCTAAAAATCAGGCCACTATAAAACAGTGTCCAACACTGAGCACCCACTCTGTGTATTCAGATGTGGAAAATCTAGGCTGTTTTTTAGCTGTGATCCAGGACTTTCCCCTCTGAAGAGAAACAGGTCTGCGAGGTTCAAGTACATGCTGCTAGCACGACTCTAAGAAAGGTTTTTTCAAGCACTGGCAACCAGCATTAACAGCAGCTCAGCTCCTGCAGTGAAGGGGCACTCAACAGTGCCAGACCCCAGTGAGACTGCATAAAGCAGGAAAAGGGCAGACACAGCCAAAGCCTGACTGGCAATAATGATAGTATGGGCCAGTGAGCCTCAGAGTGCTTCCAACCATTGAGCATTAGCTCTTGGAGACAGCAAGCATCTATCAGATCCCAGCCAAGAGAGATTCAAGTGAAAAGCAGAGGTAGGCACAAAGCTCAAGGAATTTGGCAGCAGCTGAATCCTCTGATCAGAAGCAGGCTACTCTTACTGCTGTCACCTGATGGGCAGACTAAGGGTAACAGCAAGGCTCAGAAAGCTATTCCTGAAAGGGAGAGATGCAGATTAGTTTTTTCCCCCATTACACTCAAAAACTGTTTAGAGACATTCATTGAAAACACCTTAGTTTTGCATGTCATGAGCCAATCCCATCCTCTTCTGCTCAGCTCAGAATATAACAGTCTTCCCCTGCTTTGTCCCTTTGCTGTTTCTCCCATATTGTGGATGTTACAGCTCTAAAAGGATTCTTAATGCCTCTGCCCACAACAATTAAATCAAGCAGCTTACTCCAGTGATCCTTCAGCTGTAGGTTACAAAGCATTACTAGGAAAAACATGCCATATATCGGCACATATTCTCAGCTACTCTATCCCAGTGATAGTCTGTACTTTCAGGAAAATAACAAGACATCTGGGTTGTTGCTATTTTTTAAATCTTAATTAATTCTAAGGTGTTTTAATTTTGCCATTTGACCAACTTTCAGTGGATCTATAAAAGGATCTAATCTTTTTTCAAGTTTTGGTTGAACATAGGGAGAAGTTATAAATTGGTCCTACACTTTCTGAGCAGGACTGCCAATGACTTACTCCAAACCAGCCAGCAAATGAGTTACTCAGAAAAGGCGTTAGAATGAGTTCACCCATGAGAAGTAGCTGAGTGCACTGGGATAGTGCATGTGCACAGGATCACACCAGCTCAGATGCTGCTGATTAAATGAGAACTTCCTGTAGATTTGCAGCATCAGTGCCTGGCACAAGAGATGGAAAACAGCAGGCAAACATTCTGCTAGCCTCAATCCTGCAGCAAAGGAAACAAGGAAATAATGAAGCTAGTAGAAATAAGGAAATGGAAACTGGTTTGTCAGACCAAGCTGAGTAGGACAAGGCTCTCTAAAACCTGCTCAGCAATAAATTAGGTCTCAAAGGAGATATTAATACTTTTATAAGGAACAGCGCCTGAAACACCACCTGAGCAACAGCAACTCTGCAACTATATTCTCTGGTAGAAGAGCCAGCGCCACCCTAGTTTTCTAGGAAATAAAGGATTCCTCGTCTTGCTCAGGAAGATAAAGACAGAGGCCAAAGCAAGAGGGCTGAAGGAGAGGTTTCCAAAGCACGTCAAAGACAACAGCTCATCACGAGCCAGGGAGGATTTTGTTCTTTCACACTCTTACAGTGCTACAAGCAAGTTGCAGGGCAGAAATCAAAGAGTAATCTGATTTTATTTTTCTGGAAATGAAGAAAGTAGTGCTGGGTCAGGGACAAAGGAACCAAAAAGTTTAAATAATAAATGCTCCACACAGAGTTCCAATTCAAAATCCATAAGCTGCAGCACAGACAAAGCGACTGTTTTCTCCCATCAGTGTGTTATCACACACTTTATTTCAGGACAAGATAGCAGATGACCTTCCAAGAATTACAATCCAAATCAGGGCCCTTTCCTGGCCACACAATGTACACATCTTCTTCAAACCACCACCTTGCTTAATGAGGCCACTTTATCTCCAGGATAACTTCAGGAGTTCTCTGCCTCTGAAGTCCAGAGAGGAACAGCTCTGTCTTCTCCAAGGGGTAAGTGGGCATGAGCCTGCTGCCAATGTAAAGTAAGTTGCTAAGGGAAAGAACAGATATGAGAGCAGACGAGGGTCACAAAAGGGAACTCAAGAGTTTTATTTCCAAACAAGAGCAACATAGTATTGAAACAAAAGGAAATCACGTTCAATTAATTTTCCTCTGATTTGAACAGCTACAAAAATAGATTCTACCCAAATCCACAAGGCCCATTAACAGTACCATAACAAACAAAATCCAAACTTACTCATTCGGCTAGCACGTACAGTAGTCACAGGAATCTAGCATATATTACTTAATGTTGCTTCTTTTTAAAAAGTAAATTTCTAAAATGTTTCTGTTAAAACTGAAATATACCCATAAGATTTTAAAAAATTGTACAAAAAATAATTTTAAACCAGTTGGAGGTAACAGTGTGCGTTTATTAAAATCCTGCACCAAGGCAGTAACTTTTATAATTTAAAACCCAGCCCAGTAGAAAAGAGAAATGTGCAAACATTTAAAAGTTAGATGTACTCAGAGGCTTGTGGTGCATTGGACCTGGCGATCCACTTCTGTCCTAATGCAAGGCGGGCTCCAAGAGGAGAGGTCTCTAATGAGGCACTAAAAGGGGAGGCAGAGGCAGCATGCACACGCATGCAGCTCGAAAGCCTGTGATGATGCAGGGAGCAGCTGTGCCCTCTCCCCAGGGACGGTTTGCCCAATCAGTAGCGATATGGCACTTGATCCAATGCCAGCGAGTCCGTGATGAATTCTGGTCAATCTGCTTTGGGACAAAAGAAGGCAGAAGCCATTTTAGAAAACAAGTTGAAAGCTAATGAGAGCTAATGAGTTTATATACTCCAGAGATTATTGCTACAGGCCCTGGATACCTCTCCATTTTACCTTGTGGTAAGGTTAAGAATTAGGCAGGAACCTTCAAAGGATTTTTAGCTCCTTCTTTAAAACTGATACAATGCATTTACTCATGTGCCACAGAAAGTGCTCAACAGTACTAATGCATCTCTCAGCCGCCAGACCCCTATCCCAAAAATTCAGATCAGAGTCCTGCACTGTCACAAACCATTTAAATAAGCTGAATTGCATAAAGACTTCATTCTACTTTCTGCTTGCTTTGACTACTTCACTGAGCCTAGAATATCTTTAGCTTCACCTACCTCCTCCATTACTTAGTCCATGTCCTAATGGATTTCTTGCCGAATTTCTTTCTGCATAGCTCCTGCAATGACAGAAGAAAAGATTCATCACTGCAATGTAGTGTCATCCCATCCACTCCCAGCTGCTGACAGAAGACCAGGATTAGGTAGTGTCCAGAGGAAGTGCGCAGAGCAGAGCATGTCAGGCAGTCACTTATCCTCACACACCAGCAGCTACCAATCCCACCAAGCTTCCTGCATCCATGGCAAACAGTAGTCCTTTGTCTGCATTTCCCTAGCCCCTGTCACCTGAACATCAGTATTCTAGGGAGACAAGATAAAGCCCCGCACCCATGGTGGTAGCTTAGTTCTACTGTATAGAGAGAATGGGAGCAGAGATACTGAACGTATCCAAGTGACAGTGTCAAGCCAGGATTACAACTCCAGAGTCCCATCCTTGACCAACTAAGCCCATGTGGCCTGCCCTCAGATCCGTATGGGTTGACACAAATAGAAACCTGTATGCGAATACTCAGACTCCTGTTCCTTTGGGATGTGGGAATGTGATCTCTCCTGCTTTTCGGAGAGAAAGAGACAAAGCATTATTCATAAAACACATCAGGGGACAACATGTGATAGAGAACCTGCCTCTCTCTTGCTACTGCCCTTTGGTAGTTCATACGACACATATACAACCACATTTCAGCTCAGGGATCCCTGTCAACACATTGGGCAATCCCCTGCTTGCAACTAGAAATGTCCTCCCTTACCAGCCCCACCCATCAAGAACAGAAGTTAGTTGATACTCACCCTCTGCCCCCTTCCAGAGTACTCTGGATCTCCTTCAGGACTTCTGGAAAGCAGAGGGTTAAAGCAGTGAGCCAGGCCAGTGGAGATCTGCTTTCAGGCAGCAGTTTGGCCACATTCCATCTCACCTCAACAGCCTTTAAACCTGCCTCCCACACTACAGAGGTCAGGCCTCAGGATGTCCCAGTCTCTTCAACAGTACTGGGTTTGTACTGACCAGGCTGGCAGTCATTTGAAATGTTGCCAGTCCCAGGGCACAAGAGCCCCAAAGGAACAGCTGTTCCAGCTGTCATTTCACACAAGTCCTGTTGGGAAGTAAAGATCCTTCTCCTATCCCAGCCATGTGGAACAACCCCTGCCTGAGGGCATGACTATCTGGCCAACCCCTTCTTTCCACTGATTCATGAAAACCCTGTATTTCTACCAGTCTTGTGTAACTGCAGATCCTTTGGAACTGAGTACTGGAATCTAAAACATTCCCAGCAGCTTTTTTTTTTTCCCACCCAGAAAGGCACCTGCCCTGCCAGTAAAAAGACTTTATCTCACTCACTTTCGTCATTGAGTAAGGCATGTTCCATCAGCTGCCCAGACTTTCTTTCTGAAAAAAAAATAAGAGTAGGAAAAAAGCTTAAACCTAATAATATTTTCCTCTTTTTATGAAATATGTGCAGTTTTGCAGACGCACACTCTAACTGGATTACTCTTTTTTCCCCCCATTAAGTGCTTTTTGTCTACTATCTTTGCAACTAATCCTTAAAGCGTCTCACTTACTGAACTGTATTTTCCAGCAATACTAGTTTGGCTAACAGACCTCATCTGTAATTTCAGACCTTATCTTCTCACAGCCTATTCCTTCCAGCAGAAACTACCATCTATCCTTTCAAGGCAATCTTGCCACACGTAACTTACTTCAGAGCTAGCAACTACTGTGCCCAGGCAGGTCACAACGTTTCCCTCATGTCCCTCCTTGTTTTCCCCTTTCTTAAGTAGAAGATATCAAATGTAGCAATAGGAAACACATTTCAGGTTTACTCATCACCATTCACATTCAATACCATTATTTTTGGCTTACCATCTTCTCCATAGTCACTTGAACTCTTCCCTGAACCCCTACAAAATGAAAGGAGGCAGAAAACCATCAGTGACTGAGGCTCAGGGCTGCAGAGAATACATGGGTACTCCTGGCAGGTACAAGAAGCTCAAACACACAATAACAAAATGGTTTGTTGAGCAAGAACTTAGGAAGGGCTTACAGCTTCTGACCCCAGCTGAGTGATACCAGTTCCAGCACTCCACTGTTCTGTCCCATCAGCTGTACTGCATGTACATGGAAAACCATTGGGGAGGAGGTTACATTTCCTAATGCCAGTCTGTCTAGGAATGTGTCAACAGACTTCAAAGTCTTTTTTTCCTCACTACTCAGACACAGTCAGTCTGTGGAAGTATTTTATAGGCTTTACCTGGATTTTCTTGCAGCATTCTCCATGCCAGGCTTGTTGTACACATGATTGTTGCTTGTAACTTCTGGCATGTCCACAATGCACCGGGGCTCCACTAACCATTTGGTAGAAAGGGAAAACCTCTCAAACTCTGACGGTGAGATCAGATAGAAACCTACAGATGATTGAAAATTGCATATAAATTCTCAAGTCCAAGAATACAGTTCCAAAATTAGATGATGAAAAGAAGAACAGATCTAAGCATCCGCTAGATTAATCAGAAAGGGTTTATTTACATTTCCTCCTATCTAAATGCAGAACCACTGAGGAAGATATTGCTCATTTCCCAAGGACTGGTTAGCCCAGAGGCTGGACAATTTAAGATCATGCTGGAAGATAACTGTATAGCTCTTTGCTGACACTTATGAAACACAGCATAGAAAGATGTAGAAACTGAACTGCAAAGCAGGAATTCACCTTCAGCAGCTGTAGGATGCTGAATCCCAGTTTTGCAATGTGGGTGTTGAGCGACAGACACATACAGGAAGCACAATGCAGCCATTTCCCCAGTGCCTGCTGCTCAGACAGACATTCTCCTGACTGCAGACATGAGGAAGGTAGCTCAAGTCTTAAGCTACTTATGAGGCACATCCAACCTGTTATCCTCAGGAATGGAATAAACAAACTTCTGCTTCTGCTAATTCCTATGTCAGGAATTGACATAGGAATTGCTAGCAACTGCTAGTGGCCAAAAACACGTAATGGGCATACACACAGTTCTAACACTAAACACTAAGCCCTGTAAATCCCTTTTCCACTGTCCAAAAACACACAGAGGCAGATAATTTGGGAGAAGCACACCTTACCTTGTCCATATTTGGTGAAGACACAGGAGGCAATGCCACTGACGTCCTCCTTGCGGATGCAGGGGTAGCGGATCTGTAACTTCAGGAAGGGCAGTGAGATGATCTGAATGTCTCCCAGGTTAGTCAGGACAGCCAGGTCGTTCTCACTGTAATCGTCAGTCCTGCAGCTGCCAAAGTTCGCAACCGTCACCTTTCTGACCCTGCAGCCTTCCAGGGCCGTTAGCTTGAGCTTCAGCTTGGAGCTCACCTTCGGTAATGTGAAAACCTGTCAACAGACAGACAATACTGTTGTCTCTTTCCTGCACAATGGCAGCAGCTGCACTGCTGGACACCTGCTGCTCCCTCCTTTGACAATGTTTTCATTCACAGTGGATATGTGCAGGTGTATTCCCAGTCCACCAGACTCACAGGACAAGTAAAGCCACAGTCAGTGTCACAACCTGTTTCTATTCTGACATAAAGCAGTTTTACTTTTCAGACTGCAATCTGCATTTCTCCCCTAGTTCTTTCAAACCCTGCCTCTGTATCTGGCTACAAATTACTTCAGAAAGAAAATGTTTCCCCTAACCACATCCTCTTCCACATTAAATAGTCAAGGCCAGCTCATAGAAAGGCTTCTCTTTCATTCCAACTAGTTAGTGTGCAAAAGAAGTGTCTACTTGCTTCATATAAATGCCCACCAATTCCTGCTTCTGTACTAGCCAAAGAAAAAGGCCTTTCTCAAAAGCAGAAGCAGATTAACCAAAGAATACAACGTAATATAAACTGTCCATGTTTAGCATGTGCATCACTCTGCTGAATACCTACTTTGTTAGCACACTCCTGATCTACAGACTGCTCCAAACAGAAATGCTATCCCTAGGATGTTATACAGCCACAGAAGAATCAGCACTTCCAAGAGTTAACTTCCAGTTGGCACTGCTCAGTGCTTTAGCAGATTGTGTGCAGTGCATGTGCACCTTCTGGGTGATACTTACCTTAAATTGCTCTTCAGACACCACCAAGAGCTGGTGGCTGCCTTGCATATCAGGACTCTTAGAAAGGTCATGTGCTACTTCTAGAGGTTCTGGGAGGGGAGTGCTGCGTCCATCCAAGACAAGTATACCCACAACAGGAGCCCTGTGCATCAGCTGAATCTCTTTGGCTAGACAAGCAAGATAAGGAGGAAGACAAAGTGAAAAACCAAACCGTAGTCTAGTCAGAGATGCTGTGTTAGAGCATCACTCACCACCTCTCACAGCTGGAGACCTCTGCAATGTGGGTATAGAAAATGTTACTAAAATAGTAGTTAAAGGGTATTTGGACTGAGTGGTTCATGGTAAACAGTAACTACTATCACATAAAGACAGCAGGTCCAGCCGTCAGAATAGGGTACATGTGCACTGAGGCTTGACAGAAAACCTCAGAGACAGCTGATGCAAATTTAAACTCTGAAGTCATTAGGAAATGAGGTTAAATCACATCAAGCAGTGCTGGAGCTCACTTACTCTTCAGTTCAGTTGCTGCAGTGAGCGCCCTTCACTCAAACACTTCTCCACTCTCACTAATACACAGCAGTACCTGAGCTACCTCACTTTTATATATGAACTCTTGGTTACATAAGGATACTCAGATCCATTAGGACCTTGCTTTCACAAGACATACTTACCCTGCTCTGCTCTGACAGGTTCATCCATCCTCCTCTCTGCTGGAGGAACACGTAAACAGAAGGCATAAACTGTGCCTCCATTGGTGCCTGCCCACAGCGATGGGCAGTGGCGGGAGCCTGCAGCAACAAGAATTCTCGTGAGCAAAGCACCATCTGTGCCATCCCTGGATAACTGCTTTCCACTCGCTGTGTAGATCCTTCCTCTTTACACCCTAAATATCTTTATACTACTACAGATGTGCCCGCAAAACTACAAGTTTAGTACTACTTTTCCAAGTTCAAGTCTATGAACAGCCTTGATAAAGGACAAGCAATGTGCGTAAAGCAGAGTGTGGTTTCCATCAGGCACGACAATTGCTGCATACAATTTCCACCTATTTGTATCACATTTGAGCAAAGTCAGCTTGTGCCTAGTATCATCGTGGGCCCTGACGCACACTCAGCCACCACCTCCATCAAAATTGAAGGCTCTGCTGGAGGCAGAGGTGAACTTTAGAGTAATAAGACAAGGAAAAGCTTATACTGAAAAGTCAGATGTCATTCCAGCACATTTGAGAACCACTCATAAAGGTTGCATCCATAAGATGAACTACTGCTTGCTTTGGAGTAGTCAGCAGCCAGAATGGCTAAGTAACAATTCTGCACGACAACATATGCTCTTGTTCTATATTAGTTTTTCTGCAGAGCACAAAGTAGGACACAGGAGGTGCTGAATATTCCTGGCAGTAAATCCTAATACATTCCTTGGCAGAAGTAGGAAAAACCTATTTGGAAGAAAGGGGAGCTTTCCTACTCACTGTCTCTCAAGAAGGTATCAGCAAAATACAAAGTTCGCACAAAGCCAGTGAAAGAGTCTTCTGCAGACCGGGCTTCAATCTTCCTCTGAACTGGAGCCAATTCCATTTCCTGCAATGTGTCTTGGTCAAATTTGGCATTTGCTTCTTGTACCTTCAAAGATGAGGAGACATTTTGGCAGTCAGGTGAAAACACAGGAGAGAGAGAGAGATAGTAAGAGTGGCAGGAACAGGAAGCAAAAACACTGTCTAAAACTCTAACACAGAGCAGCATCAGAAATTGCCTTTTTGCCCCTGCACCAATAGCTACTGGTGCCACGGCAGGACTGCAAAGCACCTCCTGCTCTTGGGCAGCCTAATGAGGATGCTGCATGCTCCAAGCTGTAAAGACAGGACCCCAGAAAGCTGGATCTCTCACCTCTGAGGCATGTCCACCGCCTCCTCGCCGCTTCCTACTAGACACTCTGCTTCTTCTGATCCGTCTGAATGACTGACGGAGGGATTTCTTCAAGGACTTCACTCGAGACAGCGGGCCTTCTAAGGCCAGTTGGTCGCTGGGATGCAGCGTACACCTAAAAGAGGATGATGGGCATGTGGTCACTTTCTACTGTGTAACAAATCACACCCCAAGAGTCCAACAGGACACAGAAATGTTGGAACATGCTTATGCATTCTTGAAACTCTTCAAGGAACAGAGTTTGATGAAGCAGAGCTTCTTGCTGTGCCGACTGCTCTTGAGAAATCACTTATGACAACTTGCTGTGTTAGTGATTCCAGGTCATCTTTAACAGACAATTTCCACAGACCTCCTGGAAAGAAGATACTTACTTGACAAAGACCAGTCGTTTCTGCTGGTGGTCAAAAAGACCAAAACCATGACTGGTACCAAAGGCCACAAGCTTCCATTCAGAGTGAAGGGCCAATGAGGTGACCACAGCTGGTGGTTGACACTGGACAAGGACAAATGGCTGAAAACCTGCTTCAAATCGAACAGGTCCATCTCGAGTTTTTAGCTTCTCGTGACCTTTCCATCGATAGCCCTC
Organism: Rhinopomastus cyanomelas; assembly: GCA_013400115.1. Taxonomy (NCBI): domain Eukaryota; kingdom Metazoa; phylum Chordata; class Aves; order Bucerotiformes; family Rhinopomastidae; genus Rhinopomastus; species Rhinopomastus cyanomelas. The sequence goes on along the minus strand of VXBP01000738.1, from coordinate 165,615 downwards.
TTGGTCCTGCAGGAGATCTGCTTCAGCATGGTCTACAACGTGTTCTGCATCTTCATCATTCAACTCCATCACCAGTATCTGAAAGGAAGAAGACCAACGTAGCCACAGTTTTTACTACACAAGCATTCCCCCATGCTACAAGACTTCTCTGCAGCTACAAGACTACAGCGTCTCTCAGGGCACGTCTCAGGGATTTACAGACAATGTGTAAAACACAGATTAGAGAAAGCAGAGAATCATGAAACATTTCCAGCAACTAGATCAATTTACCACTAGAGAAGTGAGTATTTAAGAACAGATAAATGAGATTTAAGATCTCTGGGATGCACCGTGACAACATGCACTAAAAGCACCATTTGTGGTGACTGTATTTCAATACCTGTCCTGCTGTGCCAGCTACAGCCAAGTACCCACTGTATTTACACAGGTAGATCTTCTGGATCCCAAGTCTAGGATCGTCACTGTAAGGGTCGAAGGTACCAACCTAGGTGAGAGAACACACAGGGGCTGGTTTTTGGACATGCATTAACTAGGACCAGAGCCACACCACCTCAGGTTTTCAGAAACCTTCTACATGCAGTTGCTCTCTTACCTTGCGAAGTGGAGGCCATTCGTCCTCACCCTGTGTGTTCATATTGTCATTTGGGTCAGCATCTGTGAGGAAGACCCTTACTGTGCTTAGCTTATACAGGAGGTGTAAGCAGACACCAGATGCATCCCAAAACCGCACAGTGCCGTCTTCATGCCTGTATGGGTGAGAGTTACAGAAACACATCAGACAGGAAAACAGCTAATGACCCAGAGGAGAATGACAAAACAGAAGGGCACTCATACAACCAAAGCTGAAACCACACCATTTACAAAGCTCTGAGCTGTAGAAACATAGAGCTTCAAAACAAAGGTTTTGGGGGACTCTTTTATGTTTATTGTGAATAAAGTTTGGTTTAGGTTGAATTACTGAATATTAGAGACTAGAAGGGATGTTGAAAGATCATCTAGTCCAATCTCCCTGCCAGAGCAGGATCACCTAGATCAAGTCACACAGGAACATGTCCAGGCAGCTTTTAAATGTCTCTGGAGGAGAAGACTCCACAACTTCCCTGGGTAACCCCTTCCAGTGCTCTGTAATCCTCACTGGGAAGAAGGTCCTTCTCACACTGTTGTGGAACCTCCTGTGTTCCAGTTTATACCCATTGCCTCTTGTCCTATCATTGGATGCCACCGAGCGGAGCCTAGCTCCATCCTCCTGACACCCAACCTCTCCATATTTATCAATATTAATGGAATCACCCCGCAGTTTCCTTTTTCAGAGCTGGAGACCCAGCAGCTCCCTCAGTCTTTACTCATCAGGGAGATGTTCCACTGCATCAACTTTGTGGCTCTGCACTGGACTCTCTCCAGTAGTTCTGTGTCCTTTTTGAACTGAGGGGCCCAGAACTGGACACAATATTCCAAATGCGGCCAGAGTTTCTTTAATCCAGTTTGTTACTGATGATCTGACACCAGCGTACAAATCAAATTACTTCAAAAAGCACTGAAAAGGAAACATCTCACCCTGACAAAAATGCTATTCCTGGGAGTGAGGGAAAGAAGTCAAGCTGTAATCTTTGTTCTCCAGGTGAAAATTAACAACAGTCTTCCCAAGTAGGGGTAAGAGCTCCTAGCAATTTACTGCATCAGGAATGAAGTCTGAAGAACAAACCACTGAGATTCTTAAAAGTGCTTTGAAAATAAAATTACCCATTTTTATGTGATGAGAATCTCTTGTGACTTCTGCCACTCAGCTAGATCTGTTCCTGCTGATCAAAGCAGATAGGAGTCTAAGCTAGTGCCTTTGAGATTCAGAACTGGTAGGGAGAAAACACTTTTACATTGCTCCCTTTGAACCAGCCTGGATTACTGCCTGCACTTCCATACTGATATTTGGGGGTTGGAATGGAACTATAAATAAGTAAATTTTATTTCTGGACCTCACAAGCCATTTGCTCACAGTGGCTTTACAAAGCTAGCGGCCCAGCTTTGAGAAGTTCTGTTGTAAATTTGCAGTTTGGTCCCTGCATCATGAGCAGACTTTCATCCCATGGGAAAGCCTAAGTTAGTTCAAAAGGATGAACAGAACTGGAAAGGGCCCCTCAATTGTTATCAGTTAAGTACATACCCTGTTAGAAGCAAGTCCCTCTGCGGAGGATCTGGAGCTATGTTGGTGCCACCATCAATCGGCCATGGCTACAAATACATTAAGGGAAGACTGTAATTTCCTGGGCAGTGACAGTGTGAAGAGAACATGCAGTCAGCAAGAGAGCATGAACTTCAGGGCAAGTGGCAATGGAACAGTCCCTGCTGTTAGGTTATGTTTGAATTAGATGCTCCTGCTCTGACACCAGCTGTGCTTTTTAGAAGGTACTCTACACACTTCCTCAAGAAGCTATGCTGAAAGCCTTGTACTTCTAAACAGAAGTTTTGACAACTGATAGCTTGTCAAAGCCTGAAAAATATCACATTTTAATCCCCTTCGTGTGAGTAGTGGTGGTGCTGTGGGAAAAAGCCCTTCTCAACCTTTTAAGAGTCAAGACTCATCCCTCCACAGGCAGTCAGCAGCACAGACCACCCACATTCTGAGCAGTCAGGTTCTTAAATGCATGGGAACACATACACATGTAAAGCTGATGCCATACCATACTCGAGTAGTTAATGTTCTGCTTGCTCCCAGCACCGATAATCCTCTCCCACAGTTTCAGTGGGATGTTGGAGACGTGGTGTGAGCAGGTGATGGCTGAGCAGTGGAGAGAAGCCAGGTACGGAGGATGGACTGCTGGCCAGCCAGCAGTTTTCAGGTCAATAACTACGAGCTCTTCTTCTGCCAGCACCACCATAGCAGAAGGGTCATCAAACTCTGCAGAAATAAGATTCATTGAGGCTGACAAAAATAACCCTTCAAGGTTAATAGAAACAAACTTCCTGTCAGGCTTATTTGAAAACCGTTATCACAGAGTTCTACACAAACATTTGTGTTGGCAAAACCTCTAAATGCTGCTGTGCTAATGAGCCTATTGAGACACTAAAATTAATAGATTTCAAGATATTAACAGATTTACTGCAAACTCATATTCCTGAGACTATCAGCGTGACTTTCTATAGGCTCCACTACAGAACAAAACAATTGACAACATACATGGCTACATTGCTCAAGTTCATATTCACTTCTGTAACAGACAGAACTCAAGTTTCTACCTACAGCTAATTAACAGCATGGGCTGGACAGAAAGATGTACACCCCAGCAGTGACCCATTTAGGCCTGTGTTAGGAGCACAGTCCATCGAGGCTAAGCTGCTTAAATGTAGTAATGCCATTGGTTCTGCAGAATGCTTCTCTGCTCAGTCTGACAAGTAGTTAAGAGTTCAGCTGTCTTCCTTGTTATTTTCCCTGCTTCTCCCGTGTTGTGACACATCCCCTGGACTGTATTTCTTCAAAGAGTGTGTACATCACCTAATACATATTCACACCTATATTAGGCAAGATTACAGACAAAAGAAAGCTATTACTTTACAAACAACACCTGACACAATCAAGAATTTATGATTTTCACTGTAACTGGTATTAAAGTGAAAAAAATTTAGCCTACAAGGACGAGGCTTGTAACGTTGGTGAGACAGCCACAATAACCAGCAATGGGGAAAACCCAAACCACAAATCAGTTCACACCAGTAACGATTAACACAGCTACTGAATCTCAACAAACACAGATCTGTAATGGGCTACATCATGGGGATGTGATAAACACTGAGCCAAAAGCAACCCAGTAGCTTTTCACTGACCTCTCCTGCTAATCTGTGCTTTTACTTCACTTCAGTTCTTTGATTACCTGGAAAACACTTGCAAGGAGTCACGTCTTCAAGCAGCCACATACCGATGCTGTTCACTCAGCAAAATTAACTTCAAGTAATTAGTACTTGGAACCACTCTAGTTAGACACCCCAAGTCTCACCTCTGACTGGACACAGCCATGACACACCAGTAAATAGTTCAGTTTGTTCATGAAAAAAATGTTTTCTATTCAGTTTTACTTTGTTGCCTACAGGATTTCTGTACAGAACAAACACCATCATACCTATGCCACATTATGCATGACCAGCCCTGAACTCTGCCGCTGCCAACATTAACCAACTACACTTCACTTTAACAATATTTATTTCCCTTCAAAGGCACAGATCTGAGCTCACTGCTTATGGCAAGACTCAGTTTTAAGTTGCTGAAGTAGCAAGCACACTCGAGTCTGTCATGACTGCTATACACTCATCCTACTGCTAATTTAAGAAATAACAAAACAGAAAGGGCTAGCCTTTCAAAAATTGTTTCAACAGCATACTCAAGGTAGTGGAAAGTCACCGGCTACCTCCATGCTGCAACACCTAAGCTTTGTGCTCATTAAATTAAGTGGCTTTGGTATACAATTAATACCTTCGTATTGCCATTGCAGGGAAGACTACTTAAGGGCAAACAAGGCAAGCTATGCAGATCCACTAAGCTTATGCAATCAGCCACAAGGAAGCTTGTCAACCACAGAAACCTCACTTTATTGTAAAAAAATCCTTCCTCCTTTAAGTGCAACAGCTTCAGCTTTCTGTAGCAGCTCCTCTCTATACCCACTAGAAGTCGTGTTAACTAGATAATTGAATCCTTGGGAAGGGCAAACGTAAAGCCTGTTAAGTTCAGTTTCTTCATCCTAAAGGTCTTCTAATCATATCCAGGGATTGAACTTTACATAATCAATCTTTTACCTAAAACCCTCAGATCCTTTCATCTTTAAGACTTTTGCTCCACCATCTAGAATCTCAGCTCTTACAACTTCATAGAATGTTATGGAGTCTCATTTCCTAAATGATAAAAGCCAAACAGCAAGTTTAGTGGTGTTGGTAAACTTGAAGGTTTAGAGCACGAGGTTCTGCACATTTGGAAGATGTTTATAAAAGGCAGTTGTGCACAAGTGTTGTGTAAGGAAAAAGCTACAACAGCAAATGCATACAGGCACTTCACATCACTTACATTCTGCTTATTTCCGTACTGTTTTTTACAAAGACTTGAGGTAGTCTATTAAGGTCTGGGGAGAGAGGCAGGGACGGAATCTAAAAGCTTCCTGAGACAGTCTGCCCCTAGATCCGTGTTCTGCTTGTTCTCCTAAGCCAGAGGGAGCCAACCTGCATCTACATATCTGAATGCCCACGCCTGCAGAGCATGTAGCCAGGAGCTGTCACCACCACCACTGGCAGGACACAAGACAGAGGTTTGGAAGTTAGTCTACTAGGCAAACCAGGAACTGGAAAACCTGAAAAGATTCAGTAACAGAATCACCTCCAAGCTTCTAAAAAGCATCTACACTTCTGCGATTTGGTCTGACCCAATTTCCCATACTGCACTTTTGTAGAGCTTGAAATAGTGTTTTTACACTCCGTTATTTCAAGTTAACCAGAAGCAAGAACTACACCAGCAATACATAAGCAGTTCTTGGGAAAAATCCTTTACAACTCCATGAAAAGAAAGAAAGTTGTGGCTACTGTGGAGTAAGGGCTCTTCAACGGAAGCAAGAATCTGACAAGCTCTGAGCAAGCTGTGGAATGAGCACTATTTCCAGCTGTTTACATTCACGTTCATCAGCAGAAAGTAATTTCAGTTCTGTATATACTGACCCTTGGTTCTGTGTCACCCTTTACCAATTTATTACCCAGAGCCCTAGTCATAAATCCAAGTAGTAATTAACAGTGTCTCAGTGGGAGTAAATTCTGGTTTTAATTATTGTCTTCTTTGAAGTGCTATTTCCAAACACCAATGTTCAGATCCTCATTTCATAATCTGGTTGTGTCCAATGTCCAGCTTACAGAGAGACATGAGCCTAAGGGGTTTTTTTCTCTCAGTAATCGAGTAGCTTAATTTTTCAGGGAGCATATGGCATTTGTAAGCAGCCCATTCTTTATACCAGTATTTTACACTTCCCTTTTAAATGGCAGAGCACGGTTATGGTTGGACTCAATCTTAAGGGTCTTTTCCAACTTAAACTATTCTATGATTTGCTGTTAAAGTCTCAGAAAAATCCTAAACAACTGGCCTCCTTATCACACTTTGTACATTGTTAGTACCAGGCATATTTCCATGCACTACTCTGTACAGCTGCTCTAGTTTCTCAGTAAAATCCTTCCATCACATACCTGCAGCAGGCTCTGAACTGAAGATGATAAAGAAATCTATCACTCGTGATGTGAAATCAAAGGCTGTTTGCTGACTGCCATGGACAACAGAGATACTGTGCCGGTCACCATAGCTAGCCCGGGGCATCCCTCCTTGGAATATAATATATGGAAGTCTGAATAGAAAGAAAGTGTAGGGAGAGTTAGAGTAGCATGTGCTCAAAGGAGTAATAAGCAAAAATCTCGCAGACATGAGGCAAGTTAGACTGACAAAAAATTCAAGATGTTACTATAAAGGGCACCTATGGCATTGCACCCTGCATCCTGTTAGTGCCTTCCAAAAGGTGAGAGCAAGGAGATAGACCAAACTTACCCATTTTTTGTTGTCTGCCAGTAGATCTTCGAGATGGCCTTGCACGGAAAAGGACCTAAGAGAACAGAATTATTTGCCGTAAGTCAAGAAGCACATCTTTACATAAGAAGTTTCTTATTCTGCTTCGACTAGGTTACACCTCATGCTTCAGGGCAAGGGACCCATCTGTATTAGCTGGGACCACGACCACCACCTCCCCAGACCAAACCACATCAGACAAGTCTTCTGAGACACACTGACCACAGTGTTGCTGATGGCTAACAGGGAGCGGAAGTGCTGCTGCAGAAGCTGATTAATTACAAAGGATAGTTAAACACACCTGAAACTACTGTAAAGATGATAGACCTTTAGAAGCTTCTATGTACTTGAAAGATGAGGTCATCCCCAGCATATCAGAGGTTTAATTTCATAACTGCTCAGGCTGACAAAAAGTACACTTAGGTCACCAGTAATTACAGAAGAACCAAACAACTCCTGCTGACCAGGACACTTAAACTAAACCAAAGAGCTGAATCACCAATACCCTTCTTCATAAGGGGCACTAATTTCTTCAACACATTTGCTCTCTGTGTTCAGGACAGACCTCAACAATATAAAGGAGTTTAAATTCCAAGGGGAAAAAAAAAGCAACAGACTGAAATCCCTAAGTCTACACACACACCCATTCAAAGGGAAGCTGTGCATTTTGGCATTAGGAGTAAACACTGGGGAGAACACAAATACCCCTTAAAAGGAGCTTGTGCTAGACAAATACTGACCATAAGGCACAAGGTTTTCCAAAGGCTCAGGCTGCCTGTTGTCACTGGTTACTGGCCACAGAGTGTAACTTCCATCATAGTGACAACTAATGAATTTACTGCCATCCCTCTGCCAGTAGAGGTTCTCCAGTTGCTGAAAAGACAAGCAGACAATGACAGTTCCCCAAAGAGCTGTTAACCCACATCAAACCGATGCATTCTTACTAGAAAAGCAGCTTTGTTAGGCTCTCCCCACACCTACTTTTCATCAGAGTACCTGGAGGGGTGAGAGCCCTTCCTCCCTTGCTGATTTGACTTTGGATGGATTAATACCTGGACGCCCAGAAACTGGTGTGTCACTTTGCTATTTTGCAGGTCCCACAGGACAATCAAGCCCCTGCTGTATCCAATCAGGATCTGGACAGGGTTCTTAGGGTGTTCTCGAAGGGCTTCCACCAATTCACATGATCGCCTGTTACAATAATCCTCTGGTACCCTGTAAAAGCAGGAAAGAAAAATCAGTAAGTTTATTCCAGGTATGAGCCAGTTTCACTGTAATAAAAGTTAAGATGTGAGAAATAAAGCAAGAAAAAGTTTAAATGGATGAGAATAAGCATGGTTTTATAATGAAACCTTCAAACAGCAGTAGCAAAGTCTTACATAACCCATCACACCTGGCTACCACATAAACACACATCCAGTCCCACTTTCTTCAGGGAAAACCCATTTTCTTCAGGGAAAACCCAAGCTTTACAATGAATTCCATGACTGGATTCCAGGAGTATAAAGACAGTCTGAATTGCCCATCCCACTCTCTTGTGACCCGTATGGAGTAAAGGTAACATGGAGATTTTCAGTACGAAAGGAGGACATGAAGTAGGACAGTTTTCAGCAACACCCGAATCCTCATCTGGACAAAGCAGCATCAGAAGTTTTACCAACAGTCAAAAAAACCAAAAAAGGGATTAATTATGGCTAAGACTGGCCTTTTTAAACAAGCAAACACAAGGCAGAAGACCCATAGTTTGCAGATCCACTCCAAGCGTCTCCTGTGCAGCGCTTCTGTACCTCCATGGTGACAGTACCGGGTTAACTGGGACAGAAACTGTTACTTTTAACACTTACTGGGGTCAAAGGTGCTTTCACAGGAGTCCTGCAGACTTGGACAATGCTTTACACAACAGTGAGGCCCACATGCATAATCTAGGGTGACACTCAAACAAAGGATTCCTCTGCTAATGGGATTCCACCTCTGCAGAGCACTGCCTGTGTGCTCACTCACCACTGCAGCACAGCCTCAGAGGTTATGGTCCTGTCTTCTAGCGCTTTGAATGAAGGAAGCTCCACTACAAAGATGTTGCCACTCTCCGTGCCAAGGTACAGGACTTCCCGTGAGGAGTGAGGGAGGACAGCAGTTATCTGTGTGGCACTTGGTGGAGACCTGGCGATGCAAAGAGACTCCCATCAACTACATGCAAAGAGACTTGTTACTGCCCTGAAAACAACTAACAACTCAGAGAAATTTACAAGTATCATTTGTTTACAGGCAGAGATTTGGACTCAGGTGTGATTTGTTTGAAGGAAGAAAACATTAGCTTTTAGATAAGTTACGTGAAAAGGCTTCACAAGTGTGTGGACAAAGATCCAGAAGCCTTTATAGAGAATTTTCTCTTATTAAGTGTCCTCAAAAAAGCTAAAAAAAGTTCACCAATATGGGTAAGATCAAGTGAATCTGAAATCACAGCAGTATTTTGAACTCTGACTAAAGGGATGCTTAGATTTACAGCTCCTATACATACACAAGTGGATGCAAATTATTAAAACACAGATGCTACCCTTTACATTGGTACAAGGCTCTGAAAAGGTGGGCCCTAGCCAACCCTTGTTTGGTTTCGATGGATGTCCCTGTAATGGATTCACAGGAGTGAGAGTCTGTAAGAAGAGGACAAGCTCTAGCTAGAATAGCAGCAGAATTTTCTTACTTGCTTATCCCCAAACTAGCTCAAAAACACTCTTGCAGATTACCCAGGGGGCCCTTTCAACGTGAAGCGATGCTCCTCCCGCAGCTCAGACGCTCCACTGTGCTGCTTCAGGCTCCAGAGATGCAAACTGTTATCATCTAGCAGTGTCACCAGCTGGCACTACAAAAATCACACAATATGCTTTCTTCAGCATCAGTACATTAAATATGACAGTAACTCTAGCAGTAAAGTTGCTGCAGTTCAGCATTCTCTGCTGAAACAGGACTGGGGAGCCAGCCACAGGTCTCTATGGCAGTAGAGGTACACTGCAGCAGCAGTGTTAGCTAATAGGAACAGATTTGGGGGAAGCCAAGAAGTAACCTGAAGGCAAAAAACCCTCTTATATAGGACAAAGGCACAGGTTATCACTGGGGGGAATCACAAGGATTTAGGGTCTTGAAAAAGATCAGCCTGTGCTGTAAAGCTCAGGAGACAGCTGTAGGCTGTTAGCTCAGCAGGGTTTGCTGCAACACACCCCAGCCTAGGGTGGGGCTGCTCCAGTCTACTACACCTCACTCCTTGCATTCTTCACGTCCAACCTCATTCTGGAGGGTTGTGTCAGAGTCCTTTCATGAGCCCAGCCCTGCTGGCTGTGTCTTCAAATTGAAGCGTTTTACCTGCTGAAGCCACACCTGGTGCAACACTCCCCATGGGAGTTTCAGTTTATACCATTAGTTAAGCAAACAGACACCCAAAACCGCCTCAAGAATTAAATCCCTCTCAGAAAGAGGCCACTTATACTAACTGGGGGCATCAGGCAAACAAAGTACGTGGCCAAGACACTAGTCTGCCACTCAAGAGAAGAGAAAGTGGTTAGACAACCACCAGACATTCGGAAAACTCTGCCTTCCTATTTTCAATTTGTAGCAGTAACTGTTCAGCAATCCCCAGGAGCAAGATTCAAGACCCCAAAACACAAAGGCAGTAATCTCAACAGCAGGTGAGGTTAGCAGTATGGGTTTGAAATCCTGAAAACAATTAAATCAGTTCAGCAGCAGCTATTGTTCTACCAATTCTGTGGCAGGAAGACCAGAGTCCGACTGGAAGAATAGGAGGTGAAAAGGAAGCTCTCAGTCCTGCAGCAGATTGTCTGAACTATTTTGGCCTCGTCACCACTGCCAATATGCTGCTTGAGATAAATGACCAACGGTTACAAGCAGTAAAGCTACTCTGAAGCTTTATCCAGCATCTCCACAGCAACAAGTGCCGTGAGCCCAAAACACTGGGATAAGTATTCCTGGCCAAGTAGCATTTGAATATTCCGGGTAATAGGAACCCAGCTGCCCAGAACAAACTCAACACCTGGGTCTGCATAGGTCACAGAGGTACTGAAAATACACTTACCCGATCAGGTATAAAGTGAATCTGCATTACAGTATTGTTTTCTTCATGTAAACCCATGAACTCCACCCCAGGAGCACCATATCTGAAGACTTTGTTGAGGATCTACAGTATTTTAGGTGACCCACAGCTACAATTGATAAGAAGCTTGCTAGCCAAGCAAGATGAAAAGAGATTAGTTCAAAATCACATTTTACTGCTGATGATCTGCACTGAAAAGGCCCAATGCAAATCTCCTTCGATTTTATATGCGTGGGGCAGGTTACACAAACACTACAGGAGAACATGTAAGTTTACTCCAGCCCTTGAGCATATGCAGAACTGGGGTCTGGACCCTGCTTTTTCTCAGGGATGTTAGTGGTTTCCCAGACACTACAATCCTGCTTAACTAATTTGTAACCAAGAGACAGATGGCTACCGCCCGCATGTGGAGTCCAGCCTGTAACACAAACACCACTGGGAATGAATGATTAAGCAGGCAGAAAGAGCAGACTGACTTTTCCTTCACAGGCTGAGTGACGTGCCTGTTTTACAGCTTGCCTAGCTGGTACCGTGCCATGGGAATCACCCCAGCACCTCCCATGTGCACAAAAATTGGACTGGACAGGTTTATCTTATTCAAAAAAAAAAAAAGGAAATCACCTTCAACATTTAGGTCTTCAATGCCTGGATAGTCAAAAGTTTCAGGCAGCTGAAAGCATTTCTGACTTCAGTTTTAACCTTTGAAATAGAATGGCTTTAAAAAAAATAAGAAAAGAATCCTGCCCCAAATATTTAAACAGCTCTGGAATTTACAACATGAAGGATTGCTAAACTTAGGCCAGATCTAGTCTGACCTTCTGCATAGCAAGAGCAAGGAGTCTTGTCTAAATATCTGCACCAGCTCAGCTTCTGTTTGAGCTGTAGTTCAGCTCTGGGCAAGATAATCCTGTTCCAATCAGACAAAAATCACTTCAAACCCAGGCGAATGGTCCCAACGTTCCAGTAACCCTTGTTTGAAATCGTATACTCAAGTCTAACTTTTTACAGTGTCTTTGAAGTTGCACATTCTGCGGCAGTCAAAGAAACGTAGCTCAAGTTGTTCAAAAGAATACAATTTGATGGCTCCTGATCGCGTTCCAATGGCCATAAGGCGGAGAAACGGGCTATAGCCCAATGCGCTGGGTTGATGGGGAAATCCATGTTCTACAGTCTGGTAGAGAGAAAAAAAATCGTGATTAGCAGCATGTTTTGTAGGATTGTTGTACACAGATAAAACGCAGTTAAATATGCCATGTTATTCAGAACTACAACACTTAATGGCAGCTTTTTCTGTTGAAAGGTGTTCAAACACAGGTTAGATCTGCTGAACAACAGCCATAGGACGAATCTATTCCAACAAGCCCTGGCTCTGCAGCCAAGATGTGCAGAAGTGTAACAGAAATGAAAAAGAAATATTCTGAAAGCAGTAACCAGAGCTGCTCTTTATGTTAAGGTTATAAATAACTCCACATAAGCACAGTTCACGCAGTCTGCACAATACACTCCATCGCTCCACATCAACTCTACTTCTGTAAACCAATGGCTCAGCACAATTTCAAAGTCTGACACAAAAACTGTGCACTGTGAGACCAGCTTTAGCTGCCAAATTCCACACAGGGCAGCCTTCCTGACCTCCCCTTGCTGACTGACATCCAGAACTGGTGCAAAGGTATGGGGAACCTTTTTTACAAAAGCAAACGTCAGTGGTCATCAAGAAAACTAAAGAGATTTCCTTTGAGGCAGCCAGAAAAACCAATGGATCTGATACCCTTTGTCCAGTGCACAAGGAACACTGGAATGTACAGAGAGCAGGAGCCTGCTAGGCCACCTCAGATCAACTCAAAGTCAATAAAAAGATTTCAGTCACTATGATGGGGAGCAGTACATTGCTTAGCCTTAGAGGCTTCCCTAAACCATGATTTGCCCTGCAGCAAAAGGAAGGTTTGGAGCATGTTGTACAGACCATGCTTCAAATGGCCAGTGCATTTACACACTGTGTAATACAGTAAGTCCGCCATACTTAAAGGATGCAAGCAAGATGCTGGTAAAATCACAGAATCATAGAACATTAAGGATTGGAAGGGACCTCCAAAGATCATCTAGTCCAATCCCCCTGCCACAGCAGGATCACCTAGACCAAGTCACACAGTCAGGTTTTCAATGTCTCCAGAGAAGGAGACTCCACAGCCCCCCTGGGCAGCATGTTCCAATGTTCTGTCACCCTCAGTGTGAAGAAGTCCCTTCTCATTCATATGAAATCTCCTATGTTCCAGCTTACACCCATTGCCCCTTGTCCTATCACTAGATGACACTAGATGAGAAAAGTCTAGCTCCATCCTCGTGACACCCACCCCACACATATTTATAAACATTAATGGGGTCACCCCTCAGTCTCCTCCAAGCTAAAGAGACGCAGCTTACTCAGCCTTGCCTCATAAGGCATCATCTTTGTGGCTCTGCAGTGGAATCTCTCCAGTAGTTCTGTGTCCTTCTTGAACTGAGTGGCCGAGAACTGGACACAATATTCCAGATGCAGTCTCACCAAGGCAGAGTAGAGGGGAAGGAGAACCTCTCTAGATCTACTATCCAACCCCATTCTGATCCACCCCAGGATGCCGTTGGCCTTCTTGGCCACAAGGGCACATTACTAGCTCATAGTCATCCTGCTGTCCACCAGGACCCCCGGGTCCCTTTCTTATACACTGCTCTCCAGCAGGTCAGTCCCCAACCTGTACTGGTAACTGGGGTTGTTCTTACCCAGATGCAAGACTCTACATTTGCCCTTGTTATAGTTCACTAAATTTCTCCCTGTCCAACTCTCCAGCCTACCCAGGTCCCTCCAAATGGCAGCACAGCCTGCTGGGGTAGCTCAGTTGAGATCTTGGAATTGCTAATTATCCTGTTGTGACAAAACAAGTACAAATGAGTGTTCAACAACGCAACCAGGTAAAGGGAATCTATGTGCCTAAAGATGAACAGGGCAACTTCCTGGAAATCACAGTTATCCTTACAGTCCCAGCACCTGGAAAATACACCCTTCTAAGACAAGCCAGTCAGCTATGGAACAGGAATTTCTTACAAAAAAGCCTGAGGACTACTCACAAAAGAAAAAAAAAAAAAAAAAGGAGGGAGTGGGAGCAAGAATAAGCAGAGACATCCTCTTCCATCTACACATTTGCATCTCACTCCCATCCTCATCCCCATTATGTCTTTGAGACAGAGCTACCCCATCACTCAGCTTTAGAGATTATCTGGTAATAGAGTGCATTGGTGACCATTTCCTGATGCAAATTCTGAAGGAGCCCACTAAGAGAGGAGCACTGCTGGATCTTGTACCTACCAACAAGGCAGGTCTGATTGAAGCAGTGAAGGTTGAGGGCAGCTTCGGTTGCAGTGACCATGAGATGGTGGAGTTCAGGGTCTCATGTGGCAGGAACAGAACACCTAGCAGAATCACAACTCTGGACTTCAGGAGGCCAACTTTGGCCTTTTCAAGCAATTGCTAGGGGAAATCCCATGGGACAGGGTACGGGCAGGTAAAGGGACCCAAGATAGCTGGTTAACATTCAAAGACCACTTCTCTAAAGCCCATTACAAGAGCATTCCAACAGGAAGATAGTCAAGGAAGGGAGCTGGAAGGCTTGTGTGGTTAAAGAGGGAGCTGTTGGGCAAACTGAAAAGGAAGAAGAAAGTCTATAGGTCATGGAAGTAGGGGATGGCCACTTGGGGTGATTATAAGGCTCTGGTGAGAGAATGTAGGGACGCAGTTAAGGAAGCCAAGGACTCCTTGGAATTAAACCTTGCAAGAGAGGTCAAGGGCAACAAAAAGGGCTTCTTCAAATACATTGAAGGTAAAATTAAAACTAGAGGCAATGTAGGCCCCCTGCTGAATGAGGTGGGTGCCCTGGAGTCAGAGGATACAGAGAAAGCAGAGATACCGAACACCTTCTTTGCCTCTGTCTGTACTTCCAGGGGCTGTCTTGATATTGAGCCCCAGACTGCTGAGACTCCAGAGGAAGTTGAGACAAGAGAGGTGCCTGCCTTNAGTGAGGCATTTGACACAGTCTCCCACAGCATCCTCACAGCCAAACTGAGGCAGTGTGGACTGGATGATCGGGTAGCAAAGTGGATTGTGAACTGGCTGCAGGATAGAAGCCCAGAGAGTAGTGGTCAATGAGACAGTCTAGTTGGAGGCCTGTATCTAGTGGAGTGCCCCAGGGGTCAGTGCTAGGACCAGTCCTGTTCAATCTATTCATTGATGACTTGGATGAGGGATTAGAGTGCACTGTCAGCAAGTTTGCTGATGACACAAAGCTGGGTGGTGTTGCCGACACCCCTGCAGACTGTGCTGTCATTCAGTGAGACAAGGACAGGCTGGAGAGCTGGGCAGGGAGAAATTTAATTAAATATAACAAGGGTAACTGTAGAGTCTTGCATCTGGGTAAGAACAACCCCAGTTACCAGTACAGGTTGGGGACTGACCTGTTGGAGAGTAGTTTGGGAGAAAGAGACCTGGGGGTCCTGGTGGACAGCAGGATGACTATGAGCCAGCAAGGTGCTCTTGTGGCCAAGAGGGCCAACAACATCCTGGGGTGGATCAGAAGGGGGGTGGTTAGCAGATCAAGGGAAGTTCTTCTCCCCCTTACTCTGCCCTGGTGAGACCACATCTGGAATATTGTGTCCAGTTCTCGGCCACTCAGTTCAAGAAGGGCATGGAGCTGCTGGAGGGTGTCCAGCATAGAGAAACGAGGATGGTGATGGAAGAGGAACAGCTGCCTTATGAGTAAGCTGGGTCTCTTTAGTTTGAAGAAGAGGAGACTGTCTATAAATATGTAAAGGGTGGCTGTCAAGAGGATGGAGCGAGGCTCTTCTCAGTGTCATATAGTGATAGTATAAGGGGCAATGGGTGTAAGCTGGAACATAGGAGGTTTCATATAAATGTGAGAAAGAACTTCTTCACACTGAGGGTGACAGAGCATTGGAACATGCCGCCCAGGGGGGCTGTGGAGTCTCCTTCTCTGGAGACATTGAAAACCCACCTGGATGTGTTCCTGTGCGAGTTGATCTGGGTGATCCTGCTGTGGCAGGGGGATTGGACTAGATGATCTTTTGAGGTCCCTTCCAACCCCTAATGTTCTGTGATTCTGTGTGATTCTGTGAAGAGTAACACCTGGACTTGATTTCCTGAATAGTGATTTCCTAAATTAATCAAATAAAGGCAGTTTCATTTATGTGGCCATGCCATTAGCCTGAGGTGCTCCCAGCTGCTACAAAGCACTTTAATGCCCTTGTGCTGTTCCTGCTCAAAGGCTAAGGAGGATATGGCTGACTCCACACTGTGCCAGATTCCTTCAGTTTTAGCCTTTTGATCACAATTCATGGATTGTAAAAATAGACCTCCTTCCTCTAAATCATCAGTTACTGAGGGGATGTTAGGGGAAGATCAGCCCTTTCAGAAGGCATAAAATTGTAAATATTGGAGCATTTCCCTGTTCTCTGCTTGCCAACTCAGTAAGACAAGGCAAAGGAGTCGTTACTTATTTTTAACCTTTTGTATGTAGTAAACTAAGAGTGGAACTACTGGCTTCAAGACCACTGAGTTTGTTTCCCTTTATGATAACTCCAATCTTATTTATAGTCTAAGAAACTAATTTTAGTGTTTGCTCTATTAAAAAAAATTTTGAGAAGTTCATCTTTTTAACATCATCCTTGAAGCTGTAGCACGGGCAATGAACATCACTTCGGCCTCCCTCAAAACAGAGTGAAGAACTTGTTAGGGACACACTGGTGTAATTCCACTGGTTGTTTTAGTTTCAGCTTGTTCACAGTGACTGCTCTGGCAAGTCATCAGCACAACTAGGTACCATTTTCACTGAAACATCAATTAGAAACTACTTATCCTGAGATTTCTTCCAGCCCAGGAGATAAAGCTTTAGCTGTAATTTTTATAATAGAAATCCAGGACTTACACAATACTGTGCTGCCTGGTAGGAAGCTGTCAATACTAGCTGTAATATTAGCCTAATTATATCTTGGGTTTGATGTGCTAATTTGTAAACACATTAGACAAGTCAATAAAAGCTTTAATTTTCAAGTATGAGACCTATGAACTGCATAACTCAGTGAGCATCATGCAGTAGCAATAACAGGAAGGCAATTTTTTACTCCAGGTCTTCCTAATTAGAAACTTGGAAGTACCCACCCCCACCATCCCACGGACAGTCACTATTACATCCAGGAGTAGTCTGTCAGCAGCAGGCCACTGCAGACAATAGTAGCACATGCAGAAGCATGATAAGGGAGTATTAGTAACAACCACAGTGTTACACAACTGCTTATGCAGTCAAGTAAATGCACTAATGGTTTCTGATAGCTTTGAATCTTCAATCAAGATGTCCGTAAGAGGTAGCAGAGACGACTCCCTCCATGTTGTTCATTTGTTTCCACAGCCAGGTAAGAAAGGCTTTGGGGTGGCTTTTTGGCTGTATCTGACACCGCCAAGGCCAGACATTCATGATCCCTGCACTGATTACCCAGATCATCTTCTAGTACTTCTTCACATGCAGTTGTTAAATCATATCAACCAGCTTTTGGTCTGGCCTCCTTTCTTTGGTCCCCTCTCTCAGGCAGCTTTCAGCAGTCAATCCTTTCACCTGCTCAGCAGGTAAAGGGGGAGCCGGGGGGCAGAAGGCAGGAGAGGTTACAATGGAGCTTTTCAGCAGAACTGAAATAAGAAACTGGAGTGCTCACAATGTGCTCTCTGTCTCAAAAGGGCCTTTGTTTATTTGAGGAAAGGTAGAAGCTTTCGTTTTCATTTTCCTCAGACCACAGATTTGTCAGTCTTAGTGAAAGTGAGCCTCATGTCAGCAGCACTGACTAACAGAAATGCTTCATGTCAGCCCGACTTACTGCAGGAAAAATGTGGCCAGACTCAACAGTTGTTCCCAGCCCACACTAAAGCTGTGCAGATCAATTTCAGTGCTGCCTTCTTTCTTTCATTTGTCTCTGCTTCTCCTCCCAGACTGTTTTATGACAAAGCACAGACAAACCCAACCACAGTCAATACAAACCCTGTACCTTTGTTGGTGTGTCTTTTGAAGAAACAATGGGGCCTGTATGAGCTAAATATGCTTTGCATGGCCACTAACTCAGATTTGAGGTAAAGCTATCCATCACACCAGCAGCAAAGGGTTAGTGAGACTGAAAAGAGGGAGAACAACACAAAGCCATAAATTAACTGCACTGTTCCCAGTTTGGTAACATTCAGCTGTAAGACAGGCTGGTTCACCTGTGTGTTACCCATCATCTAGTCTGACAATGCCAGCCTGGACATGTTTGTTCTGCAGGGCTTGGACTGAGCCAAAGGCATCCAAATACTACTTCCAAAAGCAGGATAAACTGAAAGAAGCAGACTGCCAAGTCCACATACCTTATCCTTCATTCTATCCACTGAGCTAAAAACAGATTCTTGCAACAGGTACACACAAGTATGGGAAGTTCTTACTCACACAGAGAAACAGCTATACAAAGCTATGGGACTAGTAGCCTTTAGGAAGCTGTTTGCAACAAACACAAATTTAAGGACAGTTTGAAGATCTAATCTAGTGATCAATCAGTCCTTTAAAACCAACTGGATCATCCCTTAACTGGAATAGAAATGCAAGGAGAGGGAAACAATAAAAAGGTCACAAATTATCTGCAGTTGAGGGAGTGAGCAAATTCACCCCCAAAAAGAATCTACCACAAGTGAAAATACTTTTAAATTCTAAGTCTATTCCTAGGTCAGCATGGCCAAATATATTCCACCACACTAACACTAAATTCCTGTGGCACCACACATTCCAGTTCAACTGAACTGAATTCACGTCAGTGTAAACAATAAACTGAGGGCAGGAATGCCCAGCACTTAAGGTGTAGATCTTCCATTTAGTCACTACCAGCATCATACCAAAGAGGTGCAAACACACCGTGAAATTTCCCTGATCAGCCTCTTCACAGTCCCACTAAATATTTCCCAAGCAGGTTCTTAACCAGAAGGGCTTCAAAGACCTCACATAACAGGTGTTTAAAAACTTGCTTACCAGCACTAATGTGCTTGCTCTACCAGCCCATTAGACAAGGACAGTCTTGGCACAGAAAGGACTGTTTCTTGGCTCCTGGAAGTCACAGCCTTCAACAGGTCAGAATTAAGGCTTGACTTGCACAGATACTTGCAGTCTACCTAGGTGTGAGTAGATGTTTATTCTATCAAAGGGCAGAGGCTTTCAAATGTTCCATAATCTCTGGAAATTACTAGAATGGGTCACACAAGACTTGGGAAAACAAAACCCAAAGAAGTATTTTGCACAAGTATAATGCAGAAGATTCTGGTACAATGTAATAGCATAATGTTAATTCCCTTTCTAATTCTTGTTAGAAAAAAACAAGTTACTGTGGCTTACAAGTGCAAATGCATATTGCAAGGCCTTTAATTACCAAGTTGTTAATGAGAGTAAACCATTAGGAAGTGTCCAAAGTATTCACCTCCCTAGAAATAAGATGCAATATTTGCCTTCAGGACTGAATTAAATGGAGTCACAAATCCTGATGCCAAATTCTTATATCTTTGGAAGTTTCCCTCTGCCGCAAAAGCCAGTTTGTTCCACCCTAGTTTGCATCGTTCAAATTAGTCTGTCTCTGGCAGGTAAAGTTAAGCCAAATATTCTCATAATATTCAAGGAAGAGACTTGCTGGAATAGCAAAGATTTTTCCAAGGTATATACAATTTTCACAGAACAGTTCAGGTTGGAGAGGACCTTAAAGATCATCTAGTTGCAGTCCCCTGACATGGACAAGGACACGTCCCACTAGACCAAGATGCCCAAAGCCCCATTTGGTGTGGCCTTGAACACTTTCAGGGATGGGAAAGCTTCTCCAGACAACAAGCAGTGTTGGCCCATCCCTGGGACATCTTTTCTGAAGCTCAGACTGGATTCAGCAGATCACAAGCAAGTCAAACCTGGTCTTCAGTAATTGAAAATTTTACTGCATCTGCAGTGCCATTTCCTCCCAGTAGCAAAGAGCAAATAGGCCTTGAAACACTCCGGAGTTCCTTTTGTCTCCACAATGGGAGGGAGGAATGCATGGAAATGGTGTGGTTTAGTACCAAATTACATCAAAACAACCATCTCAAATATCCAAGTTCCACTTTAAGTACATATCTGCAGCAGAACCTTTATGAATCAAGGGGGTTATTTCCTAGGCTGCCTTCATTTAGCCATTACACTTTTCAGCAACATTCCATTTAAACCTTTAAAACATAAACCCACAAATACAGTTCTGATACCAAATGAAGGTGTAAGTAGCCATTAGCCTAGCAATGAATTCATACTACTTATTTACAGAGATGAAAACACTA
Organism: Rhinopomastus cyanomelas; assembly: GCA_013400115.1. NCBI lineage: Eukaryota > Metazoa > Chordata > Aves > Bucerotiformes > Rhinopomastidae > Rhinopomastus > Rhinopomastus cyanomelas. The sequence goes on along the minus strand of VXBP01000738.1, from coordinate 145,545 downwards.
CATTCCTCGCCAGGGCTCAAAAGAGAAATGGAGATAGTGCAGCCACTGCCATTTCCTCTTCACACAGGGAAAGGGAAAAAACCCTGACAAGAGATTCAGACTTAGATAATAGCAACTTTATTATTAATGGCCATCGTGCTGCCTAATGCTACCACATCTCTACCACAGACTTTTATACTCACATTTAGCAACACAGGTATACTTATAAAACCAGAGTATAATCACAGACAGAGAACTCTGGCTTCAGCTGCATCATAAGCTGTTGCTTCTGCACAACTTCCCAAAAACATTTATTTTCATAGCAGTACTGCAAAGCCTACCCACTGCGTAAGGAGTCTCTGCACATAGCAGGACAAACTACAGAGCACTGGGAGTATAGAAAAACTGCCGCAAAGATCTCCTCTTTCAGCAAGTGCCACTCAACAATGTCTTTTATCTTACAAACAAAACGCAGGATTGAGAACACACTCTCGAGCTCAAAGAAAACTAGTCAGGCACATCAGGAGAAAAAAGGACAGACCTGAAAAAAATAGAGAGAACAAACCACCTCTCCTAAATTTGACTTTCCCACCCACACTCACAGAATTTTTCCTTCCCTTTATAACCTGCAGTGGTACACAGGTCTTGAGGTTTGAGGGAAGCACCATACCTTGTTGAACTGGAAAAGGTCACGTTTAAGCCTCTCTCTCACTGGATCATGTCCGGGTCTTAAGAACCTTCTCATCTTCTTTGTTGTACTATCTTGGCACCAAAAATCCTAATTAAAAAAAAACCCAAGCCATATAAACAAGAGCAACCTAAGAAGAGAAGCAGAAGTAGGTTATTTATTTTGGTTTAGCAGGTAATACAAAACAGCCAGAGCAGAACGAGACAACATCACTATCGAATAACTAAAACCTGATACCATCAGCGAGCTGCATCTCTGGCCCAGAGATACACAATACCATTTTCACATTGCTGAAGCAAACCAGCACAGATAAGCAGAGAGGATTTCAGAAGATTTTTTTCACACTTGGCCATTTTGTATCACTTCAGCTGACCTTACCCAAAGCAGAGGCAAAACTGCAGTATTTGCGTAAACATTTAGACAAACCCGGTGTAAAGGCTCCAACTGCCAGGCATTATTGACTTGTATCAGTTTTCACCCCAGGTAACCCTCCATATATAAAGAGAAAGAATCCCACTTTCAGCTGGCTCCACAGGTACAGCAGAAAGGGCACTTCACTGCCTGCAGCTGAACAGCGCTAATTATTAACTTGCTTTTGTAAAACATCAAACTGAACATCCTGCTAGAGGTGGGGGTAAGGGAAGGAAATCTTGCACCTGCAGTTCAATGTGCAGTGAGAAGCACAAGCCTTTCAGTAGATCTCATCTCTCACAGTACCAAGAGGATCCCAGCAGGACAAATAAGACTTGACTTGCAACCCAGCAATCACACTAGGGGTACCAGGCTAAAGCCTTGCATTCTGTACAGCTCCAAAGAGTCTTTGTCACATCTCCCCTCTGCAGAGGTGCTAAGCAGCAAGTAAAACTCCACCAAGTCCAGAGCAAGGGTTTAAATCACGTCCCACAGCCTACCTTGGTATGAGTGCTCCTGTTTCTCCTGTCTGCCCTGGCCATCTTTCACAAGCTCCAGTTTCCAGTGCACAGACAGCTCAGCTGGTCATGGAGCAGCTACTGGACACCCCAGTCAGTATTTTAATTTGTTAGACGGGAATTTACAGCAACTTACCAGTGACTGTACACAACACAAGTGCACAGTGGGAACCACAACTTCTAGGGTGTAATAAAGAATCTATACAGATATTCTATAGGAACCCATCATCAGAAGAGGTACACACACACACAACAAGGTGGGCGGCAGTGGGGAGAAGGCCTGGAAATGCCAAGGGGACTGTCAAGTGAACAGACAGCCTTTGGCCCTTGTTAAAGCTGTGGGACTGGAGGATGGTTGAGGGCAGAGAGCTCTCATGGTCTGTCTGTATACATGGGAGTAGCAGAGCTGGCAAACAAGGGGGCTATTTGCTATCTGTGTGTACCTACCAATAACAATGGTATTTGCTTAATTACTTAAACCAGACAGTGTTCCTGAGGAGCTGGAATTGTTTTTCAAATGGTTTCTAGGAAGGCTTTACAAACAGTGAAGGACCAGAAAAAGGAAATACTATTATAAACAGGATGCTTGTAGCCATATTTTGAAAAGTCCCTTTACAAACTCCCTGAGCTAGAAGTTATACCTCTTTGTTGCATTACTCCCCTTTTACACCTCCTGCTCATGCTCCAAGATCTCCAGCCACCTATGCAGTAGTGTCCAGAGCTCACTAAGAGAACTGCAGTGCAGTCCTGGTGCAGAGGACCAGAAGGTCACATCATCACAGCATCAAGTGCCTGAGCCACTTAGTCCTCACCTTGAATCACTGGCATCTCCACTCACCATGGAGAAACATGTCTCTAAGCAGGCAGCTAGAGGCAAGAATGAAAGTGCATTTATTTGGAAAGTGTAACCTGCTAGAAGAGATTTAGTTAACCCAAGAGAAACTTCAAAAACTGTGTCAGATCGTAACTCTTCTTTCATTAGACAATCCTGAGAGAAAGAGGGACAATGAACACACAGTTGTATTTACTCTAGGTTAGCAAAAGTTGCCGAGCAGAGACAAGCTGCTGTGCTATGCAAGGAGAGCAAATAACACCCACATCTAACACAGTTTGCCCTTCACCAGCCAAGGTAAGTGCCAGTGACGTGCCCTTTCCCACTGTCAGTCAATACCTGGACCTGTTAAACTAGGCAAAACCACAGAAAAACTCCACTAATTATCCTCACCACTTCAGGAACGAGACCTCCTCAGTGTGACAGTGAAGCCAAACTCACTGTTAGCTGCCTTGGTTTGAGAGAACACAACTTTATATTTAACAACCTGCTAGAAAGTTTTAAGCTGAAATATTAATTGCATCCAGAAGTCTGCTGGTTTAATGTGCTTATGCAAGACATCTAGCATTCACACTCCAGCCCACAACAACTCACTCAACTGGCTAAGGAACATGGTAGCTCAGAACGAAGCAGTAATTCACTTAAGAAACACTGTCCTGGCAAGCCAGTGTGTCCATTACAACCAGAGACGGCACTTACTGCGAAAGTCATCCCTCACCAACTTGTATCAGCTTCATGCCTGACCGCTCAGCATGGGAGGAGATGAGACGAAAAGCAGTTCTGAGCAAAGGCAAAGAAGGAAAAGCAAAGCTAACAGCATCCGCTGCAGTGCGGGCTGTCCAAGCAGAATTTACAAAGTTTACAAAGCTCTTGCCAAAGAGAATAATTTGGAGTACAATAAGCAAGTAGAAAAACAAAAATACTCCACAAGCTGGGTAATCTTATCTTCCAGATGCACATTTACATATTAGCAGGCCAGTTTCTCTCCCACACACCTTTGTTTTCTTACATAAAACTCCAGTCCCATGTGCTCTACAGTTATTTGCCAGTCAGCATTTGCAACCATACGGTAACAGTTGTGGCTAGCAGTAGCCAGAGAGGAATTCTCCAGTAGCCTGTGAAGCCATGCCAGGTCTGCATGTATCTAATGTTCTTATTTTCCAGGGAAACAGTTCTTTAGGCTTTCAAATATGAGTCTTTTACCAGAAACTATGTGCAACATTCTCTTCTTCCAAGATGCAGTGAGGTCAGCTGTTTATAGACAACAACAGCCTGAGGCAGAGTCAACCCCAATTTTGTTCCTATTCAGTACATGGACACCAGACAGAAAAGATCTGACTGCCCTGTACATTGAGCTCCCCCTGCTTCCTTAGCCAGCTACGACCAGGTATCCTTTTTCCTTTCTTTTGATTAGATCCAGCCACAGCACAAAAGCTCTTCACCATCCATACAGAAAGGCAATGAAAGCATGAGCTGTAAAATTACCCTGGTTCCAATCATGGACTATGGAGCATTTAACACAGAAACCAGATTTCATTTTGGCTTCCTTGTTCAGCTCTATTCACTGTAGTTGCTGTGATTTACAGCAAGTGCACATGCCACATCTCATGAAGGAACCACATTCAATAGAAGGACAAATGCTTCTTCCTAGGAACAGCATTGCTTGATCCTCACTGCTGCATCAGACTCCACATTTTGCCTTGTCTTCATTGCTTCTGCACACAGCAATGTGTCTTGATGCCAATGCACAGCCTGCAGACACACTTTTTTCATCAGCTAGGCAGGGGCTGGGAAAAGGAATTACTCTTTGTAGAATTCTCCTGCAGTTTTTGCTTGTGTTCTACCATGATTGTGGAACTTCCAGACAAAAGTATAAGAGAACCGGCATTGTAAATCCCAATCACACAAGTTAATCCAGTCTAACAAGACGAGGAAGGCCAGGTCAGAAGTTTTTACTACACAGACAGTATTAAGTGTGGATAAGGTCCCAAGTTACCCCCACAACAAAACCTTCCCAGTAATGAGTTTAATTTGCTCACGTAGGAAAGTTGCAAGGTACCATCTGTGTGCTTCCTAGGCAACCTTTGCTCAGCTTGAACAGGTTTTCCATGGGATTATGTCCAACAGCTTTCTTTCCCAAATGCCATCAAGTATCTCAAGAACTCTGAAAGCTTGCCTTGCTTCAGGTCTCCTTTTCATTCCTTCTTCATCACCCCTTCCTCCTTACAGGTCCTTAAAGGACAACTTCCCTATGCATCTGATAATTCTTTATCAACACTGCTAAAATAAAAGAGGCCTTATCAACAAGCTTTGTTTGAACTACCAGCAAGTTAGTGCTCCTATAACAAACAGTCGCCACCATGGCCTTGTCTGAACTAGGCTTCCTCCCGCACCCAAGAGTTTTCCTTGTTCCTGTTACCAACAGTCAGCAGCAACAGAACAGTCAGGATCAACTACACAGGAAAGCACAGCTCCTTAGCACCAGCGACCTCATAACAACAAAAATTATCAAAGTATCATTGAGATACTAGTTTTATCAGGTTTATCAATTACAGGAGTCAGACACAACTCACTTTAAAATCCAAGTTTAAGAACACTCTAGCTTGAAACCAATGAAACAACCCCAGCCATTCTTTAACTGGGTTTCAACTGGACTGGCACTGTAACCTTCACGTCTGTCAGGCTTGGCTGTAACACACTGTCATGGAATCATGGAATCATGGAATCATGGAATCATGGAATCATGGAATCATGGAATCATGGAATCATTACAGAATGGAAGGGACCTAGATCATCTAGTCCAATCCGCCTGCAACAGCAGGATCACCTAAACCAAGTCACACAGGAACCTGTCCAGTCGGGTCTTGAATATCTCCAGTGAGGGAGACTGCACAACCCCCCTGGGCAGCCTGTTCCAGTGCTCCGTCACCCTCACCATGAAGAAGTTCTTTCTCAGGTTGATGTGGAACCTCCTATGTTCCAGCTTACAACCATTGCCCCTCGTCCTATCACTACATGACACCGAGAACAAGAAGAAAGCATAAGCCAAGCAGGACAGACAGAAAAGGGGCAGGAATAGCTGCACTACATGGAAAGCCTGGAACTGTAAAATACCAGCCCCTTTTCCCAAGATGAAGCTTCACCAGGAAGATGGTGCAAGAACATTCATCTCAGTTTGATGTGACCATGGCAGATATGTCCCTTAGACAACACAACTGCTGTTTGGCTGCCTCCTCAGCACTTACCATTTTATAAATGGGAAAGTGTTCAGATGCACCTAGCATAGAACAGTCAGGCACAAGCAAAGAGGTAAATCTGGGATCCTCCTGCAAAAAGGATTTTTTTCTGTGAAACTGGAGAGACAGGCAGTTAAACCAACAACTGAACGAGCTGTGTCAACACCACATGCAGGTGGCCCCCCTCCCAAAACATGAAGTGTATTAAACAATAAGATCAGATACAGATTTCGTAGAAACTCTTGGAAAATAACTGACAAACAATCAAACAAATCAGGCAAGTTCATGTACTTTCACAGCTTTGTGCTCGGAGCTACCAGGGACCTCCCACTTGCAATGGATTTACTAATTGTGTAAAGCTGGTGTGTCATTATGACTCCTATTGTGTTGTCCTTGTCATGGGAGCATGACAACACGAAGTTTCAAAGCACTATGGCAGAATAAACTCTTTGCACTGAACATTGCACACAATGCAAAAGCCATTGTACACATCTACCAAGAGTCATGATTCAAATGGAAGAGCAGCTGGTGACTTCTGAGCAGCTTTTTACACCTAACATGAGTCAACAGAGAAAACCACAAAAGCATTTGCTTCTTAAAGTAACACAAAGAGATCAAACTAAAAGAAATCTAGTGAGGAATCAGAATTTCTGCACAGAAAACAAACTTTTAGCTATTACCAGTCCCTTATTTGATAGGGTATTTTAAAGAAACATAAGGTTAGTAGCAACAGCACACACTTTCATTGCTACATGCTAACTGCCTTACACTAAATATGTTTAAAACCTCTTGCTCTTTGACATCTCTCAAGCCTTTACATCAGCCAAAGAAAGCCCTATGCCTCTTTCATAAGCAGTTCCTAGTAATAATCACATCAGTGCACCAAAAAGCCACTAGAAGACACAGACCTCTCAACTGGTTTGACAACTCTGTTAATTTTCTTTGGTGAATAGGCACAGTAGATACAATTTGTCCAAAACCAAATAAAAGATGCTCCTTGGCATCATCCCAGGGAACTGCTGGAGAGCTCTTGACCCTTTTCACTACCATAATCCAAACGGAGCCCCTCACATGGACACAGCAGCCTGAGCAAGACTGGGGACTGTTTGCACAGGCCATCCTTGTCCCTCCATGGGCCAGGTTGCCTTTGCACAGAACGTGCCAGGAGGCACGGAGAAGCCTTGGGACCCATCACCACTTTGCATTCTGCTTGCCAGAAGCACCAGGTTCCCCAAAGCTAAAATCATCAGGTAGCTGCTCTGGGCATAGAGATTCACCTGGGCCTTGGCAAAGCAAGATATTCCAGTTGATGGCAGCACTCTCAGATGACTACAAAGTCACTCTCACATCACTAACACGTTACAATGGACAAGTTTTACTAACCTCAGTGAAACTTTTATCTCCTCTCTAGTCCCTGCCTTCACATGAGCAGAAAGCTTTCTATCACTATGCTCAGAAACAGAAACCCAGAAGTCTACACAACTGCTATGCACCATTAACAACATTAAAAAGAACCACAACCGAGCTGAGGTTATGTCTCACTTGCAGGCAAGAGGTCAGTGACAAGCTCGTCCTATCATCACCACACCTAAACAACTAGTTCCAGCTTCGCGTTTCACCTGCTCTCTCTTGGCAAGAGTGTGCTTCCGCACCCACGAAGCTCTAACAACTTTGGAGAGGGAAAACGAACAGCACTGACGCTGGTCTGTACGGGCAGAGAACCCCAACAGCGGGGTCAGGTGAAGACGCGGCGGTTCTCGCCGATCTCACCTGCCTGCAGCAGCCGACAGAGACCCACCGGGCCGGGGGCACCGCCCAGCGCCGAGGCAAGCAAAGAGAGGCACCGCGGCGGTCGCTCCCTGTAGCCCCCGGCCCAGCTCCGCTTCCTCGCTGGGAGCTGAACCAGGAAGTTGCGGACCGGTCACGGCCGTGACCTCCGCCGGGTAGTGCCAGGATGCGGCACAGCCGGGACCGCCAGCCCGGGACCGAACCGGGGATCAGCCCAATCCTGCACCGGCGGTGGTGCCGGGAATTTGAAAGACGGGCCGAGCCAAGGTTCCGGGACACCACGACTTCAGGGGCATCTTGCGTGGCGGCGCCGGAACGAGCCCACGGAGCCTGGCGGGGCGGGAACCGCCCGCAGTGAGCCCAGCCGGGGCCGCACTAGCCGGACCCCCACAGGGACCCCCTCCTATGGACACTCCTGGCCCCTCCCAACGAGCCGGCCCCGGCCGTGACCCGCCCCCGCCAGAGACCCCACAGAGCCGGTGCTCACCTGCGGGGCCTGGAGCCCGCCGGCTGCCCCGGCCTCGCTCCGCTCCCCTTCGGTTCAGCCGCGGCGGCAGCAGCAGCCGCGCTCCCTCCTGGGCACCTCCGGGAGCAGTGGGGCGGAGCCTCGCGTAAAGCTCCTCGCCCCTAAATGGGGCGGGCCTCCCGTGTGCAAATCACCTCCGAGTAGGCGGAGCCTCAAGTTGCAAATTAACCCGCGTGGCGGCCGCTCCACCCTTCGTGCGGCGCGCTCATGAATAATTCAGGCCGCGCTCTTGTGGGGCCAATCAAAGAGCGGCCAGCGGGGATCCCCGCGCACGACCCCAACATCGCGACAGGGAAGCCGAGTCCTGCTGTGGCCCTGGCCCCTCCACCCCACCCACTCGAGACAAGGCTCAGCGCAAAGCCCAGGAAAGGTGCCCAAATCCCTGTGGAAAAGGGACAGGAATTCCCAACAGAAAGTCAAAGCTTTAACTTGAAAGAACCCCACAGCTGCCACTCTCTCACTGCCCAGCTCGGCTGCACCCACCCCCTGTCCCACTGCAGCAACAGCCAGACCAGGATCACACCACAAAGTGCAAAGAGCAGTTCAAGGTCTGCTAAGCTCTCTGCATCCATGCAAAAGCTTGACATTACCTCTGACAGGGAGCCAGTAACTGTCAACGTTTCAATTGCCAAGCAACAGCAATTGCCAAGCCTCCAGAAGGGATGTTTTTCAATTAAAATATTCATTTCAGTCATCTTGCAACATTCAGTCAATCTGCATCAGAGGCCAAACACAGCAGTGGTATCGGTCTACATCATAATCCTATCCTGGTAAAAGCACTGTCAGATGTTGTGGTGCTGAGCAAGGCAGCCACAGTTTCTCAATCCTCCCTGCAGGGTTTATTAAATTCTAATTGTTTTGTGCTGAATCAGGGAGTTTCTGCCCCAACGAAACTCACTGGGTGGCTCTTGCAGAGTTCATTGATACAATTCCACCTTGGCATAAGTACATGAGAGATTGAAATCAACAGGAGTTTGACCTAATTCCAGGACAAATGTGAGCCCTGTGGGTCAGACCAGAGTTCTTCAGGCTACACCTGTTCCTAGAAACCCTCTTCCCACTGCCTTTAATCTGCAAAACAGTCTGGGAGAATGCTGAGGGCACACACTGGAGCTGCCAACAACCCCAATGCCTGCAGAGGACTATAGAGAGCAAAAGCAGTGCTCTAAGGAAGAAGGGGAAGTGTGGGAGGATCTGTCAGACCCCGACAGAGCCCTGCTAACTTCCAACATTTGATAAACAAGGGTGTAGACCGGGAACAGGCATGGTGCTTGCCTGACACCTTAGGCTACGATACCTCTGACCACAATGGAGGAAGCTGGTCAGTGCAGACAGGAGCCACATGTTGGCCTTCAAGTTTGGAGTCACAATGTCCTCCCAAAGAACAGTGCAGAAGCTGGATCTCAACAGGATCAGAGTTATGCAGCTGTCAGTAGGTAGGTAGTCATATAAGCAGGACTGAGTACTCACCAGCTGGTGTTGCTGGGGTCGTAGTTGTCTCTTTCTGGGTAACTCCTTCAGAAAAGTGAACAAGCACCATACTGAGGAGCTCACACTGTTGGAAAAGGCTTTTTTATTGCTAGGCTTCTCTTCATCTCCAAAAGTAACTAAAAAAATGTCAAATACAATGCATCTATATACCAGCTGCCATGACAGTTCTGAAGAATTTTGGTACCAAACAAAGCTCTGCTCAGCTTTTACCCACTGAGCAGACTTGTGGCACTGGCACTTCTGCATAGAGGCAAAAGCAAATTTGGTAACTGAATATCCTGGTTGAAAGCTCCCACACAAAAACAACGTCCTCAGTTTGAAGCACAACAGCCACAGGACTGGAAGGCTCATGAGGAAGTTGTGTCTTCTTGCTTCATTCAGGGATCTCTTACTTGCAAAAGAAAAGGATCCACTACCAAGAAAGAGGTCAGGATGAAACAAGGCAGTCCTCATGTGACCATCAGATACAGCATGCTGATACTGGTGGCCACACATTAATACGACATAATTCTGGGTGGCCAAAGCACATCTCAGCAGAGTCACTACAGCTGGGGTGATTCCACAATGCTCCATGATTCAAGACAGTTTGCTGCTCGAGTGCCTGGAAAGCACTTCAGATGACTGAGTTTTATGGCAGAGATCAGAATCTGATGTGACACTTGGCGGCAGAGGCTTGGGACACCACCACTGATCTGATCGGCTTATTCTGTCCCCAGCAGACCTCAGTGACTCTCCCCTCCAACCATTCCACAGGTATAACACAGTGATTCTTAACACGTGACAAGAGGATCACCAGCAAATGGTGATCTAATGGTCTACATGTCAGCCAAAGACGACACAGAAAATGCAGTGGTACACGAGATAAGAAAGCTGTAGAATCACTGTCTTCAACAACAAAGCAGTGTGTTCCAGTCCAGAAATGCCCAGCTAACCCTTGTTTAAGTTTTGTTACAATGCCTTAGCCATCTGGTAGAGAGAAGTCTGTTAACAGGAAATAAAGCGGTCAGTTACCCAAGGTTCCAGCTCTATTTTCTGTAACACTTGATCAAACAGGAAAAAAAAAATCCTGAGTGCAGCTCTTCCCTTCATCCCATCACGCTTCTGCAAGTGACAGCAACTCCAGCAATGATCTTAAAGGTCTTTTCTAATCTAAACAATTCTGTGATTCAGTGATCAACATCAACTGGTAGTTTGAATTCCTTCAGTGAGTAGAAGGCAATGTCTCCATGATCCACCAGTGCAAAGACTACTGGGACATCCCCACTCTGGTACGTAACCTGCTTCAAAGCCCGAAGAGAAGGAATCTGCTCATCAAAGCTGCAGAGAGAGAGAAAAACACACTATTGTTTTCAAGGCAACAAGAATCCACACAAAGCTGCCCCAGCCAACAGTTGCAACAGCTCGCTTCACTCTTAGGAGCGGGTAGCAACGCTCCCCACCCCTTTCAGTTATAGCAGGAGGCTGCCAGCCCCAGTACACTGCATGCTGGGAACTAGGAGCTGTCAAATCCTTTGCCAAAAACACGGGCAGCTACACTCTGCTCTGCATTGTGCCTATTAGATGCAGCAGACAGGGCTATTGGCAAACTGCCACTTCAGTGCAATCTTAATACTTTTTCTGCTTGGAAGATCTTGGGGTTGCTGGAATCAAAATCTGACCTGCTTTTCCCTCAGTTTAGTTCTGTAGAGTCTGTACGCTTGTAAATGAAAATATTTTATAAATATTGCCCACAACAGTAAAACAGCATTACTACCACTCTATGTGCTCTGGCTGATACTGCTGCAGAGCACAGGAGGGACAGTTCTAGTAAAAATCAGTTAGAAAAGGCAGAGACTCAACCTGGCACCTTCCTGTGGAGTTTACGTATCAGCTTCTGAACCCAGCAAGAAAGAGGACACCTCTATCCTCTGTTCATACTGATCTTAAAAGTTACACCTGACACATATCAAAACACTCAAGCCACGGCCATGAGACTGTAGTGAGCTCTGGGTAGGGGTATCTGCACAAATCTGCACTGGCTGACATTTCAGGTACCACACAGCTCCCTGCAAAACTGAGCTCTACCTGAGTTTCGCAAACGCTGCATAAATAAGCCAGAGCTGTTTATTCTTGACTCTGCTAATACTCAGACATGAGCAGCAACCCGGTGACCAAGCAGTGTGAGCTGAGCACAAGGGCTGGGGGAATTTTCAGCCACAGCCTCCAACAAAGAAGGAACAGAAAGAAAAACAAAATCCTAGGCAGGACCATCCTCAAGAGAGGCCCTCTGATGATCTGTAAAGCTCACATGATGCTGGGTTATCTAGTGTTAGAAGTTCCACAACAGCACTATGTTGCAGAACAAGAACATAAAACCCATAGATACCTCCGTACACACATCCTGACATAGGGCTTCCCAGGGTTTGTTTTCTTAAACCTGGCCACAGCATCTGCTGAATACACATTGAAGTCTATCTTCATACAGTCTGGGTCCTCCTGCAGCCTAAAGAAGACAAACATAGGAACAAGATTGAAACATTATAGGGCATAGCTGCAGCAGAGGAAAGAGGGAGCAGAAGTTCTTGAAACGTGGCTTGTCTGAGGTTTTTGAAAGGCTTCACTCCTCCAAGGACTGACCCTGCAACTGTTCCAGTTCCTTTCCAGATCTTTCTTGCAGTCAGACCACAGCAAGTTCCCAGCCCACATTTGCCACACTCCCTTCTCTACAGACCCCTTTACAAAAGTAGCATCACTAACAGATACAGAAGCAAAGCATTGCTTTCCTGTATAGGGACTGCATACAAACACTACACACACTCTTGAGACAGGAGTAGAACCCAAAGCCAAGCTTTTATAATCAGTGCAGCAGGGATGGCAGCACATTCTAAGGAGGAGGCACAGGTGAAACCCAAACTAATCTCTGAGGGAAATAACTTGGCTGGGGTGCAGTGAGAGAAGAGTGGGAAGAGAGCAACCCCAATGTTTTAATTGGCCTGGAATGTCCTGGGGCTTTGTCAGGACCTGGTACGTCACTGAAATGTCAGCCCCTCACCACAGATGCAACAGGGTCATGGAATCAGCGTCGGCTTCTCTCAGCATCCTGGATGTCAGACAGCTCCCAAACTGCCACTGCACCTCACAGACCCCACAAGCAGGGACAGTCACAAAACAACCCCCATTCCTTAACAGACACAAACTGGCTAGATACTAACCGGGAGGCTCCATCCAGGATGTGGGAGGGCTGCAGCACGCTGATCTGCTGGAGGAGCGCAGCTGGAGGGAGAAGGAACAGGAAAGGATCAGACCAGCTATTTCTCTCTCAGGGCACTACAACACCACCCACAAGCCTTCCTCCTCCAACAATGGCTGGCAGCACCACAGTCACCACTGGCTACTTCAAAGACCTCTACTTCCTCATCTCCCTGCAGCACAGAGCCCAGAACACCCTGCAATTGCTCTGCATCATGCTGGTCCTGATTCCACATGCCCAACAGCCCTGCAGAAGGACTGTGGTACAGTGGGACATGGGGAATGGATTAGAAGACCTCCCAAAGCTCTGTTTGTCCTGGCACTTGAGTGGGCTATAGAAAGAAGTGGAAAAGCAGAGGACAAGCTTTCTCCTCTCTGCTACATCCATGGCTGTGTTCCTGCATCTGCTTTGCCTAGACCTTTTACTGAGATTCTGCTTCTCAATGTACTACCCCATGAACCCACATTCACTATCTCCACGTCTTCCCCTTCACTGTTGCATACTAGGCAAGATTTCAGAGATTTGGAGTGAAGGGGTCTCCGACAAGGTCCCTCACCCACTACCTGACGACGTAGCTTCATCTGGCCGCAAAAGTGGCGTGACAGCCTGGTTCCAGAGGTGTGGCAGTCGTCTCCAAACTCTCTGGTGACTCCTCTGCTCCAAAAGGGCTTTGTACTCCTGCCAGTTGGAGCAGCGCCTCACCTCCTGGTCAGCGTTGACACTGCTCTTGTACCTGCTCTCTCTCTCCTGCTGCTCCCTTTCCTTCAGAGACAGCTTCTCCTGTTTCTGATTGATGCGTGTGCACCAGTAAGCTGCATCAACCTCCCTCCCCAGTACATTCTCTGGCAGCAGTCCACTGTCAGGTGAGGGCAGATGGGTGCATGGCTGGTCTGGGGCCACATTTGGTAAGATAATGGTGCTAAAATCCCAGCAGGGTGCACGGGTCCCATTGCCTCTCTCCTTATGATCTTGAGCCTGGCTCCCAGAGGGGCTCAGGGAGTCCTTTTGTCCTGTATCAAGAGGAATTAGCTTTGATTTCTCCTCTCCACTGCTAGCACCCAATTCATCTGGCTGCTCTGACAAGGGCTTTTCATCCATGGGAAGGCAGCGTGAGTCTCCACAGTTATTTGCAGCTTTTTCAGAGATCCCTTCAGCTTCTGGAAGGTCTTTGCATGCCTTACGTTTCTTGTCATGCAACCTGAAGACAGAAGCAGAAGCATAAAAGACAAGGTGGTGGGACTTCATTCCCTTTGAATCCTGCCTCATTCCTGCTAACAGGAAAATGCAGTCTGCCAAGCCTAAAGGAAGGACAGCAAAGGTGGCTGGAACCCCTAGACAGGTCTGCAAACCCTTAACCACTTCCTGGCTGGAAGGAAGGTGTTTGCTTGTGTGATGAAACGACAAGGGTAAAGCAGGCCAAGTCAAGTAGTAAACGCCCAAGACAGAACAAACTTCTCAGCAATCCCACATGACGTTTGACTTGAAGACTCAGGAGAACCTCAGCCCTACTCTGCACAGTCACACATTCCCAACCTGCTAGGCAGCCTCCATATACTTCACACACTGACCCAAACACCTTCAGCCAACACAGACAGGCAGAAGCCTTCCTGCCAGCACCTCTTACTGGTAAGATTCAGTCCCACATCCCAGAGAAGACAGGGCAATTCTTAAACCAAATCTTTAACCAAGTTTATCTCCCAAATCCTAAATTCTCATAGCTCCTTGTTAACAGGAAAAGATTCAGAGATGAGTCTCATCCTCCCTATTTCTTACAGGATGATGCCACCTACTGGAAACTCATAACTAGTAATTTGGCTAATCATTTGGTCACATACTCTTTGCATTTTGGCAACATGCAAGAACCAGGACTCAAACATGCTACAGTCCTGGCAGGTAAACTGCACTAAGAGGATGGGTAAGCACAAGATGAGCACTGTGTCTCCCTCTCAAAAAGAGCTTGAGGAGATGTCTGCCACATGTTTCTTCCACACCATCTCTACCCTTTTGTTTTGACATCTTGCCACTCCAAGCTGGGAGGCTCAGGGGCAATTTGGCCTTATTAGCCCAGCTCAAAATACTGATGTGACAAAACGACACACTGTAGAGTTCAGAAAAAACACTGAACTGTTTGGGGATGGCCAGTGGCAGCTGGGTCAGAGCAGTCACTCACAGCACAAAGGACTGAAGATGCTGCTGCCAAGCCACAGGCTCTGGTGTAAGATGGAAGCAGGCTTTGGGTCACATCCTTACCAGGGACTGGAACTCCTCCTCCTTTTGCGATGGTGTTTCCCAGAGCTCTGGCAGAGACTTTCAAGGTTCATCTGCCTTTCGTAGGGAGACGGGACAGTGCTGCAAGGAGATACCAACACAGAGGCTGGCAGCAGGCTGGGGCAGCGATATTACCCTTCTGCGCAGCCCCAGAATACAGCTACAAAACACTTCTTCCAGACAGAGAAAATCCACAAGCAGGACTAGAAGGGTTGTCACTTCATATTCTCTTTCACATTCCAAACCACCTCCTCAAGAGGGGAAAGGAAGGGTAGATTGCCACTTTTAGCCTTTAATCCTCCCAAGAGATGGAATGCAGAGTCAAAGTCCTCTTCTGGGCCGTTCCACTGGGGCCATGCAGTGGGTACAGAGCTGCTCTTCAGAAAGCAGAAAGCAGTGTGGATAGAAAAAGTTGGTTACCTGGGGTCGAATCTCAGTACAACATAACCCAGTTGCTTCAAGTGGCTGAACACCTTCGAGCAAAGGAAAGTAAGAGGGTTAAATGACACCCTAGAACCAAATAACTTACTTCAGTTCTGCTACAACTGGGTAAACACAGAGCGGTGCTGGCAGAGGAGAAAATACCAGGGTTAATACCAAAAGCAAACATGGGGAAACACAAACTGGTCAACTGGAAGAAAGTGAGTGGGAAAAACCAAGAGTGAATCTCCTTCCTTCCCCAACTGTCCTACTCCATGTTTATCCCCCGGAAGAGGAGAGTGGCAGAGGCCTTTACCCTCCCTGCAATAGCTGGACCTCTCAACACACCTGGTAATGTGGCAGGCTCACTGCTTCCTGGGACAGCAGGATCTCATAGGCTTCTGGGACCGACAAGGGCAGATCTTGGTAGAAGAGCTGAATGTAGCCCTGCAGAGCAAAAACATGGTGTTGAGAGAATCACAGGAAACAGATCTACACAAGCTCACACCAGTCTCAGCACTCTCCTTTCATGTGATATTCCTATCTCCCCATATGCCTGCCTGGATAACTTACAGCCCCTCCCCTATGCCCAATTCCCCCATGCTGTGGTTTTAGTAGCCACATAAGAAGTTTGCATTCACAGTTGTCAGCTCCTGCTCCAGCACTGCATCTGCATGGAGGATGCAGCTGTGAGCACAACAGTCAAGTGCTAAAATAACTGTTGCTTTGAGAAATAATTTTATTTAACTTTGATGATCTCAGTGATCCAGGACACAGCACAATTTCAAAAACATTCAGGACCACCACAACAGGTGGAGGAATCGATGGCATTCCCAGGTGGCTCCTTAGGAGCATTTACTGCAGCCCTAGTGGGCACTTTAGTAAATCCCCCAGGTAATAGCAAATAACCTCCCAGAGGCAGTTTCAGCCTACTTTAAGCATTTTTTTTTCCTAAAGAATCAAAAGCCTGAGGAAAATGCCTTTACTCAAAGAAAGCAAAACACTAAGAACCACATCTCTCCTATGGCATTGGCTGAAGGCCTAACTGTACTTTTCTGCTTCTGTTGTGCTCAGCAAATGACTAAATTTTATTTTCAATTTGTCTATGGTCTACTGTTTGTCAAAATGCCAGAGGTAAAACACCCTTTCCCTTTGCAGTTAATTAAAGGCTGGCATCAGATGCCCATCATCTGAACAGTGAACCTATTCTGCTGGTAACAAGCTTCAGCAGAGAAAAAAAAACCCAAAAAACACCTCTACAGCAAAGAAATCCAAATGAATCTTAATTAGTGCTTCTGCAGGCAGAGCAGCACTGAAAGCAACCCTGCTTGCCAGGTTTAAACTTCTTTCTGTCCAGGGAGAGGTACCAAATAGCAACCCCTAGGACCTCTAGTTCTAAGTGTAATACATGCACAGCACTGGTTGCTACATAACTGCCTGCGACACCAACATCCTTCACAATGAAGGATCAGATTTAGTGCCTAAATGTGGCCCTACCAAGCTGGATAGGGTTTTGCTAATTCCTACCAGCTTCTTAGAGAAGCACAGAAAAACTGGTCTCATGAATTCTGCCTCTGCAAAATCTGTCCTATTTTGCATCTCCAGCAAATGTAATGGACATGCAGGGAGGAAGTCAACTGGTGACACAGAAGCTGTCTGGTATCAGCTGTCCTTATTAACTGTACACCAGTTCTGAGGAAGAGATTTGCTCAGTGTCAAACTTTTTACTCCAATTAACTCCTACAAGGAATACAGGAAAATGGTTTGATCTCTTATTCAGAAATACCCAGAACAGTGGTTTTCCTAGACTGTGGAAGCTCAAGTCCCTATACCAACATATTTCACTACAGTAATTTATCAGTGTATGTTTTATCAGCCTCTAAGCAAGAAATAAGAGATGTCAACAGAAAATATCAAAACATGCTCCTCATGCTTGTGTCCTTCTCATATGTGGCATTACTGCTGTACCAACAGAAACCTGGATCAGCTAGTCCTTGTGTCATATTTGATGTAGAAGTGGGTTAAACACAAAACCAGCTGAACAAACTGGCCACTGATCCAACTATCACATGCTCCCAGCCAATATGCTGACAATGACAGAGGTGTTTACCAGCTGCTCAAACTGCAGCAGTGACCAACACAAGCCAAATGATTTTCAGCTCTAGTCTAAAGCTGCTACAGATCCTTCAGTTATCCAGGAAGGATCCAAAGCCCCTATCCACATGCAAGGAATCCTACTTACACACTCCACCAGATACAAGGCTTCCTCAGGCAGCAAGCACTGTTTGCCATGCTCTGTGAACCCCATGGTGTGCCAGAACTTCCCCTGCAACAGAAGCACAAGTCCCTGATGGGCTCTGGCTGTTCCCTGCAAACAACCAGGATCTCTCCCAGCAGCAAATTAAGGAACGTGCAAATGTCAGCAGGTGATGATGGCCCACAGACTCACCGCAGGGGACTGCAGTTCTACGATGCCCTGTTCTGGCTTCCACACAGCTTTCACCAGATTCCCGCTGCAAAGGTTAAAGATTAGTTTGTTATTAGTGGTATGTCACAGAATCAGGTTGGAAGGAACCTCAGAGATCAACAAGTTCAAACCCCCTGCCATGGGCAGGGGCACCGCTCACCAGACCACATTGGCCCCGAACACTTCCAGGGATGGAGCAACCACAACCTCCCTGGGCAACATGTTTCAGGGACTCAGCACCCTCACTGCAGATAGCTTCTTCCTAATATCTGATCTAAATTAGCCCTCTTATAGTTTGGACCCATTTCCTCTTCTCCTACTACTAGAGTTCCTCTCCAGCTTTCCTGTACCCCCTGTTCAGGTACTGGAAGCTGCTATAAGGTAAGGTCCCTCTGGAACATTCTCTTCTCCGAGCTGAACAGCCCCAACTCCTCCACTCTGTCCTCACAATGATAGGTGCTCCAGCCCTCTGATCATCCTCATGGTCTCCTCTGAAAGGAAACCTAAACCTCCCCAGCACCCTCTCAGCCTGAGGGTCTCCTCTGCTGCCCCAGACACACGATTAGGGAGATGCCTCAACAAACCCAACTGTGACAAAGCAGAAGTTGACAGTACCCTCCACCTGACCTGCTGCTGGAGGGAACCGGTCTCTCTTAAAGTGCCCAATGGTTCCAGTTCACCCAGACAGTTTGTTGTAACTACTCAGCGCAGACAAACTACTCCCAGTAAACAGGAACCTGGGCAAGGAACTGGGGGGCAGGCAGCGAGGGAAACCTCCCGAGAAACAAGCAACTGCGGGGACTGCCCGCGCTGTTGGACCCGCCAGAGCTGATCAACTGGGAACAGCGGGAGCCGACTAGATCCCTGCCAAGGCCACACGTGGGTATAACCCGGGGACTGCGGGATCACAGCGATGCCCAGGGCCACCGTGTGCGCAGCCCTGCCCCGTACCCAAGACCTACGGAGAGCCAGGACGAGCCGCTGCTGCGGGGGAAGAGGGGATCACCGGGCTGAGCCCCTCTCGCCCCGCTACCTGCCCCGTTCAGCTCAGTCTCACCGGAGAGGCAACGGCCACGCTCCGACCCCGCAGGGAAAGGCACTGAGAGCCCCATGCTCGGCCCAGCCCCGGCACTCACCGCCGCCGCACTGGTTCCTCGCAGAACGGCTCCAACTCCGGTTCCTCCGCTCGCCCTGCCGGTCCGTCGCGCAGGAAATCCCGAGCCCGGTCGATGAGCCCGGAGGGACCCCTAAGCCCAGGGGGGTCCCGCTGCTCCACCGCCCTGCTGGAACACACAGAGAGATGAGGCCTGGCGAAGGCAGAGCGTCCCAATAACCTGCAGCCCTGGGTCCCCCTCGCCCCGGCCGGGCCCTACCTGGGGTAGCCCGAGTCTCCAGCCTCCATGGCCGCGGGAGCCGCTTCCTGCCGCCGCATTGTCCTAGCACCGGCAGAGCGAACGGCCTGCAGCTCCCCCTAGTGGCGCGGAGGGCCACGAGAGGCGGGCACCGGGCGCGGTGTTTGCTGGGGGCAACCGAGGAGAAACAGCCCGCGGGACGGATAAGGACGAAAAGGTCCTTCACTAGTTATCGTCACGGGTAGTGGAGACTCACTGAGCATGAAGTAATTAATTAAGTTTATTAAGTAGCTCCAAGCAGAGATATCTGCTCTGGCAGGGGCTGCTGCACCGATGTGATCCTCAAACACCGATCTTTCCCCTATGCTAGCCCATACACACTTGAACCAGCTAGTTCTTTAGTACAGGTTTGCATAGGGCTGGGAGCTAGGCATACAACCAGCCCTCCCCCAGGGTCTTACAGAGGCAAATCTGCTCTAGGAATCTGGACCATGAATCTTCATTCAAGGTTTATCTTTGCTGGCCCTCAAGTACAGCTTAAAATGATTCTGTCTGCCTACACCCGAAGAGGGGTGCTCAAGGTTAAAACAAAAGTTATGAATAGCATCTTCTGTCTGGCTTTTCTTCACATCAAAACACAAAAGATAATCTAGCCTGCTTTTATCAGGCATCTGCTGGACCACCCAATCTTCTCCTTCCCCACCCCTAGCTGTGCTACTCATAGGAACAGCTCTCATACATCTTTCCCTCAACTGCTACTCCACATTTTTAGACTCAATTATATATTTTAAGTTGGGGATTTTTTTTCTACCCTTCTTTAAATACATTTCCCAGGGGCCACATCAGCATCACTGATGGGCTCAGCTGCTCCTTGTGATGAGGGTGTTTAGGCCATCTGGAACCAGCCAGTACCAGCTGGAAGTGGCTACACCTGGCATGGGATAGGCCTGTTCTCTCCTCCCAGAGCCCCTCGCAGCCCTCATAGCTAGGGATGGACATGCTCAGGTATGTGCTACTGTCCCTGGAGATGAAGCTGCAGGGATGGGGAAAGCAGTTTCTCCCTTTGTCAGGTGTCACTATTTCTCATGGTTTGGGCTCCAGTAGCAGCTGTTGCAGTGCTGGTGCCACCAGGCCTTGTGCAGGAGTGATCTGGTAAGAGCGGAAAATGAGAAACTTCCCTGCACCATGGCCTTGTGTCTCTGCTGACACTAGTGAATTTGCTGTTTGTGGAGACATGAATGGACTTGACAGGGAAATGCACCAAAAGTTCAGGTTTCACCTCAAGCCCATCTCCAGTTGCTGGAGGATAGCTTACAGCAGACACTGAGCCTCAAGCAGGAAAAATACAGCTTTCCCCCCACCGGAGTTCCTGGTTCCACCGCGGTTTCGCAGTAACAGTCCTTTGACAAGATGCCAGTACAAGCGGATGAATGCAGAACTATTCCCCTCCGTTTTCTGCTGAATGGTTTAATTTTCATTTCCTGCCTGATTATTTTCTCCTTCTGAATTGAGACTTCATCCTACAAGGGGGGCAAGTGATTTTGGGCAGTGGTGCCTCTCCACAGCACACGGTGGGATGAGGTGTCACGGACAGCACAAAGGCCACAGGCTGTGTAGTGACAGCAGTTTTCCCCCTGATTTCCCAAACACGTGCATATTAGAGGCTACTTGGACTGTCTGATTAAAACATAAACCCAGGGCACCACCATCCTGCAGCTTTTTACTTGTGGGCTGTCACCCCTTTGTTTAACTCAGCCTTTCCTTAAAATAGCCATGTTTAAACTGCTCCGGGAAAGACTCTGATCCATAGTCTGCTTTTGTCACCCACTGTGATTACAAGACCCAGAAATGTCAAGACTAATCTCAGTTCATGTTTCATTTCAATACTGGGATTTTAGCTGTCGTAGGGGGAGGGTCCTGTTCCTCACAGGGGCACCAGCAGAACCTTGTCCATGATGGGAGTCATGTTCACCCCAGCTGAGACCTTAAGACCTCACTGCCTGAATATCATCAGCTGGGAGTGTGTGGGCCTTGGGGAAACTTGAGGGGAGCTGTACTTCCTTTTCCTCACTTACAAATAGAAGTGAAGTGGATTTGGGGGTTTTTCTTCTCTTTAAGTAATTTTATGGATGTGATTTGGGGTTTTTGATGTGGTGGTTTAATGCAACTGCCTTAAAATTGTGATTTTGGTGCTGATGGAGACTATTCTGTGCTTCTTGCAGGTGGTTATGAGAAGGTGGACAGCTGCAGCATTGTTCCTTTTGGAGTTACAATAATAGCTATAGAGCTGACCCATGGAAAGATTTGGGTTTGTGAGCAAGCAGTTTGCTCAGGGGGTCTTGTGAGCTGAACTAGGGATGGATTCGGGACTGTGAGCTGGGAGGATGCCAGGGAAGAAGAGTCCAGGCGTGTGGCATCAAGTAGGAGAGCAGGAGCCTTCATCATCTGGGTGGCATGTGCAGTCATGGAGGAAGTTGAGGGTGGAGGCCAAGGCTACTTCTCACTCCCTTGTAGGACAATGCCCTTCCACCAACGGAGAGCTTTGATTCAGCTGGAGAAACACAACACTGGATGCACCGTGGACTGTGGGCTCTCAGTGAGAGTAAGTGTGGTGGGCTTGTCTACTTCTTTTTGTTTTGGGATGGAAAAAATGCTGTTAAAGTGTAAAAAAATAAATCTCTGAGGTGTGAAATTGTGGGCTCGTTTCCCCTTCTGAAGGAGAAGCCTCCTCCTGCATCTCCCTGCTGCTGCTGGCCTTGGTGCTTCATGGGGAGTGGAGCAGAGGTGCAAGGGGATGGGTTTGAGTCCTCAGAGTCCTTTTTTTATTGTCTAACTTGTGTTTGTTTAGTCCCTGTTATCTCAAGTTCCTTGTGGTTAACTTCTGTGTGAACCTGATGTAAACAGAATCCATATTTTTTAAGAAAGCCTGGCCTTGGGATTGTCCTAATGGTTTCATGCAGTGTAGGAGGCACAGCCAGGTGAGAATTGCGTGTTCTGCGCCCAAGCTGAGCAGATTTGCCAGGTACAGCTACCTGATTTAACCACTGTGCAGATCCTAGCAGGGGGTTTGGGAGTAGTTTAGTAACTACAGAAACCAGCTGTGACTCAGCTGAATTGTGGCTCAGACTGTATAGATTTGCCAACAAAGGATAATGTTTGGAAAACAGTATCTGAGATGGGTAATATGAATGCATCTACTTCGGCTTCATTGCAACTTGTGATGTATGTGTTGGTACTGTGAGATGTTTTGTGTGTAGATTGTCTATGTGATTTGGGCTGCAAAAGGATGTTATAAAGTCCCTAAAACAGCCAAAATCTTCAATTCTCACATGTGTTTTGATATGCGTGGTGTTATCACAACTGCTTAGCTCTGAGCTGTGCTCATATTGTTACTGTGTGTTACCATCACAGGTTAGCTGTAGTTCAGCATACAACTGTCTAAAACTAAGCATTTTCCACTGGAGTTAAATACAATAATAACTCATTGCTTCTAGAGCATCATACAGAAAATCTAAACTTCTACCAGTAGAACAGAGGAAGAGAGAGCTTGTTAATGGATTTCAACAGGATTTGGCAGGCCTCAAGACTACACTGAGTATGTGTCTGGTTTTGGATTAAAAGCAGGTATTGGTGTCAGGTGTTCCAGCTTGCTGGGAGGTGTGGGATCAGTTTGTTTTCCAATCTCACCTTGGAGGTCCTGGCCTGTTCCTTGCTGTTTTAGGATGCCTGTGATGGTTCCTGCAGCATGTTACAGCTGGGAGTATGGGCAGGACAATGGAAAAGCTTTTCTGCCCACACAGATTACTGAGGAAGGTTTATGACCTAAATCTGTCAGGCTGGGCTTAGGAGTTGTAAGAAGAAGGTTTTTAAGGAAAAAAAGTAGGGAACTTGGGGAATTCAGTGGTTAATATTTCTACATAACCTGTGTGCTGTGTTTCACCTAATACTGCCTTCTAGTGTCTAAGAAATAGAGGAGCTTAAATTTCACCTTCTCTTCTGATGAATCTGTTGTAGAAATTGGTGTTGGGGCTGTCCGTACCGCACAGCTCCTGGGGCTCTGCTCTGTGGCAGGAAAGCTGATACAGTCCCGCTCTGAGCAATGAGCCAGCTATGTCCCCAAGTGATCATGTGAATCCAGCCTTTCGGTCACAGCTATGAGAATGTCTAGAGATGCTGTCTTAGTTGCCTAAGGATTTATTTGAAATCATTTACTGGAACCTTAGGATTGTTAATCAAATGTGAAAAGCCAAGGAACCACAGACCAAACCCAGCAGCACTGAGTAAAATAGTCAGGAGTCTCTTACCTCAGTGATGCACCTCTGCGAGATGTGCCGAGTTGCTTCTGTCTGGAGCTTTCCCTATTTGCTTTGGCATCCTGCTTGTGGTTCACTTGAGCATAGTGAAGGTTTACACTGGGTCTGTCTTGGGGCAGAGGAGCCTCACTGTTCAAGGCTGTAGATTATGCTCCTTGCTAGAGTTTCATACCTTCTCCTGTGATGTGTATGCACAAACCCCTTCCCTGGGTTTTGGTCTGCAGAAACACTCAAAACCCTACTGCCTGCTGCTGGGCTTTCCATGAAAGTTGATGCTTGTCAGGGATATTCTTTTGGGTCAGCTGAGTCAGGATTTCCAAGGTGACTGTGGCTTGGGCTGGGGACTAAGAATGAGGAAATATTGTTTAATGCAAGGAACTGGGTGATCAAGATTCTGCTCTGCAGTGTCTCATTATCTTGTGAAGCTCCAGTCGTGGACACTCCTGACTTTAAAGGAAATGGGTTGAACAAATTGTGCTGCCTTGCTTGTAAGGTTAGGTCCATAAATGAGGATGGGAACAGTGGGGGTTCAGGTGCTAAGGAAGAGTGAAGAGGTGCTCAGTGTCTCTCAGGAGCACTAAACTTCCTTCTGTGACTCTGGCTGCCTTTCAAAGGTCTTTGCATTGATTAGTTGGAGCACAAATGCGGGCTCCTCTGAATTCTTAAGTTTCATTCAAGGGGTATGGCCAGAGATTAAAATAATGAAGATACTTCAACAGCTCCAACATGCAAATCAGCCTCATGAACGCTAAGTCCCTTCCACAGCAGTATGATGACAGGTTGAGACAATTTCCATTACAGCAATGTAGTCTGCTTTCCATGCAGAAGGCTGAAGAGAATATCGCCTTTCTTTGCTTGTGGGCAGGAAGTTGCTGACAAAGTTACTGAATGGGGTAGGAAGGGATGAGTCCGGCTAGCAGCTGGCACAAAGTAGGCACTGAGGAAAAGAGTGATTCTGCTCTGGTCTGTTTGAAACCTGCCCCAGCAGCTGGTAAAAGCACTTGTGGGGTAGGCTGGGGAGGCTGGATGCTTTACTTTGTGGAGGAATGGTCTAGGAGGTTTCATGTTAAAGTCTTCAAACAAATTGCATTGACTGTTTTGTCAGAATCTTCTCTTTCTACCAGCCCATGTGTTCCTGCGCTGCTGCTGGGTACCCAGCTCTCACTTCTGAGCATCTCTTGAATACTAGGAGGAGTTTTGCAGCAATATGACTATTGCAACCCCTCTTAGTGTCTTCTCTAATATCCCTCACGAATGTGTGGCTTCAGGAGCCAAGCTGTGAGTCTTGTGGGACTGATGGTGTGCCTGGTGCATATTTGATCTCAGATCCTGCAGGGTGAGCCTGGTCCCTTGGAGACCTTGAATAGATGTTAAAGATTCTGGAAGACTTCTTGCCACCCTTGACTGAGGTTGCCTTTAAGGCCATTTCCCAACTGAGTGGAGTTGTGGTTCCTGCATTTTAAGTTGCATGTAACTTCCAGAGCCTATGTAAAGGCCATTTTGTGACTCTAACTTCCTTCTTTTTCAAGTGTAACTCAAGAACTTTCTCTCAAATATGTTTGTGGTGTTTTAGGTGATTGGATTCCATTTAGACTGAAGATTCTTGGTTGTTTGGGGAAGAGTAATTTATGTCCTGATGACTGCTGCTGTTGATTACCCTGGGAACAGTGATCTTCACAATAACCTTTGGTAGGTGCCTCTGATTTAGGGCTGTAAAAGCAGACTTTGTTCCCTTGCGGTGATTACAGCCCACCAAACCTCTTGTAAGAGGTCCTTCAACTTTTCTCAGACACCTGAGCTTGAGACTTCAGCATAGAAGGTGTAGCTATTTGATGTTCTGCTGGAAGGAAATGTACTAGTATAAATGTCTTTAATCAGTGAGGATTTCAGTGTGTGTCTGCAACGAAAAATAGAGGATATGACAGAAATGGATCCTCTGCAGTCTTGTTTCATCCTGGAGGGACTTCTCAGCTCCTACACCAGCTGCTCCCTTGCTTGTTTGCTGAAGTGCCCCTTAATGTGCCCCTACACCCTTAGGCTTTGCTCCACCCTAGGTGCAGCTTGAAGAGTTGCCTTTAGTGAACCTTAAATCAACAGCTTTCATTTCATTTATTTCAGTCTGAGCACTGTGAACTGGCATTATGAACCTTCCTTCTCACCTACCAGCCTTTTAAAAGCTGGAAGGTGTGCTCAGGCTGGTTTGTAATCTTTGCGCATAGTGCTCTGAGTACACTACTTGGAATAGCAAGGGCAGTGCCCTCAAAGCAAAGAGAAAGGCTTCTTTCTACCAAAAGCCTCATTTTCTTTCTTTCTGATGTTCCAGCAGTTACTGAGAGCTGGCAGTAGTGATGGGTAGGAAGAAACTCTCAGCAGAAATGTCTGCACAGTGTCAACCTGAGCCAGGTGTAACTGTATTCTAATGCTGCTAAAAAGACAAGTCTTGGCATGCTCCTGAAATGAGACACAATTTATGCTTCTTCCTGAACTGATATCCCTGCTAGCTGCCCTGTTTGTGGGGGACAGCATTAAGAGGGAATGAGTTCTATCATTAGATAGAACTATCATTAGATAATGTGGGTTAGCAGTAATCCCACCATCCTAGCAGTATCTGGGGTGAGGACAGACAAGGTTAAGCCCTTCTATACCTACACATCCAAACGTAACCCTGGATACAGAAATTCTTCTGTTATCAGTGTGCAGTGCTGTAACAGGATGCCTGCAGCAGGCTGATATTACCCGTGTGCAGTAGTGCTATCCAATGGGCGGTGGAGGATGGGGAAGATTTGTCTCTGCTTCTTCTTGGTCAAAGGAAAGGTAGGAAGGTGATTTCTCCTGCCTTTTGGGCAGTGGCAGGGCAGAGATGCTAAAATCACCACACAGCTTTGGTATGGGGGTTTTAGAAAGGATATTGAAAGCTTGGAAGGCCAGTAGAATGAAATTCCTTGGAGGAAGGGAATAGGAGAACTCAATCTGTTTAGTCCTTATCGAGCAAAGGACTGGGTGACTTAATTACACTGTAAGTACTTTCCAAGATAACAAAGAGCACTTTAGTCTTGCAAAAAAAAAAAAAAAAGACACAATGAAAGCCTGTATCCAAGGATAAAATTGAGCCAACTGAAGCTAGAAACACTGTGCAGTTTGCTAACGACTTCCACCCCAAGGGGGAAATTTTGCCCCCTGATGGCTTGGTCTGGATTGGCTGGACTTGTCTTGTATTTGACTGAACCAAGTTCCACATTTGGTTGACAGGGTGATAGTTGTTAAAGTGATCAGAAGGGTGGAGGAGGTATTTTCCACACTGGGATGTGGAGAATGGTCTCCCTTGTCAACACTGGGGTTACAGGGTCCCAGTCCTGGGGCTCCTTGTCACCTTTGGTTGTCTGGCTAATACTGCCCACAAGAAGGCAGCCCCATATTTAAGTGGGCTGATGGTCCTGTCTTGGTCTCAATATCCACAAACTGCTGTCCAGAGTGTACTTGATGAGCCCACAGCAGACATGGTTGTCCCTAGCACTGAGCTTGCCAGAGGCAGCGGGGGAAAGCAGGTTGTACCCATACGTAAGCAGAAAAATTACTTCTGGCTGTCTCCATTCTTACACTTTTATCACGGCCGTTTGCATTAAAGGGACATTGTATCCAGATTATTCATGCACTGCTAATAACTCTGGAGTGCTGTATGCAGATCTTGCTTTCAGTTGCACCCAACACTTCAGTTGCGCTGAAGCCAAGGGAGCTGTGCTGACAGATCTAAGGAAAGTCAGAATTTAATATTTGCATCCATTTCCAAGGCATGGCTACGGAACAGGAACAGCATGATCCCAGCTACTGGCATAATTCCATTTAAATGACATATCTGCAGATGGAAAAGCTGCCAGTGGGTCTGTCTGGTGGTGCAGAGAGACACAGAGTGCTGGGCTTGGAACACCTGACAAAATAAGTTCTTGTCTTCTCTTGCATGAACCAGAGATGAAAAGTGTGATCTCCTGTTGCAAGCTGCAAGGAGGCAACAGGTCTCTGAAGGAGGATATAGGAGCATGGAAACTCCACTGAAAATGCTTCTCCCTCTGTTACTTGCCCTAATGCTGGAGAGACACCAGGTGTGAGCCCTTTATGTAGGGGTGCACATGGAATGGTGCCACATTGGGTTGTGGCACCACTCAGGGATGGGAAACCCTCAGGGAAGAATTGATCTTGATGAGCTTGATTTGCAAGAAAATGGAGTGGCTTTCTCTGGCACTGGAAATGTGACCTGCTAACACAGCCCTGGGGGCTGCAGGCAGCTCCATTCTCTTCTCAGCTCTCCCATGGCTCCAGAAATCTGATGGTGCCTTTGAGAGGAATCCTTGATTAATTAAGCTGTGTGTGTTGGGAGGTGACATTGAGTGATTTCCTTGTTAGCTGCTGTTTTGCTTGGGGAATGGTTTGCCTTGTTCATAATGAAACTTCTCCCTTCTGCTAGGAATTAGTCTATAGACTAATAAAGACCCAGACCTTCCCGACATGCCCTTGCTTCTTGGGAATGCCAGAGATGAGTTTCTTTTTGTGGGGAACTAGCTGTAAGATATCTACCTGCCTGGCAAGCAGGTAGATAACCTGGATTTGTCAGCCCAAAGGGCAAGTACTACTTAGGGGGAATGGAGACAACTCAAAGGTGTTGGGGGCTCAGAGCAGGATGGCAGGACTGGGACCTCATCCTATGTTCCTGGACACCAGTGTGGCAGAGCCACACCTTTGGCATTGCATGATGAGACTGATCATCTCTATCTTACACATCAAAATCTGCCTACAACTGTGAGCCAAACTTACCACTTCAGATGGTGTTAAAGAGCAAGACAGCTTGGATAGGTGGAAGAGGCAAGGGCTCCACTGCTGCAAGATCAGGCTGAAACTACCTATAACAGGATGGAGAGCTGGGCTTGAGCCCTCAGCAGTCATTGTGATCCTCAGGGTAATGAAACTGTGTCTCCAGCTGTGCAACTAGCTGTTGATAAGGGTTAAGTGCTACAGACACTTGCATTGACTTTGGCTGTAGAGCATGGAAAGCATTTCACTTCTATCGCTAACAATTCTCCAACCTAATTTCTCTTTCTCCACTCAAATCAATATGATTCCCAGCAGCTGCTTGATAAATCCCAGACAGGTTTTGTAACTGGCCCCATTTCCTTGGAAGCTCTGCAACAGTAAAGCAGCTTTTGTCATGTTTTCATTTCTCGTGAAACTTTTATTTCTTGGTGAACAAATGATTTTTTTCCTGATGCCTTCAGTCCTTCCAGGCATGGCTCACGGAGCTCTCTAGGGGCTGGAGGAACAGTTTATCTCAGCTCCCCCTGACAGCACTGCTAATTTCCTGATAATGCAGATAATCAAGTGTCATAAATATTCACTTGGGCTTCCCACATTTCCTTTTTGTTCTTTTCTTTTTTAAGTGTTGGGAAATAGGTAGGGCTGCAGCAGAGGCTCTTGCTGGTTTTCTGGACAAGATCAAATAGAGATCTCTGGATGATGACAGGTGCTGCTGTGGGACTTCAGACAAATCCTGGTGGTCTGATGAAGGGGGCACACACACAAAACCAATCCTGTTCCAGGAGTGTCCTGTGCATCAGGACTCTGGTGCTGCCAAGCTTTGGACAGCTGGAGCTGGTGCCAGGATCCTGTTTACTGGGATGGGATGTGTTAGTGGTGGGTTGCAGGCAGTGGTGCCATGTAACTGCTGCTTTATGCTTGGTGATTTCAATGTAGGCATGGTCACAGCCCTGCAAGCTATGTCCTCCTTACCTTGGGGGGCTGGGGTCTTTCCCCAGCAGCTCAAGGTGGCTGAGTGCAAATGCAACTTCTACATAGTGTCAGTAAGACCATCTCCTCTGGGAAGCCTGAGGGCTTGCTTGGGATAAATTAGCTGTACCAGCCCTTGTGTTGCTGAGCAATCCTATGGGCAGCCTACAGTGAAGAAGAGAGCTGTGAATTAGAGTAGGATCCATGTACCCTTCTGGCTCTAATCAAGGTCCTGGCCCTGGACGCAGCTTACAGCCTGGTTTGGCTGCTTCTCGTAGCTTGAACGCTGCGCGAGTGTTTACAGAGCCGTAGTGTTCATTGCTTCCAAACAGCATTCGCACTTGTTCCTATGGCTTTGATCACGGTAATAAATCCCTCTGGCAAATTGAATCTCACCTAAGACGCTACAAGTGGTGTTAGCACTGAGGGACTGAGGTGCTCTGCTCTCTCCTGCTTCGTGCAGGACTGTGCTGCCTTCCTTCAGCAATTCTAGATGCCAGCTTGCGATCTTCTTGGGATCACCCCCATCAAGGTAAGAGGTATTTCCTCTGCCTCTTGGACTGCTCGACCCAGCAGTGCTGATGCTCTATTGGCAGCCAGTGCTTGAACTGATGAGGCAGCAGAGCATGAGGTGAGAGCGTTGGCTCTGTAGAGAGGGAAGATCACTTGGATGTCCAGCAGGTGAGTCCTGAGGGTGACAAACTGCTCTCCAAATTGCTCAAACCCTGCTATGGTGAAAAAATAACTTCTAAACTTGCCTTGTTTCTAGCTTGTGCTCACTTAGAAAGGTAACGCGTTAGGACTTGCTATCCTAAAGGTATTTATAGTCTTGGGTGCCCCACAACTTTGGGCTGATACTCTTTAAGCTGCCAATCTGGCTCCCCAAAAAGGGAGTCCCAAGCAGAGCCAGAGCCTGGCACCGCTGAGCAGTGAGACTTGGCCAGCCAAAAACAGTCAGTGAGAAGTTTCTGCATTGGGTCTTTGTTGGTCACGCTGAGGACAAACACCCAGCCTGCTGCTGCTCTTTCTTTTCCAGAAAGTTGCCAGCTGGCACAGCCTCTGTGGTGGACATGAGCTGGTTCAGACCTTCCTCGGTGAGAGGTGCATTAGGTGTCAGCATTTATGAGAAATCCCAGCTGTGCCCTGGTCATGGGTGAGACTTGGCTGTGGAGCCTCTAGCTTGAGAAGTCTCTAGTTTGTGTTCTCCAAGTTTCTTGGTGTTTGTATTTTGTCCTGGTCCAAGATCAGTAGATCAGTGATACCTACATCACTTAGGAGTGATGCTGGGGCTGACAGGAGGCTCATTTCAAATGTCCTGTCCCACCACTGTCTACTCCAGCAGCTTCCATTGCAACTTGCTGGTACCTGAAAATCCTGCTACTCCTGAAGGCTAATTTGAATGATGCTAAACATTTTGATCTGCTCTTGTTTGCCTCCTACTCCTCTGACCTGCTTTGCACCATGACTTTTCTGCTGGCGCTAGCCTCCAGTTCCTCAGCATCACTCTCCATTAGGTGACACGTCTTCACCAATATTTACATGCTCTATGTACAATCAGATAATTGCTCTGCAATTTCACACCCAAGTGATTTATTACAGGATCATCCAGCCAGAGATTATAATAATTAATCTGAAATTAAGCTTGCTTTTAGATTAAGCTGTGCAGTGTAAGGTAACACTGAATCCTTTAGATTTAGAGGGTGGTGACACCTGCTTCTCCTACCCAAACAAACTGGTGCCTTTATTGAAGCTTTCACACATTTTGTCATTCCCAAAGCAAGGATCGATTGTGGGGCATCAAGAGCAAAGGGTGCGGTGATCCAGTTTATTGAAAGCCATCAGTACCAGGAACTGACTGCATGTGAATCAGACTAGCCCACTCACCAGGGTGAAAATCAATCCTAATCCCAGACTTTGCCTCTAATCCTGATGTTGCTCTTGACTTCACATAGCTTGAGAACAAGGGAAAAAGAAGATTTAATTTTTGCTTGTTCTGCAGCTTCCACAGGGCTGCATCTCCCTGATGCATCCAGAAGAGTCAATAGATCTTAAATGAGCAATGCTTGGTATAAATACCTCAGTAAATACCAAATGCCTCTTTGGTTTTCTGAAGCTCTTAAGACTTTGGGAGGAAACCAGCATCATGTGGGCCAGTCTTTCAAGGACAGAACTGCAGGGAACTGAGGACTGTCAGGAGCCAGAAGTTCAACATTTCTGCAAAAGCAGCCCTCTCCATGCAAGATGTGGTTGGTCAAACCTTTAAACCCTTTAAACTTTCCTGTTTGTTCTATCTCCCATTAAATGAATCCTTTCAGAGATGCCTGTTAATTCACCTCCCTTTGAAGGGACCAGGGGTCCAGGGAGCCCTTGGTGTCTGTATAGCTAAACACCAGCCACGCGGGTTATCTCACTCAGGCAGCCCATTACATTGTGGCTGGCTTCCCCCTTCCTGCAGCTGGGAGCCCGGGTCACCCTCATTCATTCATTAATCTCTTTCATTCCTTGCTTGTTTGCTTGGACCCTCTGCAGCATGGGGAGATAATTGCAATCCCAGGAACAAATAGAAATTTGTCTTTTCTTTGGAAATCAAAGCTGGTCCCTTTATATCATTTGCTCTTTTCGAGATTTGCCCGTGTGCAGATGAGGCACAGAGGTCTCTGATGGAGCCAAAGCCCTGGTGCTAAGCAGGGACAATAGGAGGGATCCCATCCCTCTCCCTTTTGTATGATGTTTTCTCCCTGTGCCTCTGCCACCCCCTTCCCTACCCCAAAGGGAATGAGTTTAACTTTCCAGGGCAGATGCATCAGTTTTAATGATGTACCTCTGCTCCTTTAGCTGCAGTAAACATAATTAAAACAGACATTTGCTGAATCTTTTTAAACTCTGCTCCTTTGAGTCTCTACTCAAAGGGTGCTGGGCTGTGAGCACATGTGAGGGCATATTTGCGTGTTCAGGACACTAACCCTATTACTAGCTGTGTGCATACAAAGAGCTCTGGCAGCTCAGGAGGGTTCAGGATCCAAACCCAAGAACCTGCTCCCCTCCCACAGGTGTAGGAAAGTGTGGGAATCTTGGTCTCTTGGATCTCTGGGAGAAGAAGGATGGCAGTGGCCTCTCTGTCTCCTGCCTCATTCCAGCTGATCTCTTCTCTTTAGTTTTGTTGTCAGGGGGTGAATGGGGACTGATGTGCTTTCCCTTCAGAAGTGGAACGCAGTACATCATCCCAGAAAGGAAACAGACAAGCCATTTAGCTACTGTAGCCCATTAAGTGATCCTTAAAATCTAGGTTTCCTAATTTGTGGAAATGTTGACCAGCTCAAGTGTTTGAGGGGCTGTGAAAGTGGGTGCTGTCATCTCAAGTGTCTCTATTTAAAGCTGAGCAGACCCTTGAGTGTCTTGTCCTTGTCTCACATAAGGGACTTCTTTTCCCTCTTGAAGAGTCATCAGTTGCTTCTACTGTCAGAAGACTTGAGAGTAATGAACTCTGGAAACTACTTATCTGTCTTTTGAAATAAAAATGTTTTTGTCTAAAAACCAAATTATGTCTTGCACCTAACAAAAAGAACTAAAACATGCTCCAGCTCTAACACCATCTGCTCACAAAATGCTCTTGCACAACCTATGGAGCAGAAATTATTTAGTGTCTGACTAGGAAGGTTCAGTTGCTTTGGCTGAGCCTTTTCACTCCCATCCCACCCGAGTGAAGTGGTGCTGTTACCTCTGTAGGAGGTAGCTCACTGTACAAGGTAAAGGCTACTGCTGTCCAGCACGGGCAGTCTGCCGCTCTCTTCAACCCCCAATGGGTTTGGAAAGTGGCTACTTTTGCCTACCAGTTTGGGAAAGGTTTGTCTACCACAGTGCTGGAGAGTAAAGACCTCTGAAAACCCTGTGCATTGCTGTCAGTGATGTGCTGGTGCTGGAGACTAGACACTCCATGGAGGCACAGCTGCTGTGATCCACCTGAAGAGATGTCTGCAGTGTTGAGCCACTGCCTGCCCACACAGCTCCACTGGTTTTTCCCTTGTCTGGCACCTCTTGGTTTTGCTTTTTGCCACTTCCGCTTTTGCCTACAGATAATCAGAGTCTTCAGTCTGATCTGACTGAGTAAACTGAACTACTGTGAGCAGCTGTTGCTCTGCACAGGGTCCTTTCTCAAGGATGCAGCACACAGGTCTGAGGCTGCCCCTGGCTGCCGAGGGTGTCTCTGGAGTTCTGCATAGCTCTGACAACTGAGAGGCTAAAACTCTCCCAAGACTAACTGTTCTGTGTGATTCACCTGCCTGGGCTTGGTCTCTGCACTGACTCTTCACTTCTGGTTGGTGGTGGAACAGCAGCCACCCAGCCCCACATTCTGCAACCCCACCATTTACTTTGCCAGGACAGTGCCATTGCCATTTCCCATTTAAAAAACATTGCACTAAAAATACCTCTGCCCTTGCAGCCCAGATGGAGAATGGAGGAGCTGTCAGGGCACAGGGGCCCAGCAGGCAGCTTAGTACAATATCTCTAATTGTTCTTGTGTGGGGCTTGGTGGAGGGTGAACTGATGAAGAGGCTGGTTGGTGAGTCACAGCTGAGTCATAGCTCCCTTTGGCTGGAGGGATGTGGTGCCCCCCCAGTTGGAGATGGAACTCAGTTTAGTTTTCCCCACTAAACCTTAAACCCTGTGAAGCCAAGGATGTCCTTCCACAAAGATCTCAGCAGGTTTTGCTGCTGAATGATGTCCAACTTCTTCCTTATGTGGCTGCTCAGCGAACCAGTGCTGGGTTGGGTTCAGTGGGTGATAATTAATCCTTAGCTTCAAGCACTGCACAAATGCAGCTCTGTTGTCCCATCTATAATACAGGATGACCTAGCCCCACTCAGACGTGAAGGATTTTCTGGTTTTGCAGCTCTTTAAGGATAAAGAACATGAAAGGTTGAGGTTTAATTGTGGCATGACACATTTAAATATCTGGAAAAAGCTGCAGGTAGAAGTAGAGATTTGGGAGAAGTACCTTGCTGTAGCTGGTTTGACAGGATGGAGCCCAGGGTTTGAGGTGTCTCTGGAGAGGCCAGAGTTTGGCTGACTTCTTCCAGGGTTAAAATTGAGTGAAGAGCTGAGTTGCTGCTGAGCAGGGTCTTTATTTCAGCTGTAAGACTGAAATGGCTGCTGAGGCCATCTCCCTCCTCTGTTGATCTGCAACAGTGCTGCCTGGTTCATTTTGCTCTTAGCTCACAAGAGAATTTCGTTTCTGGAGCTGTTGCTTGATGTTTCTTCTATGGAGAAATGGGGAAATGCTAATGGGAAAATGCAGCACTTTTATCTCACTAGTTCTCTTAGGCTTGAATTAAAATGCATGCAGGCTTCTGGGAGGAAGAGAAATATCTCCGATGTGCTAGTCTCAGTCTTGGTTTTTCATTCAGTTTAGCATAATTTTATGGTCTGTCTCAAAAGGTCTTATTAACAGGTAGGGTGTGAACTCAGTGTGAAGGCATTAGGAGCAGCTTCACTGCCTACAGCAGCGACATGCGTGGTAGTATGGTTCATAGTCCCAGTTCAGCTGTCTGGTTTGATTTTGAACTGCTACTGCCCCTTCCTTCAGAGGCAGCTTCCCTCTTGAGGTGGAGAAAATTACGTGGGATGCTGGGGAGACATTCATCACATGTGGCAGCTACTCTGCTGACACTGGCTCTGTTATAGAAGAGTCAAAATGCTAGAGGGTTAGAGTCCCATCACACCAAGCATCAGTAGTCAGGGATAAGAACCCAAATGACTTGAGGTTATAGGGTGGCAAGTGGGTGGGCACTCTGCAGGTATTTGGAGAGGATGACAACTTGCTGCCGTCTGTCCTTGTAGCTCTGAAAGTCTGGTTTCCTGCACTGTAGGGGAGAGCTTCCAAAGGATCCTGACCATGTTATGGGGTTATAAACTACATTTGAGGGGGGATGGGATAGTTGATGGGCGAGTACCATAGGCTGGAGAGCTGGGCTGAGAAAAATTTAATGAGCTATAACAAGAGTAAGTGCAGAGTCTTGCATCTGGGCAAGAACAACCCCAGGTACCAGTGTAGGCTGGGGACTGAGCTGTTGGAGAGCAGTGTAGGAGAACGGGAGCTGCGGTTCTGGTGGACAGCAGGATGACTATGAGCCAGCAGTGTGCTGTTGTGGCCAAGAGGGCCAACAGCATCCTGAGGTGGATCAGAAGGGGCGTGGTTAGCAGCTCAAGAGAGGTTCTTCTCCCCCTCTACTCTGCCCTGGTGAGACCACACCTGGAGTGTTGTGTCCAGTTCTGGGCTCCTCAGTTCAAGAGGGATGTGGAGCTGCTGGAGAGGGTCCAGCGTAGGGCAGCAAAGATGATGAAGGAGGTGGAGCACCTCCCTTATGAGGAGAGGCTGAGGGAGCTGTGTCTCTTTAGCTTGGAGATGAGAAGACTGAGGGGTGATCTCATTAATGTCTACAAATATTTGAGGGGTTGGTGTCGGGAGGATGGAGCTGGGCTATTCTCAGTGTCATGTACTGATAGGATGAGGGGTAATGGTTGTAAGCTGGAACATAAGAGGTTCCACATCAACCTGAGGAGGAACTTCTTCAAGGTGAGGGTGACGGAGCACTGGAATAGGCTGCCCAGAGGGGTTGTGGAGTCTCCATCACTGCAGATGTTCCTGTGTGACTTGGCCTAGGTGATCCAGCTGTGTCAGGGGGATTGGACTAGATGATCTTTCGAGGTCCCTTCCAATCCATAGTGATTCTATGATTCTATGATTCTATGGTTATAGATGGTGTCAGGTCTGTCTGATGTTCCTGAACTTTGGAGGGCTGCAGTGCTGCAGGTGTTAACTGGAGCAAGTCAGGTATTTATATTGCAAACATGGCCAAAAGGCCAGGACTGCAGATCCAGGGTGGGAGCTGCTGTGTAAGACACAAGAAGACAATAATCTGGGCTTCCAGTCTCTGCTGTTTGGGAAAAGGAGATAAAAAAAGCAAACCCTGTTTTTTTCTGTTCAAACCAACCCCTGTGCTGGGGCTGCTGTGTGCTGATGGGCAGGACTGAGGGTTCATCTGGTGAATCTCCTCCACTGAGTGCAACTCCTTGGTGAGATGAGCTGTCTCTGAACCGAAGATGAGCCCTGGCTTGCTGTGCCAGTGCACTTAGGAGGTCACTGGCAGAGGAGGCAGAGTCAGCCTACGGAGAATCTGAGCTGCAAGCTGGAGGCCCCATGAGAAGCTGTGTGGCCAAACCTCAGCCTTTCACAGCTCTGTTTGTTAAACGTAATAGAAATGGCCTTTCCCACCTTGTCTTTGTATAAAGCCCAGACTACCAGGGAGAGTTAAATCTTGGTAACAGCGTCCAGCAGAAGCTCTAGTATCTCCTCTCATGACTCAGTGATATGGCTATCAGCTCGTTACTGTGAGCTACTCTGCCTAAATGGAGAGTTAATTTGCTCATAGCAGGCACTACCAGCTCGTGTGCCCTATCCGCTTCTGTATTGATGTAACTGCACCCCGCCGCAAATTAATTGGCTGCTGTTTTGTTGACTCAGAGCAAATTGCTTGTAGGAGCATCATAAATTCATAGATGGCAGAGTAGATCAACAGGGTGTTGGGTGTCCTCTACATCCCTCTGTCAAACTCTGAATAACATCCTGTAGTGCTTGGTGGGAGGGGTTTGGTCCAGAGCAAAGTCACCATGGTCCTGATACTACATTGGTCAGGGAGCTTGAGAGGGGGGAAAAAGTAGGAAGGAGGTGGTGTTGGGTAATCTTTGAAGTTAACAGCTTTGCAGAAATAGCTGAATGTTGGCACCTCCTCCCTGCTGCAGGCAGTTGAGGTCTGAGATGCTGAGGGTCAGACTGAACCCTGCAGAAGGACAAGACTCTAGTCTGTCCACTGCCAAAGTCTCGCTGTGGCTGGGCTTGAAGTGCTTTAACCTGCACGTGTAGACTGGTTCTCTAGCTGGTTGATCTTCACCCAACGCAAGCACAGCACAAGCGAAGGATTCCCTCTCTTCACAGTATTGACAATAGTCTAACATCAACAATCTTAAATTAATGATACGTTGAAAGCTCAAGGCAAAAGGAACAGGAATTAATATCCTTGAAACCTGTCTAGTTCTGCTTTTTCTGACACCTCCTAATTTTCCATGTAAATTAGCTTATGGATCTTTGGCTCAAAGGCTGGTGTGTGCTGGGGGAGCCTGGCGTGTCTGCTAGGAAATTATCCAGCGTAATGGCAGGGTTATAATTGTGCTGTAGCTATTCAGAGCTGCCTCCCCTGTGTGGAGGCCTTATCTGTAGCTATCAGGATAATCACTGCATTTATAGCAGTTTAACATGCATTTCTGGTTTGTTAAATACTCCATGCCAGTATGCGACGGGTCTGAGTGTGCACAGTTGTGCTCATAATAAAACACGATGCTAAATCTATCATTATATTGACTCAACTATGCATGAGCAGCAGGGATGGTCCTTGTGCACACACCTAGAAGAATAAGCTCAGGCTTTAGTTTATCCAAGTAAAATAAATTCACACAGAATTTGGTAGGAAGTAAATAAAGGTGTGAGCACAGCTGCAGGGAAATCCATTCAACAGATATTGATTTGCTCAGTTCTGGACCTGTTATGGTACAACAGTGCAGATTGAAGTCTGTTTCTGACTTCATAGAAAATCAAATGTGGAGCCGAATTCTAAAACTAATTGTACAGTGGTGGGGGAAAGCTGTGCAGGTCAGCTGAAATACATTCCGCTTTTAAATTAAAGTCCATTGACCAGCTGTGCTTCAATTGCTGCTTTAATTGTGCAGTATGATGAGAACCTGTCTCTCTGCACAAACGTAATCGATAAAAACCAGATTCAGAAAAGCCAGTGTCCCTTTGCATCTGTAATTGGAAAGGTCCCTCAATTTGCTCACAGCAATGCTTCTTACTTTTAAAGCCAGAGCTGAAGAGAGGAACCATAGTAACATCAATAGTAAATCCCCCAGAAGAAAGGGAAGTTTTGCTAAAGTGTCCCTGTTTGACCCTGAGGGATGGTTATGGAAACAAACCTGTGTGGACCTGGAGGCAGAGCAGGTAGATGCCAGCCCTGAGGGCTGTGCCCTGAGATGGAGGACTCTGTTGTGTTTTTCTCAGACACAGTTGTGCTTAGCAGGTTGCTGGGATGTGCTTGGACTCAGCCCAAAAAAGCCTGGCCTGAATCATAGCATCACAGAATGTTTGGGGTTGGAAAGGACCTCTAGACATCATGTGGTCCCACCCCTCTGCCAGAGCAGGGTCCTTTAGGACAGACCACACAGGGCTGCATCAAGGTGGATTTTGAAAGTCTCCAGAGCAGGAGACTCCACACCTGTCTGGGCAGCCTGTGCCAGGGCTCTGTCAATCTTACAGTAAAGAAATTTCTCCTTATGTTGAGGTGGGACTTCCCATGTTCACCCTTATTCCCATTATTCCTTGTCTTATTACTGGGCACCCCCAAAAAGAGACTGGCCCCTTCCTCTTGACATCCACCCCTCAGAGATATATAAACATTAGTGAGATCCCTATCAGCCTTCTCTTCTCTAGGCTAAACAGCCCCAATTGTCTCTGCCATCAGAGAGATGTTCACATTCCTTCATCATCCTTATAGCTCTAATCCTTCAGGCAGCTGTGTAACAGGGCAGAGACCTTTCCTACATTCAGAACTGAAAAATAAGTCTTCACTCAATTCAGTCATCCATTCTGGAACATCTCAGTAGAGACACTCTGAGCACAAGATGAGGGAGGAAATTAAGATGGAAACAGCAGAGCAGAAGCTCTTGCAGGTCAGAAAGCACCTTTCACTGCGGTGTTGCCAACATCGCCTTGCTGACACTGAAGACTGCCTTGTACTTTGGTGACTTGATTTAGCTGTACGGAGTGTTTTGGTAAAAACATAGGTGGGTGTCCTTGTGGAGGGAACCTGAGCTGGTGTGGAACACAGAATCTCAGAACTCTGGTGTTAGCTCAACAGCTGTCTTAGAAGTAGCCAAATTCACCTGTACTGACAGAGCTACTAACAAGCTTTGGTAAAACTTGCCTCTGGTTTTCATTAGCTCAATACTTCTGTCTTCAAAGTCTGAGAGACTCAGAAATTACTTTGAATTTTTTTTCCCCCCTCCCTAGGAGAAAGTAGCAGGAACTAACTTTTGGAGGTGGTCTACTTGAAAAAACAAACCCACAAATTTTTTCTTTCATAAAACAAGAATGTTTCCCTTTGGCTACTGTTCCCTCAGTGCTGAAATTATCTGCCTCTGAGTCTCCAGTGCCTGTTGCTGCTTCTACATCTTTAAGCAAGACTCCCTGCGTGCTTCTGACTTCTCTTCACTGTCTCCTCTCCCAGACTGGCACAAATGGTGTTCAGTGGTCTCTTTTGCCAAGTCTGTAGAGCTTACTTGCATCTCTATCCCTTCCTAGTGCCTGTATCATTGCCCTTGGTCATGGATCTCTTTGATTGAAGTTCTCTTACGTCTAGTTAACTGATGAAATCTGACAAACTTTGTCCAGTGACAGACTTGTCATCATGGGGAAGGCTGGTGAAAACCTGTCCTGATAACATAAAAAGATACCATTGAGTAGAGGCCTCAAGGGAGAAAAGTTAATTCAGAGGTGAAAAGGAGGAAAGAAACTCATGCTGGACTACTGAGATGTCTTTACTGTGTGTTGTTACACTGGGTAAAGCCTCCCAACACCATCAGCTCAGCTCGTTTGAAGACATAGTGGGTCTGTGGCTTCGTGTGTGGACAAACACTGACGGACAGGCTGCTGGATATGTGGCTGCTTCATCCTGCAGTCTGCAGAGCAAAGACTTAAATATGCTGGGGTGAGTAAACCACAGGGTCAGGGTCTGATATGTCTTCCTAGAACTACCATGATGAGCACCAGTTTCCCCTACAGAAATGGGGATAAATTAATTCCTGCTCCACTTTTACAAGCTAAGTTGTAGCCATAGTTATTAATGCTTGGAACTCGGGCCAGAGGGTGTTGTGGAAGTGTCACATAAGATTATTTTGCAAGCTCCAAAAACAGGATAGCATCTGATGATGGGATACTCCCTCTTGCTAGTCTTCTCCCAGCCAGCTACAACTCAAGTGAGCTTTTTCTTTCCCTCGAGGTGTTTGCTGCTGACACTGGGGCATCCTGAGATACAGCCATTGACACAAATGTCAGATGCGATGTGAAGCAGCAGGATGGGGCACTGTAGGCCACTTGCAGAGCCACTGGTACCAGCTGTGTTCTCCTTATGTGTGACACTGTCCAAGCTCAGGCAGAGGTCTCTCAGGTCACTGAGTGGCTCCCACTTTCAGTCAGCAGTTTTTCTCCCTGAAGGTAATAAAAGCATCAGGTCATAAAAGTTCCTATTTGGATTTTGCAAGGACAAAACCTGTTTTAGCATTTTCTTTTTCTCCCCTGTTTTTTCACCCTTTTATTTGGGTAATTTCTGTAGTCTTCCTGTTGTCCTTTGGACTACGCATGTCTCAAAGCCTCTTTTATTCTGAAATGTATCAGCGTTGCTCTTTCTGCAGTCAAGCTTGTTTGATTGAGAGACTAACAGTGAGTTGAATATTCTCACCCAGTGCCCTGCCTTGCAGCAGCCAGCTTTTGGCCCCTCACCATCATCAGTGCCACTCCCTGCTGCTTCCCTCTGTGTAGAGCTTCACAAGTCAAACCCAGTTTGGATAATGCCCTTTCCTGGTCCATCATCAAGGTGAGAAGGAGCAGAATAAAGGAACTGAGGGATGTACTTAAAACTTGATTGATATCCTCAGCAATTATCCCATTCTAGTTGCTGGGGCAGGGATGTGAGCTGGAGCAGTTTTCAGCTTCTTTCAAAATGAGACACATCTTCAGAGCCTGCTTTGTAGCTCTGTTGATGGGCATCACCCTGCAGCTTCTTGCAGAAATGTGATTGGAATTTTCCACTTGTGACTGTGGATGTTGTGGTGAGGTGTCCAGCTACGGTTGATTCCACAGCTTTTTCCACAGGAGCTGTAATGAAGGGTTCCCATTGATGAATCCCATCCCTGCAGTTTTCAGTAGCTGACTGCG
Organism: Rhinopomastus cyanomelas; assembly: GCA_013400115.1. Taxonomy (NCBI): domain Eukaryota; kingdom Metazoa; phylum Chordata; class Aves; order Bucerotiformes; family Rhinopomastidae; genus Rhinopomastus; species Rhinopomastus cyanomelas. The sequence goes on along the minus strand of VXBP01000738.1, from coordinate 104,215 downwards.
CTCTGCTGCTTTGTCCTGAGATAACATGAACAGTCAGATGCAGAACTTTAAAATTTGAGCTTCTGCACTGAGCTGTCACAATTGCAGTTCATTTAGATAGATGCTCTCTCTTCGAATAAGAGATTAAACACTCGTGACAGCTCCAACATATCATAGTTAGTTACTGGTTGCAGAAACTTGCTTTCTGCTAGTGATTCTGCTGGCCCCATGTTGCTTAGTCTCACTCATCTGAAGCACCTCGCCGCTGGGTCATCGCTCCCAGCCCACGGGATGTGTCTGGTGTCTTTGCCGCTTTTGGAGCAATCACATTTTAAAGAACTAGTACAATGAAGTGAATTGAGGAGATTAAAGCAATGGAGGTTATGCCCTGTCTCTAATACATCATGGCTCAGCTGATCGGCCTGTTCTCTGCTGCTGGAAGACTTGTCAGTGCTGCAGCTTTTATCTGTCACTTGCAGTGCGGCAGACAAGTGCTTCTACTAACCTAGTCTTTTCTTGAATCACCCACTACTCTGTTCTGGTTTCCTTTCCTCTACTAAAGGACAGAGTTAAGATAAGCAGTGACTTTTCTCAGCAGTCCTGTAGATTTTGTCCAAGGTGACAGCCTGCACTTTCCAAGGATAAAATGGTAATCATTATTCTCCTGTCTCCAGCCATTGGCTGAGGTTTGGGTCATGAGTTCTCATAAGACATTTAAAATTATTCATCACAAGGATCTAGAGGGATAGAACATGTCAGGTTTCCTTCTTGGCAGCTCATTTTGGTGGTGCAATGTCCTGAGATGCCAAACTTCTCTTGGGCAACCACTGAAGCAGACTTTTGGCATGGTTCAGACCTTGTTTTGCTTGGCTCCTCTCTAATCCTGTGGCGTTAATTTTGGTGGAGGCAGGCTCTGAATTTCCTCCCATGGCTGAGCAGTAAAGGGGATCTGAGGCCACCTGTGCAGTGGGCTGCTCAGTGCCTGGATTACTTGATGCGTGTTAACCTCTCGGATGTCTGTGTGAAATGTGGAAGGTAACATCCCATTGCAAAAGGGATTAAGTACCTGCCTGAACATGGTGGTGCTCACACGCCTTTGGAAGGTTGATTAAGTCCTAGGGCATGTTTGGCTGTTCAGACAGTTTCCCTGGTTAACCTGTTCTAGGAGTGAGTTAAGCTCTGGGTGTGCAGAAGAAGGTGCAGCAGAGTACTTGGCATCCAGTCTGCAGCTGCCCTGTGTCTACCATGCCAGCAGAGCAAGTCACAGCTTTTGCAGTTAGATCTTGGTTTATTACCTCCTTCCTTTTCGCTCTTATAAGCCCTTTCCTCTCCAAGCACTTGACCTTTCCCAAATGTGCGAGTTGGGAAATATTTCATAGAATCATTAGGGATTGGAAGGGACCTCGAAAGACCTAGTCCAATCTCCCTGCCACAGCAGGATCTGCTAATGAAGCTTCTCTAGGCTTGAGGAAACTAAGGTATGAAGAAGGAAAAGGATAGGCAGCCATGAAAAAAGGCTCTGAGTCCACCTGCCAAACCAGTTTGGAAATTGTTGTAAGGAAACGAGCAGGAACTGATGCAAACTAAGCTGACTCTCAATGTGCAATGTGGTTAGCTCAATGCAGCCTTGACTGAGCCCACAGTGACGTCTTTTCTCATCTCACACATGCACACCAACGCTTTGGCTGTGGGCTTCAGCCAAATCTGGGGATGAGAAAACAGCAAGATATTGACGGCAGAGCTTTGATCCATTCCTAGCAAGCCTGAGCTTGGACACTCTGCCATGTGGATGGGAAAGATGATAAATTGGACTGCTGGTGTGGAGATTCGGGCTGTGAGTAGCAGTGTGTGTTAGCAGTGGCTGGGAGGAGAGAGGAGGGCTACAGATGTTTCCAGAGCATCTCACTGGGTGATGGGATCTCCACTGGGGCTCTGTAAATCTGATAGTAGGAGTAGGGGTTTCTGTAGGGTCTGAAAAGTGCAGAAAGAGAAGGAAGATAGGAAAGTGCCCATACAGGTTCCAGCAACCTTGGAGAAGGCTCTCAGTTGTGTGCCATGGTGGTGTGTGATGCTTTCCTGCCCCAAAGGGTTGTCAGGTGTCTTTGGTAGGGGGTTGCATGTCCTTGTTCTCCTGCACAAAGGTTTCTTTGCCCTCCTCTTGGCACTGGGGCTACACTGAAAATGTCTGTCTGCTCCAGAGGAGTTTGATGATTGATAAATAAAGGGATCTCAGGGTTCATGGGGCATTATGCCTGTTCTTCCAACTGCCTACCCTGACCAGCCTCTTCTCCCCTCCTTGAGCCTTCAGTGTGCCGGGAGATGTAGCAGGGTCTGAGGTAAAGAAAAACCTGGCTGTACTCAGCATCACCCTTTTCCTAATTGCGTACAGAGCTGGTCTCTCCCTGTCCCTCTAAACCCCAGGAGTAATTAGCTGTGTTGCAGTGATATAGTGAACAGTGGGTTGGATTTGCAGGGTAAAGCCTCCCTGAGCACACAGGAGACATCCTAATTACCCTGATTGGGCCATTATGGTGCAGGGCTGGTGAGGAGATTCTGGAATGTTGTTCTGGTGTTTTTTTTTTTTTTTTTTTTTTTACTTTTACCCTGAGTCTGAGAGTGTCAGGAAAAGAGGGGGGATGTCTCATTAAAACTCCCCTGAGAAAGACACGTCATTTGTTTCACACCAAACAATTGATGTTTCCCATACTGCAGAAGGGCTGGATATTAGTTCCAGCAAATGGGTCCCTTTTCATTGAGCTGCCAGGGTCTGCGTTCTTAAACACCGAGATTGTGTCAGCACTGGCTGGGGGCTGCAGCTTGGCACAAGGTGTCTTGGCCCAGGAGCGAATGTTTATGTTCTTCCTTGGCCGGGGACTTGAATAAAAGCACGGAACTGGCAACTTGTTCTCGCCCTGAGATGTAATACTTTACTTTCATTTCTTTCTGAAGTGGTTTCCCTATTGGTAATATAAATTTGCTTTGCCAGAGCACTTGGAGATCTAAGGTGTGGATTATGGTTTAGGAGATTGTGATGATTTGACCTCTTGGGAAAGAAAAAGGGCAGAGGATGGAGTTTTGTCCCCTAAATGCTCCGTGCATGTTGAAATTTTGAGTCTAGTGAGCAGGTAGGGAGGATGACAGGGAGCCCTGACAAGAACAGTTTGCTCCCTTGGTGGGAGGGACCTGTCTTCTGGAGAAGTTCCACCTCCAACAATCAGCATCCTCGTGGAAGAAGTCAGTACAGAGTTATAGGAAGCTCTCATCAGTGTGAACTTTGCTCACCGCTTCCGCCACCTTATGTATCCCTGCTGAGTGCCGTGTGCCAAAATGCAAGTGTTTGGCTTTCTGTGGTTGAGCCTCATGGGAGAAAAGCTACCTGAGCCTGCAGTGGGATGTGGGTGTGAGAAGCAGCACTGGGGTCAGTCTTTTCCTTGCTGTGGCTGCCTAAGGGGAGCTCTGTTTGCTCCTCTGAAGTGGAGCAGCCCAGAGCCACCAAGCTGCTGTGCTTCCAGCAGCATGGGCAGAATGATAATCTGAAAGCTCCTTCAGACTTAGCAAATAACCAACCACCAGAATAATTAAAATTACATCCCTGACTCTCAGCCTGACTTCACTGCAGGTGGAAACCTGCAGGGGACAGAAGCACTAGTTGGAGGGAAGGGCTGACTCATCTGTTAACTTGGTTTTTGAGTGGAAGAAAATAAGGTTTAAGGCTTAAACCAAAACCTCGGTGTGTCACTGTTGAACTGGAGCCTGGAGAAGTCACTACCCTGAAGGTGCTTCTGTAGAGCTGTATCCTGCAGATCTGCTTCCATACTGCTGTGCCAGATGATGATGTACACACTACCTGGGGCAAAGTCTGCTCCCTGCTGCACTACAAATCAAATGACTGCTGTGGTACTATCTCAAATGCACCCTGGTATGCTGGGCAGTAGATCCTGGCTCTCACTTTCAGGGGACTAACACTGTCTGGATCTGCAACACTGGTCCTTGAGTTATTCACACAAGGAAGGTGATGCCAATGCAGGCTGACTTAGCTTTGGAGAAGGATTTGACCCCTCCATTTGGAGAAGGATGCATTGACATTACTCCAGCATCAGGCTGCAGCATTTAGAGATGGTGAAAGCTGCTGAGCTGACAGCCCTGGGGGCTTTTCTAACATGCTTGTCTTCAGCATGTCCAGAAATGCTTCTGAAAGCACCACTCTGTGAACCATTGTGTCTCACACTGAAGCCACTTTTCAAGTGTAACTTTGACTTGTTCTCCCTTCAGGAGAAGCCGATGTTGCTGCTTTCCCATGAGCATGAGATCAGAGTTGACTATTTCCATAGACAACAGAGCAGTGCTGGTGGAAAGATGCTGTGAGAGCTGTTGGATCCTGTGTGATTGTAGGAACTGTTTCCCAAATGGGATGTGCATAGGGCACAAAGGCTCCAAATGCAGGTGTCCTCTCTCGTGTCCTCCTGCAGTCAGGGTCTACATCTCTCATCCAAGGTTTTTCCTCCAGTGGTGCAGTGAGCTCCCTGTTCAAATGCTGCCCTGTCAGTATAGCTCCAAAGCACGTATCCTGTTGCGTGGAAGCACCAAAGGGCCCCTGTTTGCTGGAGGAGGCCTCCAGTGGGACATGGGGGCTGTAGATGAAACATCGCTTTACCTCTGCTGGTGGTGGCACTTTCCTGTGTGCTGCCCCCTCCCCAGCACTGCAGCAGGGATGAAGCAGGTAGAAAGGCTGCAAGGGGGGTTGAGGGTTTAGCCCTGTCACTCTGCTAGCGGGAGCTGAGTAAGAAAGGCCATTATTGTGTGGTCCCTGCATCTGGCAGGGGGACTAATGCAAAGTGAGTGAGCTGGGAATGTATTTATACCTGCTGTGTGGCTTCTTTCCCACCAGTGAGTCTGTTGAATGAAATGAGTCCAATTAGCAGCCCAGGAAGATCGATGAAGCATGATTATTCAGGTTCTGGCTGTGTCTCAGGAGCCAGTGAGTCACCCCACCTTTCCCTCCTCCCCAGCTGGCAGCTGCCAGTGTTCAGTCTCCATCGTGGCCACAGTTTGCTCCCAGTCAGGTTTAGCTGCAAGTACCTCAGGAGAAGAGTGTCCTGGAGAGGATGTCACTACAGGCCTCTGGGGACCTCAGCTCTGGTTGTTATTAGAGCCGGCTTGGCAAAGCTGTGACTGTGGGAAGGCAGGAGGGTATTGTTCCTGGTGTGACCACCGGGATGTGGGGAGTGGAAAAGAGGTGGCTGGATTAGGTGAGCTGGGGACGGAGTCCTGCAGCCAGCAGCCAAGCAGGGCTCTGTGGAAAAGTGGGAGTAAAAGAAACTGCTGCCCCTTGTGGGAGTTCATCAAGAACAGAACTGCGACATGTGGCTTCAGTCACACCTCTGAGGACAAGGAGGGGACGTGGAGGGTGTGCAGAGTAAACCCATCTGTCTTCCTGCTGTCTGACAAGGCGGCTCATGAACACACGGGGAAAGTACTAGCAAAAGGAGATGAGGAAATTTGCCTCACCCAGCACGGCAGGCTGTTGATCCAATCAACTAGATTGAAGTTTCTGCAGCCTGTTGGTTTTGTGGTTGTTTTCCCCCTGGTCATTGAGCAGGATGTCCCTTAAGTTCTCAAGCGAGAGACAGTGGGCTGTGTGTGGGAGGGAGGACTGCAGGGAAACACACTTATCTCTGTGCCCTTCTCACCGCTGCTTTCAGAGGACCTCGCAGCACTTCAGCCCCTGCCTGCCTCTGGGTGAGTGACTGTGTCCTTTCCTACTTAGCGATACCTTTCATTCAGGCTCTGCCAGCAGTAACCGAGGCACCGGGATGGGGATCACATCATAAATACAAAGAGACAAAGAGGCAAAGCTGAGCACAAACAACGTCAGCAGACTCTGACTTAACAAAGCCGTCTCTGAAAACGATGGAAAAGGGGTGGGATGTTTGGAGCAGGTCACACCAAGGTGCACAGAGACTGTTTAGTTGCTGGAAGTCCTCACCTTACCCCTTAGGTAGTGGAACATATCTGAAGGCCTTTGATCGAAAATTCTGCGCTGAAAGGAGAGGTGCTTCTTCATCTTACCCTGTGCTTTGGGGTGACCCAGGGCAGATAGCCAATGCTGTCTGTATTCTTTGCTAATTTGCTTTGTCTGTACCCAGCTTCCTAGTACATGCACAGGTGTTCACATCCTTGTCTTCTGGGTGTGTTTGACATGGTTTTTATGCATGTGTGTGGAAAGGGAGGACATTAGGCATCTAGACTAGGAGCATCTTGGGGACAAGCAGGAGGAACATGAGGGGATGGAGATGATGAGCCTTTTCAGGGTGGTGTGAAGGAGAAGGTGCCTCTGTGGAGACACTGGCTAAAAGGGAAGCCAGTGTTGCTACTAGGTTTCTAGCATGGCTTTTCATTTTGCATGGATGAGATCTAAAGGCTCAGGGGAGACCTTATTGCTGTCTACAACTACCTGAGGGGTGGTTGTGGCCAGGAGGAGGTTGCTCTCTTCTCTCAGGCAGCCAGCACCAGAACAAGAGGACACAGCCTCAAGCTGCGCCAGGGGAAATTTAGGCTTGAGGTGAGGAGAAAATTCTTCAATGACCGAGAGAGTCATTGGCCACTGGAATGGCCTGCCCAGGGAGGTGGTGGAGTCGCCAACTCTGGAGCTGTTCAAGGCAGGATTGGACGTGGCACTTGGTGCCATGGTCTAGCCTTGAGCTCTGTGGTGACAGGTTGGACTTGATGATTTATGAGGTCTCTTCCAACCTTGATAATACTGTGATACTGTGATAAAGGACTTCAGCCTGGGAAGTTGTTCGTTTACTGTACCTTGACTTCAGCTTTGAGATCTGGAAAAGGTGTACCGCATACAGACCCTTTTGGGTGTTGCTCCAGCTGGCACTGGCCTCCCTTCTAGGTTGGTCCACAGTGCCCCCGTGGTTTTTAGCACATACCTTGACTACCATGCCTCAGACTGACTCATCTCAGAGGGGAACAGGTTATTTCAGCCATAAGCACCTTTACTGTGTAAGCAAGATAATACTTTCAATGTTCTGCTCTGAGAGCCCCAAGAATTCAGCCTGTTTTCACTCCCTTCATACTTTCCTCATTGCTGGTATTAAAATAGGAAAAGAACCCCACCCAACCATTGCCACCTCCTTTCATAGAGAAGGTGCCAGTCCTCCCTTTAACTTCCTCCTGGGAGAAAGAAAACACAATAGCTTTCCTTGTCCTGAGTTGTGTCTGGCTTGGCACAGCCCCCATCTTTCTCGACCTTCGCTCCTGAGCTCTCAGTACAGATCAAAGAGCGGAGCAGCAGGCACAGGTTCCTGACAGTTAAGAGAGGGCAAAGACTTGAAGGTTTTAAAGCTTGAATACTCCGTGCATCTGACTTTACGGCCCAGGGAAGCAGGTCAAAAACCTGTCCGGATACTGTACAGTCGTGGTGCCAGTGTGCTGCTGTGGCAGGTGCCTGTCAGCAGAGCATGGGATGAAAATAGACCCTGCTACAGGGTTTGTTCAGTGACTCAAAAAGCAACATGCTGCATCTGATGTCAGAAGTGCTGGTGTTACACACTGGGCTGCTCTGATCACCAGAGGTGAGTGAAGGGCCGCGTGTTCTCTACAGGGTGTAGACTGAAGTACTGGCTGTATGTAAAAACACAAGTTTGGGGTGGGGGTCTTTGAGGTGCCCTGTGTGTGGCGTAGACAGTCCTGTGCAGGTAACATAGTCTTCCTTTGGGATGGATTTCTGTCCGGGGTGTAGTGTGGGCGGCCGTTGGCTTGAAACCATAAGCCTAGTAATAAATTCCTTTATGCTGTTTGATGGTTTTAATTTGTCTTTATATTTAATTCATCTGCAGTACCCAGTTCCTCTGCGTGTGACACAGCGTTGAACAATGGCGACACTGTCCCTGGGGAGCCCTGCGCAGGCGATCGGTGTAATCCCCTGCGGTTAGCTGAGCTGTGCTCCCTCCTCTATAGTCTTTGTAAAGAGCAAAGTTATTCCTTAACCTCCAACTGTTAAAGCCACATAGACAAACCACACAGACATGTAATTTTCTCTCTTTTGACTCTGTTTAAAGCATTTGTTATTTTGAGGAAGCTGCATAAGTAGTTCTGTGTCCTCTGAGCTGCCTTTTCAGAGCTTCTCGCTCTGCAGATCTCTGCACAGTGTGTTTTTCCAGTTGTGTTTCAAATGCTGCGTCTAGGGTTCCCGGTGGCTGTGCAGGCTGCGAGGCACAGGGGCAGCATGAGGAGCTAGCAGCATGAAGGTCTGCTCACTGGCATGAAAAGCTACAAAGCTGGTGTTAGCAGCAGTAGTTCTGAGAATTGTTTGCAGTCCCATGAAGCAGTGCAATTATCATCTGCCTGATTGTCCTTGAAATATTTAGGATTAGCTTCAAAATTAGCCAGTTCTTGAAAATATATTGGTTACCAAACAATACAGCCCATTGGAGGCATATGGTTGTGGACCAGGAGGCCAAGCAATGGACCAAGGCAAGACTTCTGACCCCAAGATGTCTCTGCCATTTGCTTCTAGGACATGACAACAGCCTCCAAACCTTGCAGGTCAGATCTTTTTACCAAAAAAACATACATATATATATATATATATGTATCTCATCACGTTTCAAAGGTTCAAGTTCTGAGTGAAGAAGCTCAGTGTTGACATGCTGCTGAGGATCCCTGGTCCTAAGAGGTGGGAGAATCCTTGGCAGTGTTGTTGACAGAGTTTTTACTCTTCCAGGGTGAACAATCCCCCTCCAAATCCCCTTTCTGTCCTTTCTCTCTTTCGCATTCACCCTCTTCAGCAGCCCAGGATCCTCCTGGGTAGGAGTGAAAGAAGCTGCAGCATACAGTATTTCCTAGGCTAAGGGTAGTGTAGGAGCAGAGCCCTGCAATGAGAAAGGGAGGCATCTGAACTTTTGGAGGTGGAAGCCTGTAATTCCTGTGCTTAACCAAGAATTCCCTGAAGCTGCTGCTTCTCCACGAGCTCACGGATGTGATGGCTTTCTGCTGCCGTTCACTCCAGAGTGCCTTAGTGAACAGCCACAGTCACAGGCAGTGAACGTGGGGAAAAGTCCTCCAGAAACTGAGTCTGCTGGGTGGATTCAGATGCCAGTTTCAGACAGACGCTGGCCTCTGTCATGCTGTTGTTGTTGATGGAGCTGCTGTTATGACAGGGCTCTTTTGCAGGGCGGATGGCCACTAAGAACTGGCGCTTGAAGGTCTCACTGAGAGCAATGTAGAGGAAGGGGTTGAGGCAACTGTTGGCATAGCCCAAGCTAATGGCAAAGTTGTAGGCATAAAAGAAAGCCATGGATGGTGTGTCGATGCCAAGGTGAACCAGCTGGAGGATGTAGAAAGGAGCCCAACAAATAAAAAAAGCAGAGCAGATGGCAACAGCCATGCGTGTGACTTTCTTGGTTCGTACCCGGAGGCTCCTTTGGGGCAGCGGGACCACAGTGGTGGCCATGTGCTGGAGGATCTTAAAATAGACCACACAGATCACAATCAGTGGCACAGCAAATGCCAGCATGAACTGATAGAGAGTGAACCAGTAGATATCAGTCTCTGGATTGGGAAGCAAGAGAGCACAGCGTACAGTCCCATCCTCTAGAGGCATAAGACCTGCATACATCCACACAGGAATGATGGTCAGGAAGGACAGGAGCCACACCAAGCAGATAACTAGAGCTGCAACACATGGGGTCCGGACGTAGGTAGATTTCAAAGGATAGACTGTTGCCAGATAACGGTCCAGAGTCATCACTGTGAGGATGTTGGTGCTGGTCATCTGGCTGTTCGTATCTAGAGCGGTGATGATGGTGCATAAAGGAGCCCCAAAGTACCATGAGCCATTGCCTAGGAGCTGATGGATGAGGAAGGGCATCCCCAAGAGGAAGAGGAGATCCACAATAGAGAGGTTGAAGATGAAAATGTCAGGCACAGTTTGTTTGCATCTCAGCTTCTTCTTCTTGACAATAGTGTAGATGACAATGAGGTTCCCCACAATGCCCAGGAAACAGATGATGCTGAAGAGGCTGGGCATGATCACATTGGTGTATGGCACTGGTTTCTCTGCTACTGCTGAAACAAACCAAAGCAGTGAGTGCAACAGAGACAACCTCTGCATCTGCTTGCCCTGGTCTGCAACTGGACATCCCGCTAAGGTGCAATGTAAGACCCTTTGCAATTCTTGCAGAATCTTAGCTGAGGATTTTGTGTTTCCTTCTCTGCTGCTCAGTACGTGTAGACCAACTCCTAAATCTAGCTATGCCTGGGCATCTTGCCTCAGCCCTCCTGACTTGCTCTGAGACTCCCCCCAGCTATTTTCTGGGGCACTAAAATGAGGCTGATGTGCCTCTGCACTCACCAGTGTCTGACAGAGCTGATAGCAACTTTTCTTCCAGAGACTGCTGGGTGTACACCTGACTTTGAGAGGGGTGGGTGAGTCAGCTGGTGCTTTGCAAGTTAGAGAAGTAAAGCTGCTATGTGGGTGCTGCATCTGGGCGTTATCAATGCTCAAGCTGTTGTCCAAAAGCTTTGGCTCATCTGTTGAGGTGGTTTATCTGCAGTATGAGACAGAGTTCATTGGCTGTGCAGGCAGATAACTCTGCATATTTGTGTTGTGAGATCTGGGACTGTACCCCGGCTGTGTCCCAGCTCTGTCTTTAGAACTAGAACAGACTACCACTCCTTTCCATCATCCTTCCCTGCCCCCTTCCTCTCTCTAGTTCCTTTTCTAGAAACAAATGCAGGTGTGTGGTCAGACAGGGACTTGGGACAATATTTCAGAGTGGCCCTTCATCAGGGAATGCCCTGATTCTACAAGGAGGAAAACAAGGCTTAAAACTGCTGTCTCCAAGTTCTGGGTGTAGGTGGATTTCCAAGGCAAAATTCTTGCCTGATAACACATACACCAGCACTGATATTTGGCTATTGCTCTTTGGGGTGCAAGGCTCAAACAAGATCGACTTCACATTTGCCTTCTCCCTAATCCAGCTTTGAAATCACATTTGGGAGCCACGAGCCTTCAGTGCCAACCAACAGAGGTTTGTGCTCTTGGCTGTGCAAGGTGGTGTCTAAGGCACTGACTATGGAACTGCAAGGCTATCATGTGCAGAGACCTTATCACTATACGATCACCTGGAACGATCACCTGGAAGGGAGATGCAGGAAGGTGGGCTTTGGTCTCTTCTTTCAAGCAACGAGCTATAGGACAAGAGGAATCTGCCTCAGGTTGCATCAAGAGAGGTTTATACTGGATAAAAATTCTTCTCTGAAAGAGTTTTCAAGGCCTGGAACAGGTTGCCCAGGGTGGCAGTGGTGGAATCTCTATACCTAGAAGTATTTAATAGACTTGGAGATGTTGCTGAGGAACATGGTGTAGTGGTGACTTGGCAGTGCTGGATTAATGGTTGGACTTGATGATCTTAAAGGTCTTTTCCAACCTAAACAATTCCATGATTAACATGAGAAAATGCCCATGTTACATGACTTGATAAATAAATGCTGTCAGCAGCACCCTACTGAGACCTGATGGTTACTCTTTAGCATCCAGCCTGTGCATCCCCTGACCATCCAAACAACTCTGACACCTTAATGCTTGAAACTCTCAAGCCTTAATGCTTTAAAATGGTAGGCTAGAAATTGGAAGATTACAAGTGTGGTCCTGCTTTTCTGAGAGTAGCTGTTATGAGTTCTGCTTTCCTTTCTCTTAGACCCAAACTTCATTATGAATGTGGCAGGAATGGATTGCATGAGTGATACGTAAAAGCCTCTGGGTTAGCTGGAAATTGAGATCAAAATGCTTTTTTTCCTGCACAATAATCAATACAGTGCTCATGGTCATCCTATAACATTTGCCATGAGCTCAGCTGGCCTTAAAGCAGAATGTGTACAAGCCCAGAGGCTTGGAGTGCTAGGTAGCCTGTGCAGTGCTGTGGCATCTTTCCTGCTGTTTGTATTTATATGAGCAGGACTTTCAAGCATTATTAGCTGGAAGCTAGTGTGAAGTTATCGTTCATGTGTTTGTTATAGGCTAGAGTCAGACATGCATGACAATCAAAGACTCAAAAGTTATCTCATCTCAAGACGAAGGAGGGTTTAGAAATCACTGAATCTGAATGTTTCAGTGCTGCTTCTGTGCACATTCAAGTGGCTGTGCTTTGTTTACTGAAGCAGCTTTGTGAGATTCATTTGTCCTTGCTCATAGATCTATGGCTGCCTCTCTTTTAAAAAAGTCCCAGAGGGGACTGGGCTATGTGAACTGAATGAGGACTGACCTTATTTTTTATCTCGAAGATGATTGTTTTCCTCAGCCCTGCCCAGATGTGTAAGGAACTACATCTGTACAGCATTTCAGAAGGAAGCACCTAAGGCACAATTTTAGACTAGAAAGGACATGCCAGTGGAGAGGGAGTCAAAGACCACGTACGAAACACCACCTGCTAGTTTCACCACCTTGCTCCATTTGGAGTTGGACTGCCTGACGCTGAGCTATTGATTCGGGAGCAGTGAGAGCATGGGGAAAGGGGGAAAACGGGAGACCCGTGAGGATCGCTGCTTCCCTCTCCAGTGATGCCTCGTTCCCTCCCTACCTGGCCAGGCTGGTTCATCTCTCTGGGGCAGCTGCTGTCTCCCAGCCAAAAGGGAGGGAATCGCTTGTGCTCTGGGTGCTGCCTCGCCCCGGGTGGACCGGACAACCCCCAACCCCCATCCCAGGGTCTCAAACCGGAGCTGTCCCCGCGCCGGTGCTGAAGGAGGCTGGTCCGAGCGGCAGCCCGCAATAGGGGGGTGTCCTGGCGGGCAGGGGGGACGACACTCATCCGTGTTTGTGCCACTCAAGGGGCACCAGCCGGCCCCGCCGTGGACGCCGTGTGCAGAACCCTTCCCGCAAAGGTGTCTGCGCACCCCTCCCTGCACAGACCCCGAGTCTCTCTCACCTGAGCCGTTCCGAGCCTCCGGCGCCGAGAAATTGCGGGAGGAGTTGGCGGGGGCCATGGCGGAGAGTCCCGCTGCCAGCGACGGAGAAAGTTAGGCAAGTTTCCTCGGTGGATGGGCTGTGGGATCCCCCTTTCCTGGGCAGGACCCTGCAGCCGCCGCTGAGCAGGAGCTGCGGTTCGGCTGCCCTGCCCAGTCCCTCCACGCCGAGCGGGGAGCAGGTGCTGACATCAAAGAGCTGCTGCCTCCGTCAGCCGCGGCGGCTGAGAGCGGCTCTCCGCGCTGTTGGCTGGAAGGGGGAACGGGAGGGGCCGACCCCCCACCCGGGGACTGGGCAGCGCTGCCCTCGCTGGGGCTGCGGCGACCCTTGACATTGCTTCCCTCTGCCACACCCAAACGGCTGTGAAAGGTCTGTGTCCTCCCAGTCACAGCCAGCCCGCTCTCGCTATCAGCGGGAATATCACTCTCTGCTGTTTAAGTAGCTCTGATCTCCTGCCTTCAGTGTGGATTTTTCGCTCTTGTGCTTTTCATCTCTGAGTCACAGGCACATCCCCACGGGTGAGGCCTTGGGCACGTCAAGACACCAAATTACCTACTGAAAATTCTGTTGCTTTGACACTCTGACCCTTCTGATTCTAATTCCAACCTGAGACACTTCACTTGTAATTAATTCTCTGCTGTTCCACTCTTTGCCACAACTCATTTGCTTCCTAGCTCCAGATTTTAAACTCTATTCCTAGCTCAGATTTTGTGTTCTATTTTCTTTGGCCTTAAAAACACTAGGCAAGAACCCCCTTGGGTTTGGAGAAACTGCTTTGCTCTTTTCTTGTGTCTTGCCAGCGCAGTAGCCTGTTCTTTTCTGTGGCTTTAAGCTGCTGGGTTTGTTGTACTTCCTGACCACTGTTTATATGTGAGTTGGGTTTCTCCATTATGGTTTGATAAATCACATATTCCAAGGGTGAAAGGACCATTCTGTACCTCTGAGCATTTCCTGCAGTGAAAAAACAATGATTTCATGCCAGAAGTCTGCAAGAAACCCAGCAGCAACAGGCAGCTTTTTCTTTGTGGTAGAATGCAGCATGGGGGGATTCAGTTTGCTTTATAAAAACTATCTCTGTGCATCAAGGAGACTGCTTTTGTCCTGCCTCTTTCTCTATGGTTCCAAAGGCTAGTGTCAACAGCAGGAGCCAGATTTTTGGAGCTTTGTTAGATGTGTCCACCAGGACTAGATGTAACCAGTACCATTAAAACCTGAACCATTATGTTCATCCAGCACAATAACCAGGAATAGTCCCTGAATGGGCTGGAAACCAGCTTTGACAGCAGCATTTCTAGTGTGTGTCTTTTACTAGGGAAGCCAATGAAGTTTATCATTATTAGGTTGTCCTCTGCTGGTGGACCAGCAGCAGACAGAAGTCTGGAGTGTGCTTCACCCAGGGATTGTAGCTCATAGGAACTGGGGACAGGCTGCAGCTAATCTGTCTGCTGTGTTACGAGGTTTTCATTGAGGCTCTGGAGTTTCCTCAGTCAGTAATTCGCCCAGTGTTTTCCCCTGCAGATATATATGGCCTATAAGACAATTTTGAACCTACACAGCTTGTGAAGAAGTGGGGTTTCTTAGTCAATACTTAAAAGATTCTTATTTTTCCTTACATCTTGGAAAAGTGTTTATATATACAGGGTCATCACTGCAAGGCAAACCATGGTTGGTGTGCCAGGATGCTGGACCTCAGGTAGGAGAGCTACTGTGCACAGTGTGCTCTTCTCTGCAGCGAGAAGAGAGTGTGTGTGATTGTACTTAATCCTGTGCTGAAGTACAGAGTATGAGCATTTGCATGGGAAACTGGTGGGCATTTGCTATTCCAAACACTTTCCTTGAGTAGACAAGCTCGTACTCACTTTCTCTGGAGAGGAATGAGCTATCTTATAGCTTTCAAAGAAAGAAGCTAACATTTAAATTTAGCTGTTTCCAGAGCACAGTGTTCTGTCTAATTTGCAATCTCAAATATAAACCGCCTTGTATTTGAGGCAGCTGTAATTCTCAGCTGTAGGGGCATGGCAGCCCCCAGCCTCTCCCTCTCTGATCACAGCTGCAATGGCAGGAGTTGCGCTCAGCATTAGAGAGTTTTCCTCACCAGCATGGCTGTGTGACTGGCTTATTATGGACCTTTCATATCCAGACTTTGGCAAGGTTTGGCTCTTCCTTTTCACTGTGTCAATCATCTGTGGAATTTCTGGCACCAAAGAGGGGTTGATCTCTGTAAATTCAGCCCCATCAGTTGAAGAGATATAAGGAGAGAAATATTAACTGGAGCAACTGCTGACGCACAGCCTGCTTGTGCATGGGGCTTGTCATGGCCAGGAGGAGCAGGCACAGGAATCAGCTCATTATCTGGTTGAACTCTTGAGGACAGCTGGTCTCTGAAGGACTAGTTATGTGAGTGCTCATCTACAGGAAACTGCAGTAGGGATGAACTCTCAAGTGACACTGAGATAGAGCTGGGGAGTTGTAATTACACAGAGTGGTTAGGACACGGAAAATTGAGCCACTAACCCCTGGAAAACACATCTTAGAAGAAAGAATAATTAACATTTAAGCAGGGAACTGCCATCTCTACAGTCTAATGAGGTAGATAAAGGTGTGAAAATGGAGCTCAGCCCTTGAACATTAACAGCAAAAAGAATTACTTCTTTCTGCAAGCATGGCATCTCTACTACCCATAGACCATCCTGTCTGGAACATCACTGCTATGAGGAAAGATAGTAATCTTCCAAAGCTGCTGCTAGGCAAATTCTGCAACTAGGGAATCTATCTGGCTGGTATAACAGCGGTTTATCCCTGAAAGGCTCTTGCATTTCAGTAACAAGTTATATTTCCTGCATCTGTCCCAGCTGGAGATCCTGTCTTATACAACACAAGTAGAACCACATCATCCCACGGGGCAGAATGCAGCACCGGCTGCTGTTACCGTGCTACTGAAACCATTTCCCCAGCTTGTTTTACCGAATAATTTCTCATTAAATGGAGACTTTCTCAGTTGCTAAATATTTATTTAGCACCTAGCTACTACTCTGACTCACATTGTGGAGAGAGAAGCCCTCACTGAGAGCCAAGTTGCAAATCCTCTCCTCATACTCACCAGTCTCCTTACTCCAGGCTTAGAGAATGGCCCTCAGCATTTTTATTGCTTAGCTCTTTGTTAATATTGATCAAACAGCCTAACGAGTAAAGCTTTGCCTTTGTGCTGGCCTTAGGGGATAGTAGGGAGGATTTAATTCAGGCTGTGTTAGACATACTGCATCTGTCTTCCATATCAGCTGAGTACTTGAACATCTTGATCTCTGTCCAATGGCTGCACATCAGTCTCATTAGATTGGTAAAGTAGTTTCCAACTACTGATTCATTTTGCCTCTGTTGACTCTGGAAAGTGAGTCTTTGCTGTCTCTTCTACAAGGAAGAAAAAAATATCATGTGGCAAAATTGAATAATTTCCCTAAAGCTACATCCCGAGCTGGAGGTTGAAAATTGACAGTAATTCTCTTTACAACAGTGCTGGCTTTAGGCAGCATCTTATCCATTTTCCTGCAGTGATTATCACAGCACAACTGTTTGTGTCCCCACAGGGGAATGTGTGCTGCATGTAATCATTCGATTAAAAAAGCCCCAAACACAGCAAACTCAAAGATCTGAAAGAGTAACTTCATCAAGGCAACTTGATGGTGACTCAGGTGTTGCTGTCATTGATCTAGATGTGCACTGCGTGGACGGGCTGGCTGATGGGGAAAAAGTCGCTCTTGTATTTTGATGCCCGGTTTGATTCAGATCAGAGGTACTGTGTGAGCTGGTACTGCTCTGAGCTGCTGATAGTGAACATGGAGCCACAGCCTGAGACTGGGCAGTGAGCAAACCCTGATTTCCCAGCTCTCTGCTTTCCCCTGAGGTGTGTGCATGAATGCAGCAGGGTCAGTCTCCTTTCTCAGCTGCTCTGTATTTAGCTAAGCAATCATCGAAGCCCTGCCGTTATCCACACTGGATTTCTAATTAACCAGCACAAAGTGAGCATTTATCTAAACCCGGATGACCACCTCCTCTCTCCTCTCAAGGTTCCTACCCTCGAGTTGACAGGTCTGATCTGCCTGGTCAGTCCTGGCTCACTCCAGTCCCACACTGCTAATTTGAGGTTTTAGCCTTCAGCCTCTGCCTGTCTTGGTTGCTTGCAGCGAGCCAAAGGCCAAGGCTGCAGCCTGCGGTGGTTTTTATTTTTATTGCTAAAGGTTACAGGATCCCACAGACAAAAGCAAAAGCCAAAAATAACAAGGAGGGGGCTGAGCAGGACTTGCCCTATGCTGGGGAAGTCGAGAGGCTGGCGGGTGCCGTATGCTGAGGTCAAGGATGCAGCTGTGCCTCAGTGAAACAGGCAGAACTCTTCATCAGCGATAAGAAGCTGCTGGCTGTTCTCTGGTGTTGGACAGAAACAGCCAGCAGCCCCCAGGGAGGGAACTGCTGCCACAGAGTATAGGGTGTTAGTCGCTGCACTTTCCTTTTACAGGAACAGGCACTAGCACATGGAGGAGGCAGCTGTAACCTGAATTCCTCCGGAGTATGAGCAAGGGGGGAAAAAAGTTTTGGCTCAGATCTGTAGCTCCTGGATAGCTCTGTGTGGGACTCAAGAGGAGGCAGAGCAGGAGGATTGATGCAGGGGGTTTGATGACCAAGAAGAGGTGTCTGCCCAACCCCAAACGAGTGTTCTGATACCCTTTTCAATGAGAACTATGGCGCTGAACTTGGAAACGGAAATTACAGGTCTGAAATGAAGCAAATCTAAAATCCTGAGAGGTTCAAGTCAGGGAGATGAGATAAACTCCAGTCTGAGCCTGGAAAGAGCTGTCACATGAAATTGCAAATCCAAGCAAAAGGACTTATGACAGAGCTAATAATAATAAAAAAAAGAAGTAGATGGTGCTTTATAACCAGAGACTGCAATCCTGCTGCTGAGCAGGGCAGGAGGGAGGAAAGCAGTAATAGCTGGGTTTGAGCTGCAGTACATTGAATCTACGTACAGTCTGGTAAAGTGTTTGACACAGCAGCTCCCAGAAAATTCTTAGGCTGAAGAAGAGATGAAGAAGCATAAAACCAGTCAAATGAATAAGGAATTAAATCGCAGAGACTGAAGTCTTGTGCTGAGAAGGGGGGCTGTTAGCAGTGGAAACCCTCCTGACATGGACCTGTAGGCTCCAGGAAGAGCTCTGCTTGCTTTGTCAGTCTGGTTGCTAGAACAGCCAGATGTTTGTTTCCTCCCTGCTTCCCCCCAGCAGATAAGCCATGTGCACTCTGCATGCCTCTGGGCACAGAGACGTCTGCCAGGGTTGAGGCAGTGGCTGAGGGCACTGGAAGAGATGGGAACCTTTTAAAATGATAATGACAAAGTAAAATGATGCTTACTTATGGAAACAATAACTGGCAAACCTATTTGCCCCTTGGGATGTCAAACTCTTAGAGCACAGACAGACATTTCAGCAGCAGCAAATGCATTTGTTATCATTTGGGAGTTCATTAGCTGGAAACGGGGAAGGAACAAGATGTGGGGTGGTGTGAGCTCCTTGATTAACGTAGTTCACAAAGAGGCAAATGTGATTCTTGGTCCAGGTGGGATGTTTCCCAGGCAGGAGTTACTGCTGTTGTGAGGGGTGAGGAATCCTCTGGAAGCCTGTGTGGATTTCCAGTGTTTTCTGTCCAGTTCTACATATAAAGCTGAGCTGCAGAAAGACTAAGAGGGTCAGAGCAGAGCTGGGGTGCAGGGGAGGTTACTGGGGTGATGCTGGAGAGTTTTACAGGTCCAGCTCACAAAACCAGATGTTTTCTGTGGTGATGCTTTCTTTCAGACTCACAGCAGGTTTCAGGAGAAGGGTTAAACAAACCAGAAGTCGGCCGTTTTGCTGGTTGCCTTAAAATATTTGGAGAGCATTCATCTGGATACAAATCAGCCCCGAATGGTGTTTTTGATTGACTCAGTTCTTGGAAGGTTTTGTGGCAGTAGAGGATGCAAATACAGCAGTGCGATGTTTCTAAATGTCCTAGTTTGCCACTGGGCCTCTTTCTCTCCTCTCCCCCTGACTTTTCCTGCTGTGTGAGAAGGGCTGTTGGTCTAGAAGGCAATGGAGATATTTCTACTGCCTCCTGCCCTGGGCTATTCCCCCATACAAAGGCCACATCCTTTCCTGAGCCCACCATAGCCGTGTGGTTGAGTGCACTCGGATCCTCTTCCCACCGGCACCATTCACACAGCCCTGCTCATGCCTGGTTTTTTCTGGTTGCCTTAATTTCCAGGCTGGGGTGACAGAGCCTTTGTAAAGCAGACTGAAAAAATCAGGCTGAAACACATTGTTTTTCTTAAGAGTATCTGAATCTGAACTGCTGAAGTTGCAGCTGGGGTTATTTGAAGACTCAAGAAGCCAGACCTATCTCTTGGTCCAGGTTTCTTCCCATTGGAAAAACATTGTTAATTAAAGCCGCCTTCTGAAAGGAATTTCTTAGCCACACTGGAGGGATAACAAAGTGAAAGCCATGTCCTTAATCCTGCCCTTTCATCTCCTGGAAATTCCTTCCTCTCCTGTCTCTTTCTCTGTGTTCTGATTGTTAAAATAAATGAGAAATAATTTCCACTTGGAAAACACCCAAGACAAGAAAACTCCAGCCCAGCTGATCATTGCAAAAGCCAAGGAGACTGGAGCTGAAAGGAGGGAGCAGTTAATGAAGCATCCACAGCGAGCCAGGGGCAGGAGCTGGAGCCTGTCCAGATGGCTCTGCTAATTCCCTGCATCCACTTTACAACCCGGTCCTCCTGGGGACAAGCAGCCTCCCTCTGCAGCACTGGTCACCCACAACTGAGCTTTACCTGGGTCACTCCAAGCCTCTAGATTGGCTCATCCACATTTTCTCTGTGGATGGGGAGAGACATCTTTCTCACTGACCATCAGTAGAGAATGGAGCCTCAGACTCTGGTTTTCAGCTTTGCTTTCCTGCAGGGATGCACCAGCGCTCCAGTTGCTGCTCTCCCTTGGGCCACCCCTGCCAACATGGGCTGGGAGAGCAGACCAGGGGGTGCAGAGAGACTAGGAGCAAAGGGAATGGGGAGCAGGGGTGCGCAGGCACAGCCCCATAGCAAAGCTGTGGCGGGGCTGGCAGTATCCTGCATGCAGCCCGGGCACCCACAGCTCCCCTCCATCCCCAGCCAACCCGGATATTCACGTTTCCTGGCTGGACAGATAAGGCAGCCTTGCCATTAATCAGGAGGCCTGGAGAATGGGATCAGCGCAAGGCGGGCGTGCTGCGGAGTTAATCTCCTTTACTCCCCAGTGATAGATGGAGCTCATTGCAGGCATTAATCAAGTGTGTGTGTGTGCCCCGGACAAAACGGATTAGACACTGCTGCTGGCAGAGGTGCTCTTCAGTCCCTGCGCAATCCTGCAGGATGCCTGAGGTGGTTGTGGTTCCAGCCAGCGCTGCGGTAGTGTCACACAGAAGTGTTTAATTGTGTCCTGGCTTTGCTTCTCTCTGGGGACCAGGCTGGGAGGTGGGTCCTGGCCATGGCTGGACTATGGTTAACCATAGGGTCTCTTTCTCAGGTGGGACCAATCTCCGCAACTGAAAGGAGGTTGTTGGAAAATGGGAGTTGTTTTCTCCTTCTAAGTAGGAAATGGTAAACCAAGAGAAAATGGCTTCAAGTTGCACCAGGGGAGGTTCAGGTTGGATATGTGGAAAAATTTATTCACTGAAAGGGTTGTCAAGGCCTGGCCCAGGCTGCCCAGTTCAGCCCCATCCCTGGAGGGATTTAAAAGGTGTGGAGATGTGCTGGGGGACATGGAGTGATGGTGGCTTGGCAGTGTTGGGTTAATGGCTGGACTCAATTGTCTTAAAGGTCTTTTCCAACCTAAATAATTCTATGATCTCGACGTCTGCTTATTACCTAGAGGAAACCTGGCTGCCTGATGGCAAAGTCCAGATGGATGGGAATGGATCCAGAGCATCAGGCAGCAGAAACCACTTTTGTGTCCCTGGAAATAGGACCTATCATATAAATCCCATGTAAAAGGCTCTTCTAGTGTGAGATCAGTGCAAGGCAGAGATGGAGATCATGCTCCAGCTCCATGGTGTGCTGAGGGATGCTTCGGACATTGTAGATTTGAGGAGCAGTGTCTCAGAGTCAAAGCAAGACTGTCACACAGCAGGGTCAGAATGCTCTGTGTTGAACTGATGTTGGAGCTGTCAGCCAGTGAAAATAGCCCCAGGCTCTTGTCCTCTGAAGGGAGAAGCTCCAGCCCATGAAAGCAGAGGGAAATGTTTGATTCATGGACTGTGCTGTCACATCACGGGGAGCAGGATACAAATTTCCCTTTTAGCCATCCTGCAGCACCTGCTTCTCCCTCAGAAATGAGTGGCTCAGGGTATTCCCAGTGGGGAGCCCCCAGCCTCATCTCCATTGAAGCAGTGCTGGTGGCCCACAGCTCCCTGCCATGCAGCAGCTGGAGGCTGCAATATTCACTGACAGCCAATGAGTTGTGGTTTTCTGATGATTAATGACACCTCCCTCCCCGTGGGAGCCATTCAGCCTGGACGATAAGGGAGTTAGGGTGAAAACCAGGAGTTTCCAGAGAATCATACCCAGCACAGGGATTGCAGTGATGAGATTGTGGGTTGGTCTGTTTCCTCCAGGTTGATCCTGGAAGGGGACCTGGTTTCTGCAGGTGAATGTGCCCTGACCTTTGTTTCCAAGATGGGTGTGAGTGGCTAGGCAGAACCCAAGAGGTCTGTTACCAGGCACTTTCTTTTCCCCGCTCTGCTGTAAGTGCAAAGCACAACTGACATCAAAGCAACAGAAGAGTCTAATCCTGTTCTGAATCAGTGCAAGCACACGCAGCGAATGTTAAACAGGGGATCCGGCAGCAAAAAAAGGGAGGATTATCTTTAATTTCCTGAGTGAGGGACTGAACAAGGAAGACAGAGCGAAAAGAAAGGCACAAGACTAGAAAGAAACAACTGTCAGCACAGGGAGGGTCCTGGAGGAGAAAAGCAGGCAGCCAGGAGGAGGGTGCGAGCAGCAGCACACGTGTACTGGGAGAGGTGAGTCCAGCGGGAGCCCAGCGCTGGCACGTGGGAAGGCTGCTCCTGCCAGGAGCCTCATGCCAGTGCCTGCCCGAGCTCCCATGTGGATGCAGGGCAGGGCCTGTACATCAGATTTACTCTGCCAGGGCAGAGACTGGCATAGACTGTAACTCCCAGCTCACACATGTTCAAGCTCAGGCTATGCAGTTGCTTTTCAAGAGAGCTCAGAGCTGGACTCCAGAGCAATGATGTAACTGAGGGGTGATTACCAGAGGTTTTCATGCTGGAAAAGACTGTAGCTCAGCAGTTTCCTAGATCACCTCCAAAGCCGTGTTTCCTGATGGAAAGCTGACTCCAGCTGTGGTTTTTGTTGCTGTCTGCCATTAGCAGGTACCACGAGCTCCACTAAGGGCAGTAATTTCTGCTTTTCATGCTGTGGTTAATGTTCAGCTTTGTGAGACACATGGAGTTGTGTCCAGGGTCTGACCTGGTGTGTCCTGGATGAAGCTCTCCCAGAGGCAGTGGCCAGAGGTAGCAGATAGCATCTGTGGAGGTGTCTGAGGGTAAACTGACTCAAACATACCTCGGCCAGAGCCAAGTCCATAGGAGCATAGATCCTCCTCCTTCTCCTCCTCCTTGTGAGCAATGCACCTCCTTCTTGATTATCTCCCCTGATTTTTCTCCTTGGACTTCTTCCAGTAGCAGCTATTGTTTATATACCAGTTTATACAAGGTGATGGAGGAACGGCTCACATCAGCACCTCGTGTGTCTGGATCCCTTGTCCTTCTTCACCCTTGACATTGCATCCAGCAACGTGGAGTGCTGAGCTGGGTGTGAAATGCCTGTCCTGGATCTACTGTGGAAAGGGGTGGATGCCTGCACTGGAGAGGGATGTGACTGCTGAGCACCAAGAAAGAGACTAAGACCTGCTTGGCTGCTTATGGACAGGACCGAAGGCCAGCAGCGGGGCACCCATCATCTGTCAGTGCTCCATGAGCCAGGCACAGTGTGATTGAATGGCAGGAGCTGCAGGAGGGACTCCTGGAGTGGCTTTAAATCTGTCCATTGAGGGAGTGCAGGTACCAGCTTCAGCCCCACTTTGACTCCAGGTTTAGGAGTGTCTGGGCAGTTAGCGTCTGCACACCCACCCAGGGAGAGCAGCTCTGTGTCTGCCTGGGGAAATCCTGCTCTGCCTGCATGGCTGCCTTCACTCTCACATGGGTCTGAGCATTCCCCTCTCTGGCAGCCTTGGAGTCAAGCTGGGCATGTTCCCTGCTGTTTTAAACTGCAGCCAAAGGAGGAGCCTGAGCCTCAGCTGAGAGGGAAGAAGGATCCATTCATCCAGCTGGTTCAGGGCATACTTTAAATGTTTTGGGATGTCTGGTCTGGGCCTTTGCTACCCTCCTGCCTGCTCTGTGGGGATGAGATGGCTGCAATTCCGACTTGGCCGTGGGACTCTTGCGCTCACCAGTCTTGGAGTAGTGGCTGTCCTGGTCTCACCTGGAGCCGGTGCTGCTGTGCTCCCTGGCACTAAATGCATCGCTCTGAGTGTTTTACCCTATCCTCAAAATAATCTTAGAGCAGAGAGGAGGAATTTGCACAGCTGCTGGGGCTGCAGTGTGGGCTGTGGCCATCAATCAGCCATCCAGACCATGGGTTGGGAGATCCAGAAGTGACATTTTGAGTCAAAGCCCCATCACCAGCAGCAACTGGTCTGCTGCTCCACTCAGTCCCTACTGCAAAAAAAACTGCTTTGAATTCTTGCCGTTGGATTAAAAACCCCACCTTCCTTCCCAACACTTTGCAAGGAGACGATCGTTGTAGCAGGGACCTCTAGATGGCAACATCGACCTGAGGAGCTGTGAACAGGAGCAGCGGCCGGCTGGACCCGGGCAGCCCGGCCTGGTTGGAGCCCAAAGTGGGGGTGAACCATGGATCGGTGCTGCCTTGAGCGCCTTTCTGCAGGGGCTGAGGGCAGCATCGGCCACCCATGGGTGTTTGCACACCAAAACTATCCCCTGGCAGTAAACATCTTGCCCTGGTGCAGAGAGACCATAAAATGTTGAAGGGTGGAAACTCAATCGATGTTCTCAGCACCTGCTTTGAGCACACAAGGGACTAGATGTCATGGTGAGACTGTCAGCTCTTCAAGGTGGACTTAGCTGGGGCTGTGGCAGGTCTTTGTGCTGGGATCACTTGCCAGCTGTTCAGCCAGAGACAATGGAAAGCTGAGAGACAGGCTATAGGAACTGGGGGGCTGCTGCCTGTTATCAAGGCTGTGAGTGAAGGTGTTAGTGCTGAGGGGGAGTGCTCCAATGTTCACAGGCTGTGCCAGAAACCGTGGATTTCTAGTCAACCAACTTAAATCCTCCAGTGACAGTCTCCATTTGAAAGGCTTGGGTACCACCAGACGTGAAAGCTGAACTGACTCAGCTTTATCCACACAAGGGTAACCAGAGTGACACAAAGTTTGGGTGGGAGTGTTGGTGTCCTGCCAGAAGTCATAGGGATGGAAGAGTCCTACTCTGGCCTGAAAGAGGGGTAAGTTTTGCACAAAGCAAGGTCTTCTCTTTTGCAAAGTGGGTTTAGTCTGAGCTCAGGGAGCTGCAAAGCTTAATAAAGATCCTTAAAAGGACAAAAGGTGCTACGTAAATTCAGGGGATTATTATAAATGTCAGGGCTTTATGAGCTCTGACAAAACTCAGAGGAGGAATAACAAGACCTTTCACTTCACAGACCTTCCTAACAGGGCTACGTAGAGCTTTGTGCTTCAACACAGCAACTGTAAAATGTTGACATTTATAATTAGATGTGCATAATAATCTCTTTATTCCCGAGCTGAAAAGATAGGGTGTGTCTTGAAACGTCAGTTCCTCCTCCTCCTCTTCACTGAGGATCCCCCTTATTGGGATTGCTCACAAAACCATCCTTTGGCAAAAATGTCTTGGGGCCTGATTCAAAGAGGTACTGGCTCTCTGCAGCTCCCCCGGGGACCTGTGGGCTGGGCATTTAGTGAATAAAATCAGAGCCTTCCCGTGTTTTTAATCAGATTAGTTGATGATAATCCAGTGGTATCATGCAGCAAAAGCTGTCCAGCTTTGTTAGGCAATCTCTTGTTTTAAGAGCTGTGCTGGGAGGACACACAGCTCTGCTGTTCCTGGGGACGACCTGCAGGATGGGGTGGCTTTTGGTGGTTTTAGTGTTTTGTGAGAGTGGGATTCATCTGGGTCTTGGATAGCGGGCGAGTGGTGGGGTTTGGTCCCATGGGTGCCATCAGCAGCTTTGTGCAGCCCCCCTACCATGATGCAGGGTGGTGGAGGTGGCAAAATACTCTGCACGTTGCACTTATGTGGGAGAACACCCCCGGGACTGGTACTCGACGGCCGGGTCGGTCCAGAGTCGAGTGGAAGGGATTCCCGTGGGAGTGTTCCGGAGCTGGTCCCGGAGCACCAGGTAGGTCCCGAGACGAAGACCGGCGACCTCCCCCCGCGGCCGGTCCTGGAGCACCGGGTAGAGTGTCGGGGATTGCTGACCGAGGCCAGTTCTGGAGTCTCGGGTCGGTAACGAACTGTGTGGGTCCTGCCCACCGGGGCCGGTCCCGGAGAACTGGGTCTGTCCCAAACCACATCTGTCCCCACCCCCGGAGCCGGTCCCCGCTCAAAATCATCCGTAGCATCCCCCATTACCGGGACGGCAGCAGCCTTGGCCCGGCCCCTGCCCCAATGTGCCGCCGCATCACGGTGAGTGACAGCCGCCCCGGCCCTGCCCAGCCCGCACAACCCGCTGGGCTTTTCCAATCAGACCGGCCCGGGGAGGGATTTCCTGCCGGGACGGGGCCAGCCCGAGCGGGACTTTGCTGAGCGCCGGGGCGCTGCGAGCTGGGACAGCGTCGCTCGCTCCGGTACCGCTCCCGGTATCGCTTTCGGTACTGCCCCCGGTGCCGGTACCACTCGCCAAGTTGCTGCTTGACTCGACTTGGCTTGGTCTGTACTTTTCGGCGCCGGCTTGATTCGGAGCGGTTCGGTTCGGTTCGGTTCGGTTCGGCGCCAGGTGAGTGGAACGACCCGGCTTAGACCGCTCGCAGGAGCAGCGGAGCGACTCATCTTGCGGGGGGCCGACGACACTTCCCCTACGTCCCCGCGGAGGGGGAGGATCCTAGGGGTCTGGGGACGTGCCCTGTTGCCCCCGGACCACTGTGGGGGTCCTTGGAGGGAGCTCCCGGGGGAGATGCCCGCCGCTCCCGCCCCGGGACTCGCTCTCGGTGCTGGCTGCTCTTTCGCATCTTCGCCATTTACACAGGGAGTTTGGGTTTGGGGAGGTTTATTTTCTCTTTCTTCTCCCTCCTTTTTTCCCGGCGTTGCTGTTGCCTGCGGGAATGTTTTGAAGTCCTGGGGGCTCCTGGTGGTTTCAGGGTGGCGGGAGTGGGGAGGGGGGATCGGCTCTGCCCAGCCTATAGCGGTGGTCGTAGTCGCTTTTCCAGCTTCGGGAGTTTTTTTCCTTTCACCTTCGCTGCTGCTTCTGCTCCTCTCTGGGGAGGCCGGGGAGGTGGAGATGGAGGTTTGGAGCTCTCGGTACCTCCCAGTTTCTCGCCGAACCTCGGATGCTGCGGGAGGGGCTGCAGCAGCTCTTAGGCGGTGGGCTCCAGGCTGAGGGACCCTTAGCAGAGCTTTTTAATAAATGCGTAAATAAACGAGAAAATAGCTCCAGAGCCCTCAGCCTGAGCCTCCTTTTTTCGTGAGCAGCCTCAGGTCGCGTGCAGCACATAGGGTTAAACGAAATAGTTTTGAAGACGGTACAACGGAATAGGAGGTTTCAGGAGGGGTTTTGTTTGCAGCAGGAGATTAGTGCGAGTCAAGTGGCTGAAACTTCGCTGGGAGGTAGATAAGCTGGAGCTGATGTCCCGGGAAGCAGGGAGGTGAGAGCCTGGCTCAGCACTGAGGGGTCCATCAGCTAAATGGACTATGGGCCTCAGGGGAGCAAAACTCAGGACAGAACCCCCAGCACGGTGGGGGGAATCTTGAGCTGAGCCAGCACTGGAGCGTCACCCCTTCAGCTGCCCCAAATGCCCCTGTGCCCTGGGTAGGACTGGGAGCCCATGGGGGTGTCCAAGCTCATTAGTAGCTGCAGCTTCCAGCTGTACCGTGGGTGGGCTGCGTGATGCTGCACCATGCGATGTCCCTTGTGGTTTTGTGCCCCCGACCCAGGCAGGACTTTTCTTCCTACTGTTGCCTTCTCTCCCTTGTGGTTTTTCCATCCTCAAAACAGTGACCTCGATTACTCGGAGGAAGCGACACCTGCTATTATATAAATGGCTGAGGGCGAGCGCTCTGGGAGGGGAAATGACAAGACTGAGCCATAGCTGGGGGAACTGGAGCTGATTCTGATCCAGACTGGCAAAAGGGAGTTGTGTGAAGTGATCTGGTAACGGCCTTGCAGCTGGCATGGCATGGCATGTG
Organism: Rhinopomastus cyanomelas; assembly: GCA_013400115.1. Classification (NCBI taxonomy): domain Eukaryota; kingdom Metazoa; phylum Chordata; class Aves; order Bucerotiformes; family Rhinopomastidae; genus Rhinopomastus; species Rhinopomastus cyanomelas. The sequence continues at coordinate 76,743 of VXBP01000738.1, read as the reverse complement.
CTTCCTGCCCTTCTGCCTGCACGTTCCTCCCCAGGTGTCAGAGCAGCTTGCCAGATGCATAGCCCTGAACCAGGCGGGGTTTTCTTGCCACTCAGTTTGGGCAGCCCAGGCAAAGTGAATGTGAGCTAAGACGTGTGAACCACTGCTGTGGGACCTTGTGCCCTTTCTGGGGTACTTCTGCTGGCCAGGACTTGGCTGGATCCTGTTCTCCTCAGTGTGGTCACATTGCTGAATCATACCCTATTCTTCAGTTGGGCCACGGAACACTCCTGTACTGGTTCTAGAGTGTCTTGGATCCCAGGGAACTGAGTTTCAGAGGTAATTCAGAGGGTGAGGGTTTACCCCTGCAGAGGAGGGATGTTGGGCAGGCTGACCCACTCTGATGGCCCGCAGGGGATTTTGGCTAAACTTCTTCCTTCTGTCTCTTGGGTGCTGCCACCTGGAAAGGAGAGGAGGAGACACTGTGGTACCTTGAGCCCCACATGTGGCCCTAGGTGGGGACAGGGAAAGGACTGTGCCCCTGTCTCACTCTTCAGCCACCCCCTGGCAGCACAGTTGGGAGGTTTCCTCTGCAGGTTCGCTTCCCTCTCCGTTTAACACGAGGGTGAGCCAAGTCCTGCCAGGACTAAATATAGTCAAAGTATTTGTTCTTCAGTGTGGATACAAAAGCTGTCGCGACGGAGCCGGGAGGTAAATGGCCTTTGAGGGCTGACTCTGCTCTTCCCCTCTGCAGGTCATGGGCTGCTGCACTGGGGTTTGGCCGTGCGCGGGACTCCCTAGCGTGGCTGCAGCGCCGTCACCAAGAGGAATGCCGAAGTGAAGGGACTAACAAACACCAGAGAGGGAGGATCTATAACTTCCAGATGATGAAGAGCCTGTAATCCTTTTGGGAAGAATTAGGGACTCATCAGCACAGCAGAGCCCGGTGAGGGGAGCAAAACACAACACCTCTGCGTGGCGAGAGGCCGAGGGGATCCTGATGCCAACTGTGCTGGCCATCCTACCCCAAGCTGCCTGGCTTTGTCTCATGGAGCCCTGCTGCTGCCAGGAGCCCGTCCCCGAGTGCTGAACTATTTCTTGGTTTAATTGATTGCATGTTCTCCAACCAAACCTCGACTGGGTCCTGCTCCTCCCGACACAGAAAGGGGCTTCTGCCCTTAACAGAAAGAAATCTTCCCATGGGATTGTAAAGCATCTTTCTTGCTGGATTTCATCACTCATCAAAGTGTGTTTTGAGGAATTGCAAACTTACTCCCATGGCTTTATAAACCTCTGAGATCCCAGGGTCTCTGCCTTCCACTCCACCACCTGACTGCAATGGGGCGAGAGCAAGAGCTGATCCAGGCCGTGAAGAACGGGGACATACCTGGTGTGCAGAAACTGGTGGCCAAGATCAAGGCGTCCAAGAGCAGTGAGTACCTGGATGCAGAGCCTGGGCTCCCTCTCCTCAGCAGGGCTATGGGCTCCATGCTGTCTCAGCTGGGGTGCAAGTACTGCTGCTGAACCCCAGAGCCAGTAAACTCCCGCCAGTTTTGCTGCGGCCGGAGGCAGGAGTGTGAGCACAGCTGGTGTGGGTGAATGGGCAGGCTGTAAGCAATCCTGGTCCTGGCGGGGCTGGGGTTCCCCTCAGGCTCAAGGCCAAGGGCCCTCCAGTATGGGCCACTGAGCAGGGACAGGCGAAGGGAAACAGTAGCGGTACAGGAAGCAAAGCTGCTTGAGGGGGGGATGCTGCGACAAAGGGACTTTAGCAATCGCCGCTCACTCCCGGCTGTATTTATCTTGTGAAAAATTATCATCACAGCCAGTCGACTGGAACCAATCATCAGGCCTTGAATTTCAGTCTGGTAATGTTTAACCCTTCCTCAGTGCTGTTTTCTCACAAGTGCTTTCGGAAAGGTCAGTGGCAAACGCAGCTCAGAGCCGGTGTCAGGCTTGTAGGGGTCCCCAAGGGCAATCAGGTCCTACAGGGGCTGCACGGTGACAGGGTGGGAAAGTGGAAGAGCAGATCATGGCTGGTGCTACGGTGCCCTTGTAGAGACCTGAGCTCCTCCTTGCTTCCTGTGACTTACCAAGAAAAGGAAACTGGGAGAAGTAAACACAAGGGCTCTGGCTGTGGCTGTGGCCAGGGGAAGGTGCTGGGTGCCTGCCTGGGCTGTGTGAGCCATTCTGGGCTGGGGGTGTGAGACCCTCTGCCAGGGCTGCTCATTTTGTTGGGATCTCGTGGGTGTGTGAGAGAAAGCTGGAGAGGAAAAATCTTTTCTGGGGGGAGAGAGGGGAGACCCAGGCAGGAGAAGGAGCTGTAAGGATTCTTAAGTGCAGCTCAGGCTGGAGAGGCTGGTGCTGAGAAATGTGAGTTAGGCTGAGGATTAAAATGTGAGAAGGGGATCAGCTCCCCTGGGTCAGCTACTGGAGAGCTTTGACTGGGGCCAGAACTTTGCAAATCCTGACTGCCAGGACTGCAGGAGGGCCGAGGGCCACCTCCTCCGCAGAACAGGGGTTTTGGTGCTGCTTCCCTGGGTGAAGGGATTGGGTGCTGTTGTGTCTGCCTGCAGCTCAGGGTCTGTGCCAGTACAGGGTCCCTGAACTGGAGCCAGAGGATTGCCTGAGGGGGTGGGTTGAAGGACACCCCCAAGGCAATAAATAACGTCAGGGCTGAGTGTCCAGGTGACACAGCCCCATTGCGCCAGGCTGGTGTTGTGTGGGCACGCTGGAGTGCCCATGGCCCTGCTCCTCCCACATAGCCACAGGGGTGAAGTTACACTTGTCTCCTCCTCTCCCCTCCAGTAACTGTCTCTTGGTTAAACTCTTGTTTTCTCTCTGATGTCTTCTCCTCCCTCCAGCCATGGGGCACCCATGTGAAGGGGGAGTGTGTTTGTGTTCAACTCCCCCGCTGCAGCCGCGTCAGCAGCTCCCTCTGCTTGTTTTCACTTTATTCCTCCGTAAGGGTGAGCAGCAGGAAGCCCAGACCCCCCTGCAAGGCCACCCGGGTGTGGGGCTCCCTTGCTGGATGCACTGTGGGGGTTTGTGTGGTTCCAGGATCACGTCCCTGGCACGGAGGGCATCACTACTGTCCATTGCTCACAGTTCCCTGTCCCTGCTCTCCCTGCTGCTGTGAGCCAAGCGCTCGCTGCTTCTGCCGCTCATTACAGCGCCTTTTCCATATGACAGCCTGAGATGCTGATTATTTTATTTTACTTTTTTTAAAAAAATCCCTCTAAGAGTCCTGCTGTCTCAGTGGATTGGGAGCTTGGTCGCTGTGATCAGCCCTCTGGGCCTTCCTGTGCCTAAAAAAGTCACCGCACGTAAGCAGAAATCAAGCGCCAGTCCCGGCAGCGGGAACTTTGGGGACGTGGTGTTTAATATTCACCGAGCACAGCCCTTCTCCCCGCGCAGGCGCTGCCCTGCAAGTGGGTCACAGCACCTCTCACTGTGAGGTGGTGGGGCAGTCAGGGAGAAACTTTTGGGGCAGGAGCGGGAGAGGGTGGGCAGGGTGCTTGCGGGAAGGGGACATGGGGACGATGCTGCGGTCACTCCTGTGGCCAGGGACAGGGTGGGTCTCCTCAGGGACAACTGTCCGCGCTCGGCCAAGGTTCCTGGCACAGCGATGGAAACGTCCCGCTTTTTAATTTCCTTCCCTCCCTCCCCTCCGCGTCTGAGCTACAGAGTTTAATTGAAATTGTTAAACGACCCGTCACGGCTCTGGCCTTTCTCCCCAGCGATCAATCACGGCCCTGGGCTGGCCGCTTTCACCAACAAAGCTCCAGTTGGCCCTTCCAGGGCGACCGCTGCGGCACTGACAGGCTGGGGCTCCTGGGGGAGGCCAGAGCAGACCCCCCACCCCTAAACTGGGGCTTTTGTCCCTGGGAAGAGGTGATGGGTCCTGGAGCTAGACAGTGCCCAGCAAGGTTTGGGTCTCCCTTTCCATGGACAGGCAGGACTAAGGGCTGGGAATGAGGGGTGCTGGGGGGATGCCCCCAGGATAGCCAAGGGCTGGAGGAGCCATGGAAGGTGACAGGAGCTGGGTTTGCTGTTTGCCTTCCTTGAGGGAGTGGTGAAGGGTTTTGTTTGAACGTGCACAAAGTGCAAAGAAAGGGCGGCAGCTGAGCAAACTGGTGTCAAACTCAAGGACTGGCAGCAAAGCCCTGCCAGGGTTCTGCCGCTGCCTTCAGGAGCTCTGGCCAGCCACTTGCCCCATTTCACCTGCTAATTTGGGGCTCTGCAGACCGTGGATTCCTCAAGGAAAATGTACCCGTGTCTGGGCTGTGACCTAGCAAGTTTTCAAATGCTGGCGGGGGATCTTGGCTCTATGCCCTGCACTGGGGTTTGTGCCCCTGGTTGCTGCATCCCAGCAGCACACAGCACAGCAAAGTTTTCCCTGAGAGCGGGAAACAGCCCTCGGATGCTGCTGTCATCCAGCCAGTGGGACAGGAGAGGGCCGATGCTGCTTTGTGCCATGAGACTGCAGCAGGCAGATGTGGGATAACGCCCTCCCTCCCTCCCCCTTAAATGTTCTTCTAATCCCTAGTAGCTGTATCAGCTTAAGCCCCAAAGCATGAGGTTTAATATCTCCCCTGTGATTTCAGCCCCTGCCACCTGCCCTCTGTCCTCGTCCTCTGCACAAACACCTGCCCCCCCGCAATGTCCCTTCTCTTTCCAGCTGTGGGTCCATAGTTGTTTTGGGGCAGAAGTTGCTCCTTTTTGCAGTTTGGATGTCATTTTTGTGGTGGGGCTGGATGTACCTTCATGCAGCTGATGCTGTCCTTCCTCACTGAGGAGGACTGTCCTTCTCTTTACTACTGCTTAGGGGGAGGGTTGTCCCGAGCTCTGAGGGCTCTGGCTGCCAGGAAGATCCAGGACCAGCCTTTGGTAAGATCCCTATCATTAATCCAATGGTTTTCCCAGCACAGGGATATCCAGTCTCCCTGCTCACTCTGATCCTGCAGGAGGCTGGACCCAGCTCTGCCACTGAACCCTACCGTGTCACTGGTCACATCCCTTAAGCCCAAGTTTCAAGGGTGAATTCCCAAGTGTCCTCAACCATGTCCTCCTCTCCTTTCCCCATATGTAGGTCTGACGGGCTGGACCGGCTCCGCAGCTGCCCGCTGGTTGGGAAGCCATGGGCACGCCTGCGGAGAGATGCCAGGAAACTCTGCCGAAACGGGCAAAACTCCCTGTTCCACCGAGTCGGGAGTGGGGCAAGGCGCTGGCTTGCGGGAGCTGGGCTGCCGGCACCCCGTGCTGGGACCCCAGCACTCCACAGCCTGCTGAAACCTGCTGGGACCCAGCCCACGGTGGGTGGTTGGTAGGGAGGGGGTGAAAAGAGGCTTCAAAGGCTCTGGCAAGCACCGTGTCTGTGGGGACGTATGGTGTCGGGGCTGGGGCTGCATGGCACAGGAGGTCATTCCTTCCTTTTCCCACTGCTTCCTGGATGGGGGCTCCTCCCATAGCCTTGGTGGGTTTCACCATCCTCACCCTGGTTGTTCCAGCTCTTGGTGGGGGTTTAGCCCCATTTTTTTCCAGCCTCTGTCTCCAGGAAGGAAAAGCCACATACAGAAAGGAGTGAGTGGGTGTTTGTTTCTCCCAGTCAGCCTCTGACTGGTGCTGTGCTGGGAAAGGGGCAGCTGCCACCCCAGTGCCTGAAGCTGGGAAAAGCAGGAGACAAGGCAGGAGCAAACAGTGTGAATGCAAGGAGCTGGAAGCGGCCGTGCTGGGCATCACTTGGTCTGGCAGGCAGAGTGTTGGTCTCTGCAGGGTGCCCAGTGTCCCTCTGCACCCTATTTCCCTGTCTTTTCAGGTCCATGTCTCACCCAGTTGCATGTCTGTTTCTCTTTCTTCAGCTTTTCAGAGTCCATGGGTAGGGCAGCCTATGGCTCCCTGGATCAGCCTGGACCACCTGAAGCTGCCTTTTGCCTGCTGGGGGCAAAGAGGTGGGAGGAAAGGGCTAATTCTGGGAATGAGTGTGAGGTCTGTTAGGGCTGCTCTGGGTTGTGCTGCCTTCCCCTGGTGTTGGCTGGGCAGCACTGGGTATCCCAGGGACTTGCTGGTTGTTCAGGGGTATGCAGAGGTCCCTCAGACTGTGGGTAGAGCCGGGCTTGCAGCCATCCCTGCTGTCACAGGCATGAGGTTGAGGTTTGGGGCAGGAGGGGAATTGCCATCCTTTGGGCACTTTCCAGTGACTCAGCCCAGACCAGGGGGCTCAGCTCCCTCTTCCTAAGGGCTGCAGAAGCCCATTTGGCTGTCTGACCCAGAAACATGGGACAATTTGGATGACAACAGCTCAAAGGCAGTCCCAAGCCCTGGGACAGCCTGTGCCCAGGTGCTGTAACGGGGACGATGCTCCCTAGGGCTGGGGGGGAGGGGACGTGGCAAGGACATCACTGGTACAGATGTCCTGTTCTATGCTTGGGACTGGGGATGTGATTCTGGGGACCTGGGGCTGGCTGATAAAACTGAAGGATACCCTGAATGTGCCACCAGCACTCCCTACCCTTTGTCCATGTGGGACAGGAGTTCCTTCCAGGTAAAACATCCTTGTGGTTCTTCCCTTCAACTTTAGGACAAGTGGGTCTCCATGGACCATGACATCATTCTCAGCATCACTCCTGCCCCCAATCCATGAGGTATCCTGGTACCATAAGAAGGTTTCCCTGGGATGAAGTGAGTGAGTGAGTGGATCCCACTGCTGAGCCTCAGCATCCCAGTATGGAAGATCTTCCACATGGGGTTGCCTCATCAAGAGTTAAAACAGGGGCTGTATGCCGTGCGTGTGTGTGTGCATGCACGCGCCCCGCTTTGTTTTTGAAAGCGCCTCGGCTGCCCTGGCCACCTGCCAGAGCCAGGGCCTGCTGCCGGGAAAAACTCTGGCAAAGGAGTATGAGAGGGGCAGAAGCTAAATAACAATAACCCATCTTTTTGGATTTTTAAAAATCTTTTCTGGCTGCTTTAGCAAGTGAGGGGCTGGGGAGGTGCTGTAAGTGCTCTGGTTCTACCCCCCTCACTAAGTCCTGATCCTAGTTTCTCCTCAGAATTGTGACGGATGGAGAGGGAGGGATGTGCGTCAACGCTGGGGCTGTACCACGATCTGAGCCTTGCCGAGGGGTCCTGGTGAGTCACTAGACCTGTCTGGAGATGCCCAAACTGCTTGGAAATGGCTCTGCCGTGATGATCTTTACCGCTCCTGGGAAAGGGCTGGACACCCTCACCCATCCCTTGCTCCAGTGGGATGCCTGGGGCTGCGTTAGCGGGTGTCAGGGTAGGTGCACAGCCGTCTTCAGCCGTTTGCAACCCCAGGGAGAGAGGTCAGAGCTGCAACCAAGCACAGCCTTGATGGCAAGATAAGGGAGCAGGAAAACCTACGCAGGTACGTGGCTCCCGCAGCATCACAGACCTGGTGCAACATGTCCGGCTGTGCTTCTGCCAAGCACCAGTGCTGCTCCCCAGCCTCACCTCAGCTGAGGCTGTGCAGAATGCCTGGCTCCACTGCTGCTGCTGGGCCTGGACCCCTGCCTTGTCCTCCCCCGGGTGCCATTGTGGGATCTGGGACCCGGTGGGCGGTTGTGCTGTGAGGGGTGAAAACTCTGGGCGTTTCGTAATGCCGCCTTTGGCTGCGGGCACAGCCAGTTGTGTAAGGAGCCCTGTCTGCTGGCATAGGGCGCAGGCGTCAGGTACCTGGCACGGAGCTGCCCCCACAGCAGGGTGAGCTCAAGTTCTCCCACCCTTTGGTGCCTCTTATCCCACCCCCTGGAGTGTAAATCCTAGGGTCTGCCTGGATCCTGGCTCTCACTCCCTGCCCTGAGCAGCCAGGATGGGCATGGCTGAGCCTGAAGGGGGTTTTCCAGCTGGAGCCGAATTAGGTGCAAACAGCAACAGGGAGACTGTGGGTTGGGAGCCCCATGGACCTTCTCCTCCCATGGGTATTCTCTCTCCCTGGGCAGGACACCCAGCTCAGCCCACAGGGCCCCTCAAGACCTTCCTGGATGTGTCTTGGCCATGGTGAGGCCACGTGAGCCTCATCAGCCCCAAAAAGGGCCAGAGTCCTCCCTGATGGCTAATCATTGCCTACACAGGGGCCGTGGGTGCATGGTGAGCCTGGCCAGCAGCATGGGGACTGATACAGCCTCGGCACTGGGTTTGCTCAGGGCTGCAACCCAGGCTGCTGTAGTTGGCCTGCAGCAGCTCCAGTTGGTTTTGTTTGGTTGATGCAGGTGGAACAGGCTGTGTGAGCCCTCCTGGTTTCCTGGCACAAGCAACCACTAATCCTGCTGGGTTAAAAAGAAGGGTAATGCTGCTTCTTGCAGGGGAAAAGACTGCTGCACAGACAGAGAAGCTGCTTCTGATCCTGTCTCCAAACCCTGAGGGCTCCTTGAGATTTGGGGGAAGCCTGAGTTTCCCCCACAGCAGTGCTGGGGCAGGGGGCAGCTGCCTGTCTCAGAGTATCTGACCCACTGGTTATATTTAAGAGCATGAGCTGGGCTGCATGTGGATGTTCTGGAGCTGTTTCTCCATCCCAAGCGTGATTTGAGCATGGTTAAGTCTACCTCAGAGCCCTGAAAGTCACAGCTCTGCTCAGTCCTGCTGCAGCCTGTTCTGACCCCATGTGGGTTTGTGGGGCCAAAGTCACACCAGGTATCAATAATGCCCATGAATGTTGTCCTAGATGAACATCTCTTCCTGGAGCAGTGTAGGTAGTGGGTCCCTTTGCTCAGCCCCACTCAGGGACAGTTGGGCCAGCATGTGGCCATCAGCTCCCTGAGCACCCATGTGCTTGTGAACCTGGTGGCTCACTGGTGGGGAGGGACATGGAGTTTCCAGGCTGGTTCACATTTCCAACAGCCTTGTCCCAGCTCATAAAGTCTTTTGCCAGCAGGACACAGCATGAGGCAACCAGCTACAATTCACTGGCCAGAGCAGGGGGCATGAGGGGAGTCACGGTACAAGAAGGGGTGTCCTTTCCTAAGGAAAGGAGCTGCAGTAGGGGGACCTTGAGCACCCTCCTGTGTCTCCCCATCACGCCCCGGGATGCTGAAGGCAGCAGGCGGGGGTTTCTACGCTCAGCTGCCATGGCCTGTCTGTGCCGCCAACTCGGGCTTGCCGGGGCTGTTCTCGACACGCAGCCGCTGCGCTGCAAAGGCGTAAACAGATCGGCTTGCCGGGGGGTCCAGGGAGTGGGCAGGCCTTGGCTTGTGTCCCACGTCTGCTCTGTCGAAATGGGGTGTGGGGAGCACTGAGGCAGTAGGGTGGGATAGGATGGAGGGGCTGACCTGACATTGGGGTCTGTACAAGCAACAGGGTCCCAGCAGGAAGCCACCCACAACCTGCACCTGGTGAGGGGCTGGGGGTGCTGCCCCTGCCTCAGTTTCCCTCTGGTGTGAAGGTGGGAGATGTCACCCACCTTTAGGGGTTTGGAGATGTCAATGTGCCACTCAGCCCCCTTCCCCATCTCTGGGTGGGAAGCTGCTGGCCAGAGCTCAGCCTGCAGACTGGGGCTCCTCAGATCCAACCTCCCCTGTTCATCGCAGTTGTATTCTGATGCCTTTGACCTTGCTGTAAATCAGCCCTTGTCCCTCCCGTGGGACAGGGTGGGGGACAGGGCTGCTCCTTTGTCCCCAGCTGGTCCCTGAGCAGCTGCTGTTTGACGCCCGGGCTGGGCAATGGCAGGAACCTGCTGCCCTCCCTGCCGGCCCCAGAGCAGCTGGGACAAGGACAGGGGGGCCGGAACGTGGTGCCCAGAATAACTCAGCAGTCACCAAGGCCCCCGTGGGGATGGTGAGGTGGGTGTGGGGTCCTGCTTCTACCCAGGGGAATGAAAAGATGCTTCTCCTGGGACATACAGTGCTGCTGCTGCCAAGGGCATTGACTGGTGATGGCTGCTCACACTCTGTGACTTGCAGCGGGGTAGTGCTGCCATCGTGTCCTTCTACCATCCCCTGTGGATGGAATCCCATTGCAGAGCAGGATCCCAGGGAATCCTTCATAGCAGTGCACGGGTGAAAACATCTTGCTCCAGCCAAGGCATGAGAAAAATGCCACCGGCCAGATGCTCCACTGGATTTTGGCGACAGCCTGTCCCACTTCACAGCGTGGCCCAGCAAGCCGGAAACCCAGGCGGGCAGCCGGAGGGACTGACCCGGCTGGCAAAGAGCCCTTGACTGGGCACAGCAGAGCCAGGCTGCCCTCCCCAGCCTTGGCAGTGAGCAGTGGCGGGTTTGTCTCTCGGGCTGCTTGTCCCAGGCTGTGGGGAGCTTGGCCCATTCCCACTGGGGATAACCCATCCCTCTCTCTATCCCGCTGTGAGCAGTGTGGAGCAGCCAGGCAGTCCCCACTTGCTTTGGGAGGTGACAGGACAGCCCATGCGGTGTCTGCTGGAAGGAAGCAAAGAGCCTCTCATTCTGGTTTGCAGTAGAGGGTAGAGGCAGGAGTGGAAAACTTTGATTGATAGAATTGTTAAGAAGAGACTTTGATTCATAAGAAGCATTAGAAGAGACCTCAGAGTTCATCAAGTCTGACCGTCAATCCAGCTCCACAATGACCACTAAGCCCTGTTCCCTAGTGCTACATCTATGTATTTTTTGAACCCATCTAGGGATGGCAACTCTTCATAGAGAGGAAAACCCATTCCCTAAGAAGCGTCTGCCCTGTCCCCTCATAGTCAGGTCCTGGGGGACCCTGCTGGCACGTCCCTGGTCCCTGGGCGGGGCTGATGGCAGTACGGTCTCGCAGGGTCAGAGTTGAGGAAAGGCATCCGCAAGGTATTTTTAACCATGTGTGACTCCAGCCCAGTAGTGCAGCTGCCAGCACTGCTCTGAGGTTACTCCTTGGCTGCCAACAGCGACTGCCCGTGGGCTGATGGCAGGGAATGCTTCAGGGAGAATTTGGTTTCCAGTCACTGGGGCATCAGGAAGGAGTGACGGCACTTGAACCATCGACCTTCTGGGTGACCTCGAGGGAACAGCTTCACCTCTTGGTGCCTCCCCTCCCATCCTGTGTGTGTCTTGCCTAGATTAGAGCATCCAGGGTGGGGACTGCCACTCTGTCCGCCTCAGCAGCACACAGCAGCTCCCCTGGGGCCAAAGCAGGAGGATGTCGCAGGATTTCCAGCCACTGCATCAGCATAAGCTTCAAGTACTGGCTCCACCGGCTGGAGCAGCTGCCAGGTGCCACAAGTGGGTACCAGGCTGGCAGTGATGGGGACAGAAGGCTGCAGGACCATGGCAGCCCCATACCCCACCCTTGCCCTACTGCCCCTAAGAGCTGCATGATTTGCTGCAGCCATCCAAGCTGCTGTGGAGGGCTGGATCTTCATTTCACTTCCATGAGTTTGCAGAGTTTTGCTGGCATCTCTTGGCTGCTCTAATTTTTATCTGGGTCTCTGTGTTACAGCCATCAAATAAATAGCTACCTGTTCCTCCTGAGTGTCAAAACCCTCCAGGTGTAGGTGGGTTGCTGCGTCCCTGCCCGCCCTCCCTAATTAACTGCGGCTTAGCAAATCCAGACTTACTGACCTGCCCCAATCTTCCTGTGCAAGGCAAAGCCCTTTGGCTGCTGGCTCTTTCGACTCAGCTCTCGTGTACCCCCAGGCCTCTCATGTTCCCCATGTCCCCCCATGTACTGAGATCACAACCCTGGGCAGTTGATGGAAAATGGTACCCAGGAAGCAGCATCTCCCCACACAGGGCTGTTGGAGTTGTCTTCCTCTCCAGCAGCTCCCTTAGTGCCTGTGATCCCCCTGCTCTCGCCCTGCTCTCGCCCTGCTCTCGCCCTGCTCTCGCCCTGCTCTCGCCCTGCTCTCGCCCTGCTCTCGCCCTGCTCTCGCCCTGCTCTCGCCCTGCTCTCGCCCTGCTCTCGCCCTGCTCTCGCCCTGCTCTCGCCCTGCTCTCGCCCTGCTCTCGCCCTGCTCTCGCCCTGCTCTCGCCCTGCTCTCGCCCTGCTCTCGCCCTGCTCTCGCCCTGCTCTCGCCCTGCTCTCGCCCTGCTCTCGCCCTGCTCTCGCCCTGCTCTCGCCCTGCTCTCGCCCTGCTCTCGCCCTGCTCTCGCCCTGCTCTCGCCCTGCTCTCGCCCTGCTCTCGCCCTGCTCTCGCCCTGCTCTCGCCCTGCTCTCGCCCTGCTCTCGCCCTGCTCTCGCCCTGCTCTCGCCCTGCTCTCGCCCTGCTCTCGCCCTGCTCTCGCCCTGCTCTCGCCCTGCTCTCGCCCTGCTCTCGCCCTGCTCTCGCCCTGCTCTCGCCCTGCTCTCGCCCTGCTCTCGCCCTGCTCTCGCCCTGCTCTCGCCCTGCTCTCGCCCTGCTCTCGCCCTGCTCTCGCCCTGCTCTCGCCCTGCTCTCGCCCTGCTCTCGCCCTGCTCTCGCCCTGCTCTCGCCCTGCTCTCGCCCTGCTCTCGCCGTCCCCCTGCATCCTGCTTCCCCTCTTTCTTCCTCCCATTCACTGGTGGATTATTTTTCTGCAGGTGCTGCAGCCGGCAATTGTCCCAGGTTGAATCCGCCTGGGTTTGGGCTTCTCACCTCCCTAGGACCCTCCTGTGTTATTTCTGCCCTCACTAATGTGTGAACATCCTCCACACATTATTTTATGCAGTCTCTTTTTGGTGGGGCCCAGTGATAAGACAAGGAATAATGGGGATAAGCTCAAACATGGGAAGTCCCACCTCAACATGAGGAGAAACTTCTTTCCTGTGAGGATAACAGAGCTACCCAGAGAGGTTGTGGAGTCTCCTGCTCTGGAGACTTTCAAAACCCCCTGGATGCAGCCCTGTGTGGCCTGTCCTAGGGGATCCTGCTCTGGCAGAGGGGTTGGACTGGATGATCTCTAGAGCTCCCTTCCAGCCCCTAACATTCTGTGATTCTATTTGCTGAGTATCACATTACTGAGAACACTGGGGGTGTCTGTGAGTGCAGACCCTTTGCCTGGGCGCCTGCAAGGCACCAGAGCCCCATGTTTGGGATGGAACCAATATGGATCAGTTGAATGAAAGCCGAGGTGTGTTGTAAATGCCAGACCAGATCCTCTGCTGGTCCCCGTGTCCTGCAACCGACGGGTGGCTCTTGACCTTGCAGAGTCCCTGGTGATGCGCGGTGGGCACTTGGTCGCCATCCCCCACTGCTATCGCTTCATCTCTTCCCGCTTGGGAGGCATCCTGTCCTTTCGGAAGGATGGGGGAAATGGAAAAGGCTCCACCTCTTCCCTGGGCAAATAGAGCTCCTGTGAGTTCATATCCTGGAGAGCGGAATAGCCAGGTCCCAGCAGGGACGGTGACTTCACCTCCCGGTAACGCATTTCCCTGGCCAACTGGGAAAGGAGCCCTCGGATCTGTGAAGGAGCCTCCTGGCTTCCCCCACTCAAAACCTTTCCCAGCTGCTTCCATCCTGGCCAGGGCTGGGGGATGTGATTTGGGTTCTGTGGGGCTCTGCTGGGAGAGCCAGGCTGAGGTACATCTCTTTGGGGTTAGGCAGCCAGTGTGAACGCCCAGACTACTGTGCGGAAGCAGAGCAACTGCTGTTCATCCCCACACACAGCTGAGATCCTTCTGGGGGCTGAAATCCTGAGCAGGAGCAGGCATTTAGCTTTTGCAAGAACTGAGTCCAGCCCCATAGAATCATAGAATCGTTAGGGATTGGAAGGGACGTCAAAAGATCATCCAGTCCAATTCCCCTGCCACAGCAGGATCAACCAGACCAAGTCATAAAGTCAGTCAGGGTTAGAAGGGACCACAGGATCATCCAGTTCCAACTCCCCTCCCATGGACAGGGACACCCCACCCGCCTCCTCCAGCCTGGCCTTAAACAACTCCAAGGACGGGGCTTCCACTACCTTCCTGGGCAACCCATTCCAGGCTCTCACCACTCTCATGGTGAAGAACTTCCTCCTCACATCCAGTCTAAATCTATGCAAAGGACTGCCTGATTCCCTTCCCCTGGCATTTGCCCCCCTCACTCCCATCAAGCAAGAGCTGCACCTTCTTCCCAGCTGCGTGAATGGGGACAGGGTTTCTGACTCCGCTTTTCCTTCCATTGTTCTGGGAGCCTTCGCTTTGAACGAGCTGCCTGTTTTTTCCTGCTTTGCTCTTAGGGGGAAGCAGTGGGGGGAAACTGGGTGTCTGGGCTGGGGGTGAGCAGTTGGTGTCTGTGTTGAGCTCCCCTGTGTTGATGTTGATGCTGCCCCTGCTCCCTCCTGCTTCCCTGGGAAAAAGGCTCACAGTGTTTCCTAAAGAAAGGAAAAAGCTTCCAAGTCACCCATGATTTTGCTTCCATAGCCCTAAACCCTTCCCTTTGCCGGTTGTGGTTCCTTGTCTCAAATTTTTCTACCTTTGCCATCTCCTGCTCTTACCATCATCCACTGTCAAATCCAACTACACTGCAGGACAGCAGACTCTAGAGAAGGAGAAAGCTCACATGAGGAGGGAGACAGAGCTGCCAGGGGAGACTCAGATGTGCCATCAGCAGTCAACTTGGGGAGAGGGTCAGCTTGGTCTCTGTGTGCCTATGGGCCCTAAGATTTGAGACTCAGGACAGGGGTAAATGGTGGAGGTTGTTGTGTGTGTGCTGGGACTGGATGCTCAGCACTTGCAATGCTGTGAGGAACTTTGGATGTTCAGCTCTGGGCAGGTTGCTGCACTGCTGGGATTATTCCAGCTGGGCACGGACTGATGAAACCAGGAGAGCCGGCTTGGGTGCAACAGCCATCGCACAGCCTGGGCAGAGGGCCTGGCCAGGGGCTGCAGGTCTCGTGCCTGGGTTTGGTGGGTTTCTCAGGGTTTTTCTCAAGACACCAGTTATCCTCAGTTGCCAGACGCTGCTGTAGGGAAAGACAAAGGGGTCCCTGTTGGGTCATGCTCTGCTGTCACTGTGGTTTGCCCTGTATTGATGGGAATCTGCCTTCCTGTTGCATCTTCCCCGTCCCTGCCAGTTAACCCAGTGGCTTTGCCCCAGTTGGGCCCACCCTGCAGTGCCTTGGTGGAGGACCTGTTTGTCAGCGTTGGTAAGGAGCCCATTCGTAGGGATGCTGTGACTCCTCAGACTCTGGCCCCGGGCATTGGCAGGCAGGAGGGCACCTCTGACACTTGGGTACCCATTGCATTTGAACACAGAGGTGGGTGTTTGGTCACACATCCCAGCTGGCAGCTCCCTGGCAGCCAAATCCACCCACTGTAGCCATGGCTGAGATAAGGTGGCCCCTGCCTGCCTGGGATGCTGGGCACAGAACTGGGCTCAGTGTTTGGGGTATGGGCTGGTGACTCCAGCAGTTGGCTGGGGTCAGGAGCCCTTGGCTCTTACTCAACCTCTATCCCAAGCTTGCTGGGCAACTTTGGTTGAGTTTCTTAGCATCTCTGTGGTCGAGCTCCTTCTCTATCGAAGCAGGGGAATCTCTTCTGAGCCTACTGGGGAACTGCACCTGCAGCGGCCAGTTTGCTGGGAGGCTGCTTGAAGGCTGCACAGGCGAAGCTGGCAGAGGGTGGCCACAGTGGACGTGTCTGTGGGCAGAGGAGCAGCAGGGAAGGGTGATTCCTGTACAAGAGGGTGGATGTCGCCTCTTTAGGTTTCAGTTTTGGGTGAGACATCCTGTCTCTCCTGAGCCCCAGCACAAACCCACCGTATGCTGAGGCAGGGCCACTCCAGGCCATCGGCGCAAGCTGAGGCCAGGCAGGGCAGGTTGGGTGAAGCTGCCACCTCCTGCCACCTCTGCCCCAGGAGGTTGCCACCACCATTGAGACACGGCTGGTGCTCTTTGGGATCACAGCCGATTAACTCCTGTAGCCGGTTTATGGGCTCAGTTGGGACACTGTCCAGGAAGGTGACTCTTTCGTGCCCACACAGAGCATTCCCGGGCAGGGCTCTGGCTGGATGTTCTGGGAGTCTTGTGACACCGGGATATTCAAACCCACTATGCAGGGCACAGTGTCCTGGTGGCAGCGGGATACCTGCAGCCAGCAGTGTGGGGATGTGATTTCCCAGAGCAGGGTGAACGGACGGGAGTCAGTGACACAGGACAGGGAGAAAGGGATTTTCTCAAGGCAGGTTGCCCAGTTGCAGGCCTGTCTGTCCCACAGAGACACAAAAGCTTGCAGGGAAGAAGCTCTGCTGTGGCCACACTGCATCGACACAACTGGGGCGGTTTACAGCGAACGAGCTGTATTCTGGAGCCTGCCTGTCCATGTGGAAGCCAGGGCAGGAGGCTCCAAGGTTGTTTTGGCTGAGTATCTCCCCCAGCCAACCCCTGGCAAACTGTGGCTCCTTCCCAGTGAGTGGTTCTGTGCTTCAAATGGGTCCTGTTGGTCTCTCAGACCTCAGAGCAAAGCCCAAGGGTTGTCCCTGTGGGGATGAGGTCTCTGGTGAAGGGTATGGGGTGCCGCAGGGTGCCCAGTGAGCTGGCACGAAGGTTGCCAGCCAGGCTGGGTGAGGGCACGCCTGGCTCCATGCAGCCGGCACAGCCGGCGCCAGGCAAGTGCCCGGGGGGGGTAAATACTGGTTTGTGCTGGGCTGGCAGCCAGTGATGTGGGCACGGCCCCCACCTTGGCCAGCTGCTCCCTGGGTGCCCCCTGCACCTCTTTGGGAGCTCAGCCCAGTCAGGCATTCTTGCCGTGGGGTGCAGCCCAGCCCTGTAGGGAAACTGAGGCACAAGGCACAACAGGAGCTGCGTGTTGGAGGAGATGGTGGGAAACACTCCGTGTGGGGCTAAGCCAGCCTGGCCCCGCTGCCAGCCAGGATATGAAAGGCCAAGGGCCAGCACCTTCCCCCGGGCTGGGGCTGGAGTCATAAGGTACCCTGGAGGGGGGCTCTCAACTCTGTCTTGTGAGAGGGTGGCCCTGCTGCCTTCACCACGGGCTGCCTTTGCCAGGGCCGGTGGCCAGTGCAGCACAAGGGGCCCACATTTGGGAGCGATTTGCCAGAGCTCTCCAGAGGGGCTTCCTGCTGCCAGGCGGCAACCAGACACCACACAGCTCCCTCAAGGCCCCACTCAGTCCTGGCCTCACCGTGCCCAGCCTCCTCCTGCCTGGACAGGTGCCGGTGAAGACCGTGAAGGCAGAGCATGAGCTCTTCAGAACCTCTCAAGGGGTCGTGCTGGGGGAGCCTACAGCTGGGTTCACCCTCGGGCTGTGCCAAGCTGGGTTTTCCCCAGGAAATCTCCCCAACGGGGCGTTTTGCATGTTGGCACCAAGGCTGTTTTTCTGGCTTCATCTTCCTGGAGCTGCCGAGGCACCAACAGGGAGAGGAGGGGCTGGAGAAATGGGGAGAAAAACTGGGGAACTGGTCCAAAGGAGCGTGGGGATGGAATGAGGAAGAGGGATGTGGAAAAGTGTCCCATTGCCTGCTACCACGTCCCCAGGAGATTAGGGGCTTGGTGGCAACCTCTTGGCAGCCCTGGCAGTGCCCTGGCACTGGCTCCCTGCTGAGGCAGGGCTGCCTTTGGGGTTGTTCTGCCAGCCCCATGCCCTGCAGTGCAGAGGGACAAGCTGGTGAAGCCGTCTGGGCTGCCTGGCTCTGCTGCTTTTCCCTCTGTTCTCTGCTCCTGCCTTTATGCCCACGGTGCCTGGCCCCTTTCCTACCCATGTTCTACCTCCCAGCCTGGCTGCAGACCCTCTGACTGTCCACGCAGTGATTTACCCAGTCACAAACCAGGGCCAAACTCCTCTTTCCCTTCTTGCCCAAGGTGGATGTGAGCAGTTTTGCAGTCACATTCGGGAAAGGGGATGCTGCTCCTGACTCCAGTTTTTGGGATCAGCTGCTGTCCCAGCCGCCCATGCCGTGTCTGCACAGTCCTGCCACATGTTCTGACCCTGCTGAGCTGCTGGGACAGGGAACTAATCTGATGAATGTTGGGGAGAGGAGCAGAGACACAGACATTTTGCTGTGCAGATGCCAACAGTTGCCTCCTGGGGCTGGGGAAGGGGCAGGGACACCCACTGTGTCCTGGGGTACCCACCACATCCCAGCCCTGCTTATTGGACCAGCTCCTTGCAGGAGGGGGTCAGGGATGGGATTTTGGGGTGAGCTCTCTCTTCAGATAGTGGGTAGTGCTCAGTTCTAGGACCAGGCCTTGGGGGTTGTGCGGGGTTTCAGCCTTTTGGATGGTCATGTGTGTCCAGGGGACATCTCCATCCAGCCCCTCTCCTCCCAGCACGGTCCACCTGGCTCCACTTTGCCACCCAGCTCTTAAGAGTTCAGGCTCTGCTGTGAGTAAGGATACCCATCCTCTCTTCTTCCCCACCCTTTCATAGCCACAGAACCTTGTTCAGCAGGAGCTGATGGATCAAACTCCCCTTGGCCTTCAGTTTCCAGTGCACAGGGGCGGGGGGGGTCACTTGGGAAGCAGGAGGTGATGGGGCTCACAGGCAGTACCCACAACTCAGCAGAACTCTGGGTTTATTTTTAATTTTGTCTCAACTGGATCCTTTGGAAATCCCCCAACAGCAAAGACCGCCCAGCCCTGCCTGCTCCCTGCTTGCAGGAGCCATCCCAATGGTGGATCTCAAAATCCACCGCATTCCTGGCTCTGCCAAACACCCCAAGAGCAATCCTGGCCCCATTAAAGTGGCACCACAGGGACTGATGGTTTGATCTCTCCATGAGCTGGGTCAGACATGGCTGGTTTATGAGGCTGATGTTCCTTGTCCTGGCTGCTGGGGCTGAGGGAGTCGGCTCATCCTTGATAGAGAACCCGATCCTAGGCTCTTGGGCAATAAAGGACTGGGAGGAAGAAGTGGGAGCTCTGCTGGGCAGTGGCTTTGGGGCTGGCTGCTGCTCTGAACATGAACAGCTCTGGAAGAGGTAATTAGGGTGATCCTGCCCTGATCCCATCCCAATCCCCTCAGCTGTGGTGAGGAGTCACAAGCCCTTCACCAGGAGCCACTCTCAGCCCATTGGGGTTAATTAGGCTGTTTACAAAACACTGTAAATTGCAGTAATGAACAACCCGCTCCTTGGTTTCCTTTAATTATTCATTTGCATGAGGAACGAGCTGGGCCCCTCTTCAGCTCAGCCTTCCCTGTGCATGGCTTTGTATGGGGTCTGCCATGTGAGATGGGCACGGCCCTGGGGAGAGGAGAAGGGAAGGGGGTGGAGGAGAAAGAGGATGATGAGGAGAGGGGACTGCAGCTCATGAGATCTGCCCAGTTATGAGGGAGGGGGCTTCTTCCCCAGGACCCCACCACATTTCGGTGGGGTTGGAGCAGCTGCTGCACTCCAGGCTTGGAGCTCGGCTCTCAGACTTTGATTTTCCACAGGGAAAAGCAGAGAAACCTCTGGAAACACTTAATCCTCCCCAGGAGCTCGGCCATGGGGCTGCCTGGAAGGGCAGAGGAGGGGCGGCGGCACTCCTTGCTCCCCACATACCTTCCCCTTTCTTTCCCTTTTGACTCGGTGGATGAATTCCAGAGATGTTAATCCGCTCTCAGCCCCTGGGTGAAGAATAAAACGTCCCCTCAGTGTGGGAGGAAGGAATTCTTTGGAATTAATTGCAGAAAGGAGCAGAGAGCTGGGGGTATGTGTGAGGCTGTGCCCAGGGTGGGAGGAGCACCCTCCGCTGCTCAGTGGTCTCCAACAGGGAGGGAGAGAGGGAAGGAGGGGTCGGGAGATGGGCATATCCGAGGTGGCACAATCCTCACTTTCAAAGCCGGAGGCTTCAGCCTCTGCCCTGACTGTAAAAATGCCAACCATGCGGTCTGTGGGCCAGTCCTTGGCGGCAGTGACCATCACAGGGAGTGAGTGGGGGGAGAAATGGCCCAGCTCAGCAGTTCTGGTCTGCTGCTGCCTATAAAGGAGAGACATGTACTGTTCAGCTGAGCCAGGGTGACAGGAGCTGTGGGGTCCGGCCCATCCGGGGGGCTTGTAGAGATGGGGCAGGGGAGATGGAGGAGAGAAAGAGTGTGAGCTCAAGCTGGGTCAGCCCATTGAGGGTTTGTGGAGGTGTATGTGGAGGGAGAGGAGACGAGAGGAGTAGCCACCGGGATGGGCCAGGCTCTGTTCTGCACACTGAGAGGTTGGTGTGGCTGCGGGACATGGCTCCTACGGGGTCCCAGGGGCCGTATGGAGCTGTGTGGGCTCTGCCTCCTGCCCTGACCTTCATCTCTTCTCCCTGCAGAGCTCCTGGGATCTGCCAAGCGCCTTAATGTCAACTACCAGGATTCAGACGGGTGAGTGTTCCCCAGCAGGGTGCTGCTGCCATGGTTGGGCTCACTCTCCCCAGCACCCAGCTGGTTCTGCAGCTGTGGGTGTCTGAAAGCTTTTGAAGGTATCTGCGAGGCCCCAGAGAACACAGCAGCATCCTGAACCTAGGGCAGACCCAGCTCCCAGCCAGGTCCAAGCTGAGGGCTCTGCTCAACCCACTGCAGAGTCCTTGTACAGGCTGATAAGGGATCGCAGCACGTCCAGTCAGTGCCCGTGTCCCCGTGTCGGTTAGGGGAGCACCCGGCCAGCCTTGTGCCTGCACGTGCCGCTGCCTGTGTTTAATACCCCCAAAGCAAAGCCTCTTCATTTGAGGGGGTTATGGAAAAGCAGGGATGAAGTAGCCAGGTGCCCACAGTATATTTGTGTAGCTCATCCCTTGCAAGCACTTAATAAGTCGGGTACCCAGAGTTAAAGAAACCACAACAACTCATAAAATAAATCAGCCTTAACCCCAAGCCATGAGTTGTTAGCACCCTTCACTGCTGTTGGACCTCATCTCTGTGAGTTTTCTGTCTGAGGGCTCTGGAGGAGGAGGTGGTCATGATGAGTCCAAGCAGGCTTAAACAGTGCAGGATGGGTCCAACTTCGAGTAACGCTGTGCAGATGGAGCTTCATAGAGAAAAGTGCAACAACAGAAGCAATGATCTGGTTCTGATAAGGCCCAAGGCTTCTGTTCAGGCAGCTCTGGGGAACCAGATGAGGGTGACGGGTTCATTCCCCATCAGAGTGATGCAAGCAGGTGATCAACAGCTCATCAGGATTCACTGGGACACAGGAAGGGGATGGAGAGGAGACCCCTGTGTGGGGACAACCATGTGCATGGCAGAGTCCTTGGCATCACTGTCCTCATGGCTTGGGGGCTTTAGGGTGAGCAAGCTGGGTGTTTGCAGATGGTCCAGAGCAGAGCTGGCCCACAGGGCTCCGCTTGGTGGGATTTGAGGTTTTGGTGTGGACTCAGAGATGCGGTGGTTGCACAGGAGGAGAGAACAGCCTGCTCTGCTGCAGTCAAACACTGACTGCAGTGCCCAGAGGCTCTGCATTGGATGATCCTGTGGTCCTTTCGAACCCAGACTCGGTCTAGGTGATCCTGCTGTGGCAGGGGGGATTGGACTAGATGATCTTTTGAGGTCCCTTCCAATCCCTAATGATTCTATGATTTGGGGGTGATTCTGGGACTGCAGAGGGGGACAAAAGCCATAGTGGCTGAACTGTGTCCCTGGCCCAGAGCTGGGATACTGCTGAGCCCATCAGAACCCTGGGCTGCCACCGTATGGAGCCCCCCGTGTCCCTTAGAGTGGCCCGGGGGCTAATCCCCAGTGGTACAGGGACCCCTTCCTTGGCTGTGGCCCTTCACATGATGGCAAGGAGGGAGCGCCAGGCAGAGTGGTCCCTCTCACAGCCCCAAGACACAGGGTTCTTTCATTACCAGCAGCCTCCCGTGCTGTGCTGTGGGCTCTTGGCATCCCTGCTGGCATGGGCAGGGGGTAGCTGGCAGAGGGGCCAGCAGTAGCCACTGTGGGTTTGCTCACAGCTTTGGACTGCCTGGCTGCAGCATGCAGAGGGGAGATGCAGCTCCCTCCACCCCAACTGCTGACCCAGGGCAGCAGGATGAGTGACTCCTCTTGCTGTGGTCTCAGAGGGTGCACAGGGTTTCTCCATGCCTTGCTGAGTCTTGAGGCAAGGACAGCACAGAGGGATTTATCTCTGCTTTGCTCTGGGGAAACTGAGGCATCGGGAGCTGGCAACCAGTAGGGATGTAGCTGTGACAGCCAGTGACTGTCTCAGTCCTTGGCCCCTGTCCCCATGCAGGCTGGGGCTGCAGGGAGAGCAGTAGGGCCAGGGGCCAGGCTGAGTCCTGCCTTGTGCCACAGGTTCTCAGCTCTGCACCATGCAGCACTGGGTGGCAGCCTGGACCTCATCTCGCTGCTGCTGGAGGCACAGGCCACCGTCGACATCAAGGACAGCAATGGTAAGAGGTGATCCCCAGCATGGCCACACACAGCCGGCTCGGTCCTCTGCACAAGGCTGGGGGCCGTGTCCAGCTCTGCTGAGCCTTGCTCCCCCACAGGGATGCGTCCCCTGCACTACGCAGCCTGGCAGGGCCGTGTGGAGCCCGTGCGGGTGCTGCTGCGAGCTGCTTCCTCCGTCAACATGGCCTCGCTGGATGGGCAGATCCCACTGCACCTCTCAGCACAGTATGGCCACTATGAGGTGGTAAGTGAGAGCCCAGGACTGCCCAGCCAGCCAGCCTGGCCCTCCCTGGGGTGTGAAGGAGCGGGTGAACTGCGCTGTAGGAGGGAGGCAGGGGCACAGGGCAGTGCTGAACCCCTGGACCATGCTGTTTGCCCACAGTCAGAGATGCTGCTCCAGCACCAGTCCAATCCCTGCCTCATCAACAAGGCAAAGAAAACCCCCCTGGACCTGGCTTGTGAGTTTGGGCGGCTGAAGGTGAGTTGTGAGGTTCTGCCCTGTCCCCAGCGCTTCCCCAGGGATGGCCCTGGAGTTCACTGGGAGAAAAGTGCTGGGCCTGGCTTTGACCACTCTCCCTCCACCAGAAGCCAAATAGGCAGCACTTGCCTCCTTTCGTGGCCAGGCAAGGGTGGATCCTAAATGTGGGAGCTGCAGGTTTTCCTGCTGACCCCAGAGCAGGACAGGATCAAGCTGGGAGGGAAGCCAGGAGTCCTTACTCCCAGTTCCCCACAGCCTTTCCCTGCCCACCCCAGCTTTGCTCCTGCTTAAGCACAGATAGGCTGAGCTGGCTAATCTCTGCAAGCCCTGAGCACCCAGCCCCGCTTGGCTGTTCCATGTCCCCAGCACAGCTTGTGGGGTCAGGGCACCCCCTGTTCTGGGAGACCCAAACCAGCCAGCACCACTGGGCTGGAGCATGGCCAGCCAGACCATCCCATGCCCTGCTGAGGATGGGACACGGGGGATATTTCCATTTTTGGAGCATCTATAATGTCTGCAGCTATAAACAGGGCAATAAAAATAACTGTTCTGTGCCTCTGGGCTGCCCTGAGACACTGAGCATCGCTCTGGGCTTGGAGAGACTGGAACTTTGTAGGGCTTGGTCTGAAAAGCCCCATTACAGGAAGACTATTTCTGGTGGTGTGACCTTTCACAACCCGTCACAGCAGTGTGGCCCTGCCAAGCACCACCCGGATCCAGCTGAGTCCCAGGGCTGTGGATGGAGTGGAGTGGTGGGATGGGGAGCAGAGGGCTGAGCCCCATGCTGAGAGGGTGCAGGTGGGGGTACCTGCACCCCAGTGCTCCCCCTTGTGCCTGTGCAGGTGGCCCAGCTGCTGCTCAACAGCCACCTGTGCGTGGCCCTGCTGGAGGGACAGTCCAAGGATGCCACTGACCCAAACTACACCACCCCACTGCACCTGGCTGCCAAGAACGGGCACAAGGAGATCATCAGGTAACACCCTGCCAGCCCAGGGCACTGCCCCATTCCAGGAAAACTCATCCCAGCTGCAGCCCCATGTCCTCCCCAACCCCACTCCCTGCTGGCCTTCAGTTCCCTCATTCCCAAAGCCTCAGTGGTTCAAGGGGCTGTCCCTCCCCATCACAAAGCAGCCAGTCTCCTGATGTCCATGTCCTGCTGCTGATGCCTCTCACTCCTTCCCACCAGGCAGCTGCTGAAGGCTGGGATCGAGATCAACAAGCAGACCAAGACAGGCACCGCCCTGCACGAGGCTGCGCTCTACGGCAAAACGGAGGTGGTGCGGCTGCTGCTGGAGGTGGGTGGTGGGACAGGGCTGCTGCTGAGGGCCGCATGCTCAGCCATCAGCCCCCCATCCCCTGTGGGTCTGGGGCAGGTGGTGTGGTCTGACTGACCACATCCCCTCCCGGGCAGGGTGGTGTTGACGTGAACATCAGGAACACGTACAACCAGACAGCACTGGACATCGTCAACCAGTTCACCACCTCGCACGCCAGCAAGGACATCAAGCAGCTGCTGCGAGGTGAGATGGGGCCGGTGTATGGCCTGGCACTGAGAGGAGTTCTTCACTCTGGGATCTGCCTGGGGCTCCCAATGCTCCTCCTAACAGCTCAAACCAGCCTGGTATCAACATTTCAGTCCCTTGTCCTCTGTGTGGGCAACACAGAATCACAGACTGGTGGGGTTGGAAGGGACCTCTGGAGATCATCCAGGAGTCAAGTCCTTTCTGCAGTGTTAATGTTTTCTTCTCCCCTCTCCTTGCTCTTGTTTTCTCCCTCTGCCTTTGCTGAACCACTCTGTCCTCCCTGCACTCTGGCACCTTCTTCCTTCCCTCTGTCCCTTGGCTTCAGAGGCATCAGGAATCCTGAAAGTCCGAGCTTTGAAGGATTTCTGGAACCTCCATGACCCAACTGCTCTCAATGTCCGGGCAGGAGACATCATCACGGTGAGGCTGCTCCCTGCTTCCCATCCCCCTGCCCTACCAGAGCCCCTAATACCAACCTCATCCCTCTCGTCCCCATGGCAGGTCCTGGAGCAGCACCCAGACGGACGGTGGAAGGGGCACATCCACGATGCTCAGAAGGGCACTGATCGGGTCGGGTACTTCCCCCCCTCCATTGCTGAAGTTATCAGCAAACGAACAGGTCAGTGTCTATCCTGACTCTGCTGGAGACTCTGCTGGAGATGTGTGGCCCCATCCCAGCCTTCCCAGCACCTCCTGTATGACAGGTCCCTGCATCCCTGGCTAGTGAGTGGGGCACAGAAGGACTGGGGTGGGCATTGAGGTTCTGCTGTCAGTAGGGTGGCAGTCTGGAGGTCAAGGCTCAGACAGCCCTCTCCGAGCTGCCTACCCTCCATCTCTGACCACCCATGTTTTGTCTTTGAATGCAGGCATGGTGGTTCCCCGTGTGCTGCCCACGCACCAGCACCAGGGGCCCCCTGGGGCCCTTCCAGCCCCTCTGGGTGGGCTTCAGCACCTCCCCGACGAGTGTCCTCAGCAGACAGCCCCGAGTGTCCCAGCGGCCTTTGGCCACCTCAATCTAACCCGGACGGGCCCTGACAGCTCAGGTCAGGGGTGCAGCTGGGGAGGGAGAGGGACTGGGGACCTTCCCCTGGTGCCAACCCTGCCTGTGCAGGGGGACACGGCAGGGGGACTCTCCTCCCGCCTCCCAGCAGGGAAACAGCAGAGGGAAAGGTTGTTTAGGGGAACCCCTAGAGCAGCCCCTCCCCTCTCCGTATCTTCAGCCACGTCCCCTTCACACACCCCTTGACAGCCCAGGTCACCCTGTTCGTGCTGTGTATGCAGGGAGGTGGGAAGAACCAATACATCATCGTCTGCGGCTGGACGGATGTTATATGGGGCTGGTTTTTACTGGCATCGCTGCGTTGGCACATGGGTCCTCACTGGGACCTCTGTGCCTGGTGTCAGCCCCGATCCTGGGGCACCGCTGACATCTCCTCACTTGCCTGAGCAGCAGGAGACAGGAACAGTGTGGGCAGCGAGGGCAGCATCGGCAGTATCCGCAGCGCTGGCAGCGGCCAGAGCACCGAGGGCACCAATGGGCAGAGCACCAGCATCCTCATCGAGAACGCCAGGGTATGCACAGTCCTCACTCCCCTCCCTGTGCTGCCCCTCCCTGTGCTGCCCCTCCCTGTGCTGCCCCTCCCTGTGCATCCTGCACCTCCTAGCGAAGGAGGGCTGGCAGGATGAGCATCTTCCACCAAACACCCATTTGCTGCCAGGACTCAGCAGGGAGATGCTCCTGGGGGTCTCCATTTGCCCCCCAGAGCACAGCCAGCCTAGCAGAGTGGAGCTGGAGGCTGTGGTTGGTACCACACAGCAACTCTACTCTGTCATCCGAGAAGAAGAAAAGGGCCCTGGGCCAAGTCCTGCTCAGATCTCTTGTTGGGGACCAGCCCTTCACTGACTGAAGCTGTACCCAGCAGCCCAGTGAGGGGACCCCACTTCACTGTCAGGTGGGGGTGACAGGGATTATTTCCAGAGGGGATTTCCTTCTCCACTGACTACTCCTCTCCCCCAGCCACTGCCCTCCGCCAGTGACGACCTCCAGCAGCAGCTTTTGGGATCAGAGCCGCACAATGGCCTGTTGACCCCCACAGCAGGTGAGGGATGTCACGGCTCCAGGGGGCCTTGGGAACGGCCGTCCTCCCATCCTGGGAGCTGATCACTAAAGTTGTCCCTGTGGTGACACTTCTCTCTTCTCTCTGCCAGGGCCACCGGGCCACCAGACCCCAGGTAGCTGTCCCGCTGGAGACAGGGTCTTCTCCCACCAGTTGTTGCGGCCTGAGCAGCTTCTCGAGGGAAAGGTAACTACGACAACTGGAGACCTGGAGTGCTGAGTGAGAGGGTCATGTTTGTGGCCCTGCGCTAGGGCACTGCACAGGGGACTAGATCTTGAGAACAATGGGGATGGGTGGGTCTTGGCAAGAAGATCCAGTTGCCTTGTGTGGAACAGCCAGGTCCTTCCAGCCCTCACAGCCACCTTCATGGGCTGCCGGTACCGTGTTCTCCCCTTAGGATGCAGAAGCCATTTACAACTGGCTGAGGGAGTTCCATCTGGAGTCATATACTGCCAACTTCCTCAATGCTGGCTACGATGTCCCCACTATTAGCCGCATGACCCCAGAGGTAAGGCAGATCCATCCCCACCCCAGCCAGCACCCCCCACGTACCCACTGTGCTGCTACTGACCACAGCCCCGCTCTGCTCACACCAGGATCTGACAGCCATCGGTGTGACCAAGCCGGGTCATAGGAAGAAGATCTCCACTGAGATTGGGCAGCTCAGCATCGCCGAGTGGCTGCCCAACTACATCCCAGTGAGTCCCTGGTACTGGGCTTTAGGCCAGCACTGTTTGGTCCTGAGGTCTTTTCTCAGAGCTGGGGTGGGGTCTGTAAGTAAAACTGCTGCAAGGGCCCATGGTAATGCAGTGTCCTCACCAGGGGTGAGGAGGGGGAGGTTGAAGGTGCTGCCTATGTCCTGATGCTCACGGCAGTGTGTCTGTGCTCTCCAAAGGCTGACCTGATGGACTGGCTCAGTGCCATTGGTTTGCCCCAGTACCACAAAAAATTAGTCAACAATGGTTATGATTCCATCACCATCGTGACAGACCTGACGTGGGAGGATCTGCAGGAGATCGGCATCAACAAGCTGGGTGAGTCCCTGCCACCGTGCTGAGGTGGCCCAGGGCAGCCAAGTTCCCCACCTGGGTCCCCACATCCTGTTCTGGGAGGTGCAGGCACATCCTGAGCACCTGGAAAGGACAGTTCATGGCTGGCCCTAAGGACTCCCATTGGCAGGCTGGAGCCAGGCTGAGTCAGGTGGACGCCAGCCATGGTTTGTTTCCTCCCATAGTCAGGGTGTGGGTAACTCAGAGGCCTTTGACCTAGTTGGTGATGTGACTGGGATTCTTCTTGGCCAGGAAACAAAGGCCTTGGGAGACAGACCAACCTGACACCCCTTTCCTGTTGCATCCTTCCCACAGGCCACCAGAAGAAGATCATGTTGGCCGTCAAGAAGCTCAGAGACCTCCGCAAAAGCCTCAACCAAGCAGAAGCAACTCTGGCAAGACGCAAAGTCCCTGGTGCCCTGGACATCGTCACTATCGAGTCTTTGGAGAATGGGGAGTGCCAGTCCCCGCACACCCCCAAAATGACAACCTTCCAGGACAGCGAGCTCAGCTATGAGCTGCAGACAGCCATGTCCAACAGCTGTCACGAGACGCTAGGCATCAAGAGCAGCCAGGGGATGTCACGGAGCCAGGAGAGCATTGGGGTGCGGTCCCGGGGCTCGGGCCACTCACAGGACAATGTGCTGTCCCAGCACCTCTCCAGCCCATCGCAGGAGAGCCTGGGCAGTGGGGAGAGCAGCAGCAGCAGCAGTGGCCAGTCCTGTGCACCGCCCCGCAGCAAGGAGAGCCCAGCCAGCCTGCCAGGACAGCCCAGTCCTGAGCCCTACAAGAAGCTCGTCTCCCCTGAGGCGCTGAATGGCTTTGCCAGCAGCAGCCCTCTCAAGGAGAGGAACTTGCCTGAAGGCATGGACCAGTACACCCAGCCAGCAGCTCAGAAAGGTGCTGGGACACCAGCAGACACCCCCTGTACCCCACCCCAAACCCCCAGTAAGGGGATAGTCCCGTATGTCTTCATGTACCCACATGTCTCCCTGAAATCTCCAACGGTCCCTTCCCACCTGGGAGTGGAGCAGCCCAAGACCTTGGCACACTCGTTCCCTGCTGTCTCCCCGGGACAGAAGAGCCTCCAGACATCGGCCCAGAAAGGCTTTTCCTACCTGCACAGCCAGTGTGGCCCTGCAGAGCCGCCCGCCCTGGCACCCACAGCCGGGGTGCAGCAGGGTGGGGGCGAAGGCGTCAAGTACAAAAAGCGCTCACACAGCCTGAACCGCTACGCGCTGTCGGACGGGGAGCATGAGGAGGAGGAGGGGGCACCCAGCAGCACCCTGGGCTCTTACGCCACGCTGACCCGGCGGCCGGGCCGCAGCCAGATGCCTCGAGCCTGCCTGCAGACGGATGCCAAGGTGACCCGCAGCCAGTCCTTCGCCATCCGGGCCAAGCGCAAGGGTCCCCCACCGCCACCTCCCAAGCGCCTCAGCTCGGTCTCCAGTTCCCTCTCAGCTGAGGCAGAGAGTAAGCAGCCGCCCAAGCAGCAGCCTGCAGCCCCCCAGGACGTGGCTGATGCAGGTGCCAGCCCCAGTGACACTGGTCACGGCAGGACAGTGAAAAGCCTGGTGGCTGCACGGGAAGGGACACCAGGGCTGAGTCCGCCCAAGCCCCTCCTGGCCCCCAAGCCGCTGCACCTGGTTCAGGACCGTCTCCCCAGGGCAGATGTGGGCAATGAGTCCTGCAGTGGTGGTAACACCAGCAGTGGCATGGCTTCTGACACCAGCAGGGAACCCTCTGAGAGCAGCAAACCCCGCAGACGGACAGTGAGCGAGCCCAGCACTCCCATGACAGAGGTGGCCGCACAGGGTGGGCGGGAGGATGTCTGCTCTGACACAGAGGAGGAGGCCAAGCCGGAGGTCTCCTCTTCATCCTCCCAGAACAGCTCCAGCGAGTGCATCCCCTTTGCAGAAGAAGGCAACTTAACCATCAAACAGCGGCCAAAGCCCACTGGGCACCCCAAGGCAGAGGCTGCTGTGTCAGACACAGACCCCAGTTCCCAGCCAACAGAACCTGCTGGGAAGGAGCCGGCAGTTCCTGCTGCCAAGGAGCCGCCGGTGCTGGAGTTCAACCTCACCGAGTCAGACACGGTGAAGCGCCGGCCACGTTTCAGGGAGCGGGAGCCACTGCAGGCAGTGCTGAAGGCATTCAGCATGGCAGGGCAGGTGGAGGTGGGGGCCAGCCCCACACCCCAGTATGCCCAGTTGCAGGCAGTGAGCATCACAGGCCCCCCCATGCCAGCGCCAGCACCAGCACCGCGGGTCGAGCTGGCCGGGGATGCCTTCGATGATGACAGTGTGGAGTTCAGGATTGCTGAGATAGAGAAAAGCATCTTGTCACTGGAGAAGGGCATCAAGAAGGCACCAAGTCCCACCAAATCCCCCAGCCCCTCAGAGGTGCTCAGCACTGCTGTGGTGAGGACACCCACTCCAGGTACGTGGGCTCAGGGGGGTACTCCAGTGGTGGTGGGGCCTGAGGCTCCCTCCTGGGTTGGTTTGGGAGGTGAGGAGGATGTGTGCCACCATGTGCCACAAGTCCCCTTGCTTTGCAGATGTTCCTGCCAAGCACACCTCTGTGGCGTCCACCAAGCTGGTGTTCTCTGGGCCCAAGACCATCTACCAGCAGGTTCTGCAGCCTTCCCGCCACACTGTTGCTCCCTGGGCAGCTGCTGAGGCAGTGCCAGATGTGATCGGGTCCTTGGCCAGTCCTGGGTCGCTGACACTGGAAGGGGGCAGCAAGGTCTTGGCAAAGCCTTTGGCTGCTGGCCCAGGAGCCACCCTGACCCAGCAACAGCTGGAACAGACCAACTCCAGCCTGGCCTCCATGGTGCAGGTGGCTGAGAAGAAGATCACAGTGGAGGAGGAAGCAGAGAGGTGAGATGGTGCTGGGGATGAGGGAAACTCTGGGCCCGGGCAACTCAAAGTGGAACTGGGAAGCCCCGAGCATGGGCAGGTGCAGGGCATGTCCCTGCACCACATGAGTACAGCTGCCTGCTGAGCTCCAGCTGCCACTGAGAGGGTCAGGTCCAGCCTGGCCAGCCCTGCCCACCCCATCAGCTCCTCAAGCCTTGGAAGAGTCTGTTCTGACACTCTCCCTCTCCTCTCCAGCCACCCCGTGGCCGCACACTCCGCGAAGAACATTCTGGAAGACATCAGCAACATGTTCGATGACCTGGCCGACCAGCTGGATGCAATGCTGGACTGAGGCTTGATCCTTTCTTCCCCTCCCCACCGCCGGCTGCTCCACCAGTGCCCCTCACGATGGGGCAGAGCAGATCGGGCACCAAGCGGAGCCTCCAGATCCCTGCTTGCACTTTGCACTGTGGCTGGGAACGCAGCTGCCCCTCCTTGCTCGCCCCTGGCTCCGGATCACTCTTGCCAGTGCAGCCACAGGCTCCTTTCTGAGGGGGTCAGGCATTTCCCACCAAACTGACAGCAGGATGAGAGCCCAGAGAGGCTGCACACGCAGTCCTAGAGGCCATGGAGAAGCCCTCACTCCCTGCACAGAGCCACAGAGCCTCCACAAGGGACCTTTCTCTTTCCTCACTACGTCCTGCCTCTCATTATTTATCCCCTGCCAACAATGTGTCAGAGGAAAGACCTTCCCCTGGCAGCCGCCACGGAGCTGGCTATTTTCTGAGCAGATCCCAGCCCCGCCGAGGCCTGACAGCAGCTCAAAGGAGTCGGGGTTTGTCACTATTTGGCAGTTGCAGGGCGAGGAGGAACCTTTCTGCCTTATTTGTTGCTTTTCCAAACATGTCAGCGTCAGGCAGCATGTAATGCGAGTGGATCGAAATCCCTCCAGTGGGACCCACAGACCCCTCAAGAGGGGGCTGGCACAGCCTGTGAAGATGCGGATGCTCTGCTGTGGCTCTATGGGATGTGGGGCTTTTAGCCGCCCTTCCCCAGAGCAAGGAGGATGGTGACAGCAGTGCCGAAGGCCAGTCCAGCTGGATCCTGCCGCTAAATGGATGGTGCTGGATTGTGCTGCCCTGTGCCAACGCAGCAACCCCCCACCTGGGTGCTGCCCAGGTGAAGAAGCAGTGTGGTTTATGCTGTTTTCCTTTTCCTCTCCTCTATCCCTTTTTTTGGGAGAATATGGTTCCATTCCCCCCTGCCCTGCAGCAAGCTGCTGGCCCAGGCTCCGCAGTGAGCGTGCCTAAACAGTAGCGGCATTTGAGACTCCACAAGACGCTTCCTCGCAGCGCTAAACCTCAGCGGGAGGGGTGGCCCTGCGTGCACTGGGTGAATCCAGCTCAGCAACAGCTTCTGTGCGCCTGGGCGGGATGCGGTCACAGCCCCGTGGCTGCAGCAGGGGAACGGCAGCGATAGCTCATCGCATCTGAGCGGCTGCATAGCTGGAAGACAGATTTCTGTGGTGGGATCTGTTCAGTAGCGCATGGCTAAATATGTCCAAGAGCCCTGAACTTG
Organism: Rhinopomastus cyanomelas; assembly: GCA_013400115.1. Taxonomy (NCBI): domain Eukaryota; kingdom Metazoa; phylum Chordata; class Aves; order Bucerotiformes; family Rhinopomastidae; genus Rhinopomastus; species Rhinopomastus cyanomelas. The sequence goes on along the minus strand of VXBP01000738.1, from coordinate 45,018 downwards.
GCTTGCGCGCGGCATGCCAAGCAAATGAAAGCATCAGAGCTCCAGAAGGGAACCTAAGATTGTACTGAAGTGCTGTTTGCTACAAAAATTCCAAACAAAGGGAAAAATAATCCACGTATCCCCTCCCTTTTCAAAACAGATTCAAAGATCGCTGATGCAGAACCAAACGGCAGAAAGAGAAGGCGGCTGCAGAGGCAGTTGCTTCCCATTCCCTTTGGGAGTTTGTGACTGGTCGAGGGCCAAGCCCTGGGTATTGCAGGGGTCCCACTCACTGCAGCGGGTGGGAGGTGCCAGCCTGGCTTCAAGGCTGAAAAGCAAATGAAAAAGCCCTGAAAAGCAATCAATCAGTTTGTATTGTTGGCTGGGACTTGAGATCAGTTTGAGGCAGTTCAGACACTTCTCTACTGGCGAGTTGGTTGCCGGGATTTCACATTGCATCGAGGGTACCTACGTGACTGTGTCTGACAGGCCAGGGCTGCGGTGTGGACCCGACTGTTTTAAATAGCTACAGCCGGCGGCACTTTATCAAAAGGTTTGTGGAAACCTTTTACAACTGATTTTTACTTTCACAAGTCACCATGGAACAAGCCCGGGGTAGGGTTTTTTTTTTCAATGTTGATAAACTGTAAATGTCTTGGTGTTTTTTAAAGGCAAATGTATATATTTTAAATATGTTTTATTCTATATATTTACTAACCAGAACGGCAAGACTTTGTGCTCTGGGGTCAGAGATGAGACACTGGCGTGGAGCTGTCGCTGTCTGAGCCACCTGAGGGCAGCACCATGCTGCTCTCGTTGTCCATAAGGGAACGAACCATTGAGATTTTGCAGAAGAAAGCCTATTTTTTAAGCTCTAGATCTCTATTTTGAAGCTACTGTATGGTGTGTAAGTTATGTACGCTGCAACTGGGACTGCTGACCCTGCTGCACCTGCTGCGTACAGCAAGACATTGAGGGGGAAAAAATAGCCCGTGTAATCACCAGACTGACAACAGATTTGAAACCATCTGCTCTGTTTGTGTTAATTGTGTTTTGTTTTTCCACTAACATCCATTAAGACTAAATTCCATTAAACAGCGGGGCAGATTTTACCCTTTTGATAGTTTTGCCTAGTCGTGTCCTTCATGTCACAGCACACAAGCTTGACTCCTACGCAAAGTTCATCAAGGATCAGCTTTATCCTGCAAGTGCTTAAGATCTGTGTTTCTTCAGATAATCTCCCCTGGTTAACGTGCTGCTGTCACCTCCAGTGAGGATAACGGTCACTTCAACTCTTACCACCACGGTAGTAACGGGGAGCAAGCGCCGAGACCAGCACTGCCTTCCAGTGCCCCCTGACCTTGCTTTGGGCACATCTGAAGCCTCCTGCTTTCTCCTTGGTGATCCGAGTGTGGCCACAATGACCCCAGCTGTGCTCAGAACAAGAGCTCTGGCCTCCTCACCTCATCACATGGCTTTTCTCCAGTGCTCACTGTGCCTGTCCCAGTGTGTCCTTAACCTTTCAAGGAGACCTTCAAACCACCAGCTGTGACCAGAGCAGCACCTGGGAGCCAGGAGAGCACAAGGTAAGTGGCTGTTAGTCTGTAGGAAGGGGCAGTCAGAGCTGGAGAGACTTGCCCAAAGCTGAAGAGGAAATGGGGAAAAAGTGGGTTCCAGGAGCATCAAGCTGTGGGGCTGTGTTCCCACAACAGATGAGCAGGTAACTCCTGCACCAAGAAGAGTTGCACAGTCCTACCTCCTCATTGTGCTGGGTGCAAACTCCCTCCCACTCTCAAACTGCGTTATCCAGGACAATAGTTTATTGCTGTCCAAACACTGGATGCGTGAGTGTCTGCATTCAGTTCTTTCTGCTTTAATACAAGTTTTCATACAAATTCAGTGCTTTTACATACATCCCAAAAAATTTATTAGAAAATATACACCATTTAAAAACATCTCCATGTAGTAGGAAATTTCATTCTGAAGCCGTGCACCCTGACCCTCGGCTCCTTGGGAAGGGTGGTGTTGAAGGCTCCATTAATGCGCCTCGGCTCCCACTGAGTCTAGCAGGGAAGGAGGATGCAGGAAAATAAACATCTGTGATCAGCCAGAGAAGGAAACCTTCGAGGTTCCTCCTCCAGAGGAAGGTGTGGCCAGCAGGAAGCTCTGGTATCTGCTGCCTTTTATCACCCACAGCTGTTGGCAGCACAGGGCACGAGTGTTGCCCTACAGAAACAGGGGTGTTGCTCTGTAGAAACAGCAGGGAGCAGCTCAGTGCTGCATGACTCCAGCTCACAGCAGAGACCATATCCCCTGCCATCCCAACACCAGGACAAGCTGATTTCTCCAGTAACTGATCTGGACCTGATGTTTCATGATCTGAGTGAGAAAGATGCAGCCCGAGCAGAGGGAAGGCAGAGTTCAGCCTACATGGTGAAGGGGGGCAGGGAGGGCTGGGTGCTGCTGCCTTGCAGGGAGTAGCCTGCAGGTCCCAGTGAGCTGCTGCTCCCAGGCAACCCTGCCAGCAGCATGGAACCTAAACAACTGTTCTCTAGCTGGAGGAACCCCATCCAGGCCTCTGAACACCTCCAGCTTCTCCTCTCCAGCATCCTCTGTCTCCAGAGCTCAGGGGCTGGCTGTACCCCACTTTGTTCTCCTAGAAGTCCCACAGCAGGGAGGAGGGTATTGCTTAGAGACACGCAGCAGTGTGCGTGCCCTGGTTATGCTGAAGTGTAAGGAAGACAACATGGAGCAGCAGGACAGAGCCTGGGGATTCCCAGCCAGCTCCCTGCCTGCCAGGGAAGGACCAGCGGTGTTGAGTAGTCTTAGGTACCAGAGGGGAAGCAACAGCTCTACACTGTAGTGTTAACATTGGGAGCAAAACTAGTGACGGAAATCGACCAGCTTTAGCTAGTTTTTAGAACTAGGAAGAGCAGCAACATCTCTACGAGCTGCAAATATTCCAGTAGCTAAGCCTGTGTGCTCCTGTGCGGCACTCGACTGTCAGCACACAACAGCACCAGTGTTCCCAGTACAGCTGGGGTCTGTTCAGAGCTCAGGAACGTGTGTGCTGCACTGGGGCAAACCACCGTTTGCAGCAGCCTTTGGGGAAAGGTTCCCCCACTCAAATTAAAGACAGGGAGCTGCCATGAGGGCAGCAGCAGGGAGGGGAGTGACTTCCAAACGATCCCACAGAAAGAATTGATGAGGGGGTTTCCCCATGCCTTGGACAGACAGTACTGGAGGCAGTACAATCCCAGTTGTGGGAAAGGAGGGAAAGGAGCTGTATACCAGTTCTCTGTCAGTCAAAACCACGAGCTGCAGGTATCCTGCATAGAAAGACATCCTCTCCCTCCAGGGCAGGATCACAGGTCCTAGGTTGTGGCCCCTCAAGCAGCTCTTTCCTGAAGCAGAACAGCAATCCCAATCACAGAACCAAGGACAGTTATAAACCTCTCCGGGGCTTGTTAAAGCACCAAAGGGCTGGTGGAAGCTGAGCCCACTGACTCCCTGCAGGCAGCGCTGCTCTCCTGACTCCTCTACTCCACATCACTAGGGCCAAACGCAACATTTCCTAAAGCCCCATCCTCTCTCTTCTGTTGAAGCACTCAACAGCCGGCCTGTGGCTACAGCAACAACACTAGAGGGCAGGCCTGGCCCAGCGTGGCCACCGCAGGGGCCTTTCCGGCTCCCTGCCAGAGCCCCGTCCCAGTCTCCACCTGTCAGTCCTGGAGCTGCACGACAGGTGGCTCTTTCACCCCAAAACACAGGACCAGGGAGGTGGGTGAGGGCACACACAGGCATGCACATACATGCATCGTCTAGGAGAGCACATGGAGATGGAGAAACTGGGTTTCAACAGCAATCTCGTGCTTCAGTAGCCCTACATCTCCCCTGATGTCTCCAAATCCTCCTGCCAGCTCCAGGAAACCCATCTGCTCACACAGAGGGAAGGAGTCATTTAATCTCAGCATCACCATGACACTAACAAAAATCTCTAGTAATAAATAAATAAAGGAAGAGCAGCTGGAACAGCCACCAGAGCTTGCAGGCAGGATCCCTGCAGCGTACCCAGGGGGCTGGGAAGGGGCTGCGTTACCTGCGGGAGGGCTCCCTGGAGCAGTGCCCTGCCTGGGGGCCCCTGGGAAGATGCTGATGTAGTTTTGTGAGGACCTGGTTTGCATGTGTGAGGCAAAACTTCCCAAGCCTTTGGTGCAGCCACTGTCCCATGCAGGATGTGGCTGGATGGCCCTGGCTCCAGGGAACTTGAGCTGAGAGCCTTTAAAATGGTGAATTCATCCCCAGCTTTGTTTCAAACTGCAATTTCTGCCTCTTTTGGTAACGGACCCGGACCCTAGAGAAGCAGATGAAAGCAGAGAGTCAGCATGTGGAGGGGTGAACGGCAAGCAGGGCTGCCTCCCTGCTGCTCCTGAGCCCCAAAAAGCAGGGAAGCCCCTGGCCTGGGCCCTGTGGTACCCTGGAAATGGAATCAAATCCAGAGAGCAACCCATGGTCTCAGTCCCACCCCATCCAGCCAAGTCTCATCTCCAGAGCCACCAGATACAATGGGGAAAGGTCCAGAAACCCTCCCCAGGAACAGAGACAGCTCCTCATCTGGGTTTTTAGTAATCCTCACTGCTTTTCCTCACCAACCCATTTCCTGAATTAACACTTGTTAGCATTAACTCCCAGCTCTGGCTGTTCCCTGTGCTAGGAAGAACAGCCAGTCACTTTGCCTGCTACTAATTCTTGGCTTCAGCCACTTCCCGTTAATAAAATGAGTCCCACAGTCCAGGCTCTGTGTGAAGACGTGTTTCCCCTGCTGTGATTCAATGCCTCTCTGTCCTCGTGGGACAAGATGGAGAGAACAGTCCTCCCCAATTCCATACTGGTATTTCATAGACCTTGGCTGTGTCCCTCTCACTGGTTTGAGATAAGGAAATTTTGGTCTTCCTTCCTGCGCCAATCACTGCCACTGCCCTTCCCTGACCCTCTTTCCTGCCCTCCACTTCCTCTCCGAGAGGTGGAACATAAGCTTGCACACAATAACCAGGTGATTCACACAACCAAGCCATCCTTTCCTTTTCATTCCCCACCCTGCTCCCTTGTGCATAATTTTTCTGCATCTCAAGGCCAGGCTGCAGGGAGGTTCCAGCTCTTCCTCCCCATCTTCCATGTGACCCTCGTACCTGATTTCATGCAGTTTGACAATCTCATTGATGATAACCACCAGGACCAAGGAGAGAAAACCCAGGAGCCATGAGACAGGGGAGATGGAAACATGGTTAAAGGTCAATGAAGAATTGAGGTTTTCCCAGAATTTCAGGTCCAGCACAGTCTGGGCCACTTGTCCCAGCAACCTAAGTTTAGGAACAGATACAGCAAATCTCAGCAGAGCTAAGAAGCTTCACAGGACCTGCAGATGATGCTGGAGCAGGTCTGGGGTCCTAGAGTGCCCCATCAGAGCTGGGGATACTCACACAACAACCACAGTGAGCGTCCACCACCGGTTGGAGAGAGGGCTCTTCTTCCACAACGGCTTGGTGCGATGGACGTGGGTGATGGATATAAACACTGTGGGGACACATGGAAGAGGGGGCTACTGAGCACCACACACAGCTACAACACTTTACCCGACACTGTCACTACACAGGGACATGGGGTTTATATCCTTGAAACCAATCTCTCATTCGAGGTCCTTTCAGCCCAGCCCAGACTCCCCAGAGCAATTCCATGTCCCCAGACAGGTAGGGCAGGGGGGTGCAGTAGTAGCACTACTCAGGGCTACTCACTGTGGAGATGCCACAGCTGGGTCACAGCCTGGTGTGCTAAAACACATCAGGCAAAGGACCAGAACTAGAAGTTGTTGCCGGGTGACCGTAGGCCTGCAACCAGTGTAAACCTCCAGCCCAGAGGAAAATATTTAGCCAGAGACCCAGAGGTGTTTGCACAGGACACTGCATTTGCTCAGCTTTTGCTTAGGCTCTTCAAAACAGTGTTTCCCACCTGCCAGGCAGGACATCCCAGCCCAACCTCAGTGCTCTGAAGGACACAGAACAGGGATGCACAATACTCCTTCCCAAAACTGGGAAGCATTTCTGTTGGCCTGTACATCTCAGCATACAGTGCACAGCACCACACGATAGGATGGAAAGGGAACAGAGACCCTTTAAGAGAATCAGAGAGTAGCTGGACCCACTCTGCCAGGTGAACCCATGCAGGTGATAAGGGTCAGCAAGAAGCTGGCTCCTTGCCCCTCCAGAGGGGTTTAAAAAGGCTCCCAGCACAGAGGTAGGTTGAGCTGTATCAGTGTTGTTTGGGGAGAGGAAATAAAGTGCTTTCAAAAAAACCCACTAGGTGTATGAGGACTCCTGAAGCAGGGTACACTTTCGGAGAGCTGCAGGTTGCTGCTTGCTGATTTAGAAAAAGACAAGGAGGGCTGTTTTCTTTCTGGTGTGACTGAAGGGAATCAGCACTTCACCAGGATCACAGGAAGCAGAATCAGCTCAAAAGGCACTGCTGTAGTGTCTGTTTGTACCAGGGAGCTAGTGCTCTCGCACAGGGGGCGAAGAGAGGCAAAAGATGGACGACAGGGATCTGGGAACCTTACCTGTGTGTAAAACAATCAGGCCAGCTGTGAGCTTCTGGGCTACAAGAAGAGCATTGGAAAATGTCCCAAACCAGTCAGGAGCACCGTCAGCATTGCTGGTAAGTGAGAACACAGGAAAGAAGTCAACAGTGAGCACTTACTCCCTGACCTGTTCATACCAGGGTCATGTCTTTCTCTGATACCTGAAATAACTTAAGTGTAAGCTTGGAGACAGACTGTCCTCGTACCAGTAGATAACAGTGAGCAAAGATACAACTGTCAAGGCTATTGGGAGACCTTCCAGCCCTCTGCATAGATGTTACAGCTGGATCATGCAAGAGTCTGAAGTTTGTTAGAGGGGAATCAGTCCTACCTGGGAAGGGTAAGAGTCCTAGGCCCTACAGGGCAAGGGCTTGTGCCAGGCTCAGCTCCCTCACCTGTGCAGCATGATGGAGATGCAGGCAGTGAGGTTGAGGCTGGTAGTGTTCACCTCTTTGCAGGACTCATGCAGCGTGAACCCAAAGCAGATGAGGCAGGAGCAGATGGTCAGGCTGAATTTCAGCAGGAAGCAGAACAGGAAGTAGTGCTGAGTCTGTGGATAAGGGAGAGGCAGGAGAGTGACGTGGGCATGTTGCTCGCCCAGCCTCCCCCTGTATGAACCATCAGGGTATCAGCAGCTGCAAAACACAAGCTGTAAAACAGATGAGATGCTGAGCCGTGGATCTGCCCTGCGGGCCTGCTGGCACTAAGGGACTGCCTTCCTGTCCATACCAGGCCTTTGGGGCAGCACGTCTCATGCCATCGATCCATTTACTAAGTGAGCTGCGAGGTACAGGGCCTCAGCTATGCACCAATGCTGCAACAATGGAGAAGACTAAAATATGTGAACCATTTAAATCTGATGGGCCACCTACCTTCTTGGGAATGGAAGTCAAGTTTTTTCCTGTTGCCATGGTCATGATGGAGCTGTGGGGAGGCTTGCCCAGGAGCGAGATGCTGCAGAAAGGTAAGTCATTCTCTCAGTAACTACTTCAGGTAGTAGAACCATTGGGGTTTTTTGTCTGTGTCTGACATTTGAACCCAAATAAGCTCCTCAGGCTGCCTGGAGCATTGGCACTTAAGCAGAGGCTCTAAAGGTGTCATTCATGGCAGGTGCAGAGAGGAGAGAGAGGTGACCTTCAAACTTGTGATGGAGAACAACCCACTCCTGGTGGCACTGGCCTCTGCCTGACATTCTAGGCTGCCCATCACACTCTGGTCAGTGCAACCATATCCAAATTAGAGAATTTTTGTCTGGAAGTTCAAGCTGACAGCAGGTGGAGCTAACAGAGCCACACACAAATCCTGTCTGTTTCCAAGCACTTTGTTAAAGCAGGTAGTTGGAAGCATCCTTGCAGCTTTCTTAGCATCCTACAGGGGATGTCAGCTTTCTTTACACATGGACATAGTGATGCTGGGGGATTGGTCTGTGCATCCTGTAGTTGGGAGGTGGGAGATTGCACTCCATCTGAAAGACTCACCTGAGCAGTGGGTAGCAGAAACAGGACAGCCACACGATGTCTGTGGTACTGAGGATGGGGGGAAGCTGCACCAGGCAGGAGAGGAACTGGACAAGAACAACCAAGAATGAAGAGCATAAGCAGGGTCAGCACAGTTCTGTCACCCAAGATGTCACTGTGTTCCCTAAAACACTGGGATGAGCTGTAACTAGGCTGACATTGCACAGCTCTTCCCAGTGTTCCAGGCTGTTGGGGCAGGTGCTGTAGAGGATGCATTTCTCAGGTAAAAAGGGTTTAAAAAGAAAACCCTGTAGCGGAGTCAGGGAGAAGGGTCAATGCAAGCTGAAATCAGAATCCCCATTTGCAACTTCCCCAAACACGCTGTGTAAAGCTGACTGAAGGCCACTTTCCTCTCTTGCATAGCTGTCCCACTGCAGCCATCCACAGCCATGGTAGTACTTCTGTCCTCTGTTAATGCTGTCCCCAGCCAGGCCTGGACTCACCTGAATGACAACCAAGGTCAGTTGGCACTGCAGCAGGAAAAGGAAACACTTGCGGATCCCGTAGGTTGCATGCCTGGCCTGGAAGGAAGCACAAGCCCTCAGAGCCTTCGCTTGGGATGGGAGCAGTTCTCAGCCAAGAGCAATTATTGGCAGGCAGGGGCAGGACGTGTGGCCTGCAGGGGAAGTGGGAGGGGAAAGGATCTGGATGCCTTGTGAGCAGAACGGGAAGGTCTCTCTCTGAAGTGTAGAGGTTGTGAAGGAAAAGCAGAATTAAGCCAAGGGTTGTGTATGTTTAGACCTCTTGGCTTAAACTCCTGGCAAAAGGGGTCCAAAGTCAACCCATGGTGCTGGGTTAACACTTTTTCCTAGCACTGCATTGTTGCCCAGTGAGGGATGTCTGAGTTTGTAGTTTATCCAGTTGAACAATATTCCTGTTCTGTTGCCACAAGGCATCATTCCAAAACCATGCCCACAACCCTTGGTCTGGCAGCAGGTAGAAAGAATTCTGTGCTTCCTGAACAAAGGACAGGAGACAAGAGGAAATCTTATGTGGGCAGCTTACTGTGGGCAACTCAACAAGAATGTTCACATGAACTCCTGGGTTTGGTCTCTTTGAGCTGTGGAGAGAGGGGTGAGTGTTAGAGGGGGAATGCCTTACCTGCTCTATGAGCCTGATTATGCTGGTACTCTCTTCTTGGCGGAAGGACATGGAGCAAGGCAGGCTGTTGAGCTGCCCCGAGAGCTGTAGTGGGGTGAGCTCTTCAGAGGCATGAGTCATGGTGGTGCTGGTGGCATAGCCAAAAGTCTCCCAGGAGCAGCGAGATGGGTAAAGAGGGTCCAGTGCTATACTGTAAGGGTACACAGAACCACTAGTGACACTCCTCACATCCCTGAGGAGAAAAGCTGAGCTGCACTGAAATGTGGTTGTCAAGTCGTGCTGTGCTGTGCCTCACCATCTCTATCTACTTTGCTGGTAGAGATGTTCTGAGCTGCAATATGAACTTAGGATCAGTCTCCCCTGACTTTTAGTTACTCAGAGAAATAAGAAACACGTTTGGGTTTGGTCAACAAATTGACTGGTACAGAAGGGCACTTTCACCCAGTGAGAAGCACCTGTAATTCCAGCTGATGCACGGTTCGCATGCAAGAGTAACATCTTCCTTCCAAAGATGGAGAGAAATGTCTGTGTGTGTCAAGGGACCTAGGCAGCGTTCCCATCCAGTACCACCCAAATCTCCCTTATGCAGCTAATAACAGACAGAGTAACCCTAAGCATCCCCTGAATAATCTGGTGGGACCTGTGTCTGGGCACTTGCTAAGCTCAAGGCACGGGCAGCTGGAGGAGTCTGGGTCCTGCCCCACCTGATATCACTTTGCAGGAAGAGGCAGCTATTTCGCAGGTTGGCAGAGCTTCCCAGACAGCAGGTCACCTCCCCATACTCCTGCATGATCTTGATCATCTCACACATGGCTGCAAAGGGACAGAGGGAGAAACACATTAGCTGGTGTCATTATGCGCAGGCAAATACAGTGCTTCCCACACTTCTGCCTGTGTGGATAACAAGCAGCTCGATCTTTTAATGTTACCCTATCATCAGTAGCATACAGTGAGATCCAAAGTCTAAGTATCATAGAATCATAGAATCACTACGGATTGGAAGGGACCTCGAAAGATCATCTAGTCCAATCCCCCTGATACAGCAGGATCACCTAGACCAAGTCACACAGGAACACATCCAGGTGGGTCTTGAACATCTCCAGTGAAGGAGACTCCACAACCACCCTGGGCAACCTGCTCCAGTGCTCCCTCACCCTAACTGTGAAGAAGTTCCTCCTCAGGTTGATGTGGAGCCTTTTATGTTCCCGCTTACATCCATTGCCCCTCGTCCTATCACTACATGACACTGAGAATAGCCCAGCTCCATCCTCCCGACACCCACCCCTCAAATATCCCTTCTAATCCCTAATGATTCTATGGTAACAAACCACTCCAAAGGCAGTGTCACACTTAGGCCGACTCAGAGCCAGACCCTGTTCCTGCACTACCCGTAGCCTTCATCAATCGTTTTATCAACAACCTCCTGGGACCTTGGAATCAAAGCTGCTGTTTGATGGGGTTCTGTTTCTGTAGCTCCGTGCATGTATGAATTTTCTAGAATGCTCCAGGAAAAAACTCCACACACCCCCCCCCCCGCAGATTCCTGTATAAACAACTTGTCTAAGTGCACCCAGATCTGCAGCACTGCAAGGGGTTAGACGAAGTGGGAAACTGCTACTTCTGTCAGGAAGACAGAGGAAATCTACTGGGCACTGACTGCTTAGGCAGACTGGGCTGTAACTGGTTCTTACTGGTGCTTTATAAACTGTGCCCAGAGGTACAGTTAAGTGCTAAATCATAATGATGTTTACTACCTTTTACTGTAGAGTGGACAGGTATTAACCAGCCAAGAACTCAACCCTTTTCTTAGACAAAACAGGATCTCTCAGAGAGACAAATTTAGTGCTTCCGGGTCTCTGCAAATCACCAGGAGGCATTGTTAACAGTGACTGCCAATGAAAAACCTTCTGGGAAGTGATTTCCGAGTTATATAAAGGCAGCCAGGGTTGCAAGCAGAGATCAAAGTCTCCTAGCACACTGATAATGCCTTTTTAATAAAAGGCAGCAACATGGATGTTTGTTGTTGGATGTTTGTTTTTGTGTCTCTGAGGAATGCAAACGGAGAGGAGTGGCTCTCAGCTCAGGTCTGCAGCTAGGAACAGCTGCGCTAGCATGAAGTTAACACCTGGCTTCCCCATAGGCACCAACAGAGGGTCTTCAATATCAAAAGACCCCTCTTGATTTCTGTACTCTGTCCTCTCCCCTTCAGCCATCTCCATACCCACATAAGCCAGAGCAAACGGATGGGGAAGGTATTTGTGAGCAGCAAGGCAGAATGGGACTCAGTGCTACTTACTCTCTGGGGTGCAGTCTGTGAAGAGTGGCACCAGCAAAGGCACATTGTCTATGTTCTGCAGGTGAGGCCTCACCTGGTGGATCCCTCGTGGGAGTTTGGCCTGAAAAACAGAAACAAGAGACTAAGCCAGGGGAGTGCATCCGAGGGAGAGGCATTTCAGAGGGAACTGCTGAAATGAGAATTAGGCCTCCCAGCATTATGCAACTGCAAGATCAGACACAAAATGATGTCCCTGCAGATGGAAGCTGCCTTTCCTAAGCCACTGTATGAAGTCTTCTGCTAAGTTCTACACTGATGTGCAAAGCCCTCTGTGCTTGCCCTTGGGCTTTATAAGATCAACATGATAAACCTTGGCTCAAGGATTTCAAAGGACTTTTTACCTGTGTGGATAATCTAGTCAGAGACCATGTGCCTTCTCCCAGCAACTAGATCTATTTCAAATGCAAGGGAAAGGTTCTTGTGTTCTAAAACACAGCCTAATAATATATTTTTTTACAATACCTGCATCTATCTCTGTTATTCCTGTAACCTCTGCTGAGCATGGCTGAATTCTGTATGAGGCAGAAAGAGCTTGTTCTGAGTACTGAGCAGCACCAGCTATGGCTCAGAGCTAGAGGAGAGACCAAGTTTCTTGTATCTGCATGGAATGTGGGGCTCTTCCCACTCCCTGTCTAGGGTATGGGAAAAGGACCCAGAAAGAGTTGTGGCTATTGACGTTACTCCATACGTGATCATATCCCATTCCTAAACTTCAGAGAAAAGTCCTGTTCAGCTAAAGTGATTAACTGAGAGAATCTCACACTTCCCAGGCTCTAGATATCAAACTGGAAGTGGGAGGGACTCCGAAGTCTCAGTGCAAACCAGTCAATTGATCTTCTCTGAAGAGGAATTCCCTCTGGGAGTAATGAGGGGATACTGCTGACCACAGCATGAGGTGTGTAGGGAAAGGGGGCCTCACCCTGTTACAGTCCTCCAGGAAGCTGGGAATATCACTGTCTGTTGGCTGAAAGCTGATGAGATCTGAGTGCATTTCCTCTTCCATCAGCAGAAGTCCCTCCACATCTTCTCGAGAAACTGGAGCAGAGAGAAGCAGCATAAACAAAAAGCACAAATGTACCTCTGCCACCCCTGTGCCACCCACATGACACATTCACGTGGCACTGCAGAAACCAGGAAATGTGAGGCCTGATTTTCTAGGTTAGCAACACTTGGATCCCACTCAGTCATCTCAAATGCAGTATTTTTAGGTGACTAATCTGCTCAGAGGTAGATATGTGAGCTATCTCTGCTTTTTTGAGACACAATAGTTCATCTGTTCTGCTTTTTTCTACTATTAGAGGAGGAAGAGAGTAAAAAAATTCCATCTGAAGTAAGAAAAGAGCGTGATGCACAGGTAAGAGACCCTCAGTGGCTTTACCAGACCCCTAGCAGGAACCCAAACCCTAATGAGCAGTTATAAAATCCTAGTAGCTGGTGTACAGCAGATACTTGTTTCCAACAACTACAGTACTGATTGAGTAGAAAGGCCGTAAATGTCAGACTCCCAGTCACATGCACACACCCTTTAGGCCGTCTAATTTTGTGCTCAAAGCTCTCAAGGGTCAGGTATTTGGTGAGGACACAGGACCCTAAGAAGGGGTTTAAAACAACTATCCAGGAAATGTGGCCACAGTTCTCACCCTGATGTAGGTCATCATGTAGAGAGCCAGCATGGCTGGGGCTAGAGGGAGGGATCTCAGATCCAGGCACATCACCATTGGGTGTTAAAGATATGTGGCAATTCCAGCCGGTCTCAAGACCCATCTTCTCAGCAAACACCTGCAGGTGAGCAGACAAAAGATTTCAGTGTTGCTCTCCAGGCAGGGTATTGCAGCCCAATGGCATATTGGAGGGCAGGTACCTTCTGGACCCATTAGTTAGCTGAATCAGATTAACCTTAGATAGTGCTGGATCTAAATCCTCCAGTCAGACAACCAGGGGACATGCAAGTTCAGGGGGTTCAGCAAAGCCATTTTACCTTGCTTTTGAGCTCGTCTTCCAGGGAGAAGTACACAAACCGAATGCAGGCATTGACCAATCCATCAATGAGGCGGACAATGTCAAGACGGGCCTGATACTGAGATGAGACCATTCCCATGAAGATCTGTCCGCTCAGAGCCTGGATACAGTCTTCCTTCTCCATCACTTCCCCAATCCCTTCTTCAGACATGCAAACAACACGCAGTCACGATGAGACACAAGGGGCCATGTGTGCATCAAAGTACACATGGTGGGACAGGCCACCATAACACAGAAACATGCAGATACACAGGAGGAAAGACAGAGAGAGATCCATTTGTTCCAGCATACCCAATCACAGAAGTGGTTTGGGGACATCCCCACATATGCAACCAAGAATACAAGTATGAACCGGCAAGCATGGAAAGGAAAAAAGCAGAAGACAGGGATCAGTCACAAGGAACTGGGGCAGGAAGGTGAAGAACACTGCATCACATTAATGTGTGCATCTTAAACAGCATACTGTGCTTAAACAACGTGGTGAGTCTAGCTGAGGCTGCGCAATATCAGAGTACGAGGGGCTGATGCAAAGGAACTGGATCATGTTCCCTCCAGCTCACTGCAGACACTCCCAAAGAGCCTGCAAAGGCTTTGACATGGTTCCTTCACCATCACCAGATCAGCCCGTGGTGAATGGGAGCTGGATGCAGCGTGAGGAACACAATAACAAAACACTTCACACAGTTGCAGAGCTTGCTATAGCAGGGACACAAATGTATTTTGAAAACACTTGGTCACCACTGTCTCCCAGCTGTTGGAAACACCATTATTTACTGGTGTTTCCAGAAGACTCAGACTGGTTTTCCAGAAGAGCCTCCTGGAGTTATGTAATGGTATGTGCTTATTTCCCAGCTTCCACTGCTGTTCTGGAGGACATGTATGATTCATCTAGAGGGAACAGCAACAACATCGACCAAGGGAGACCAGTCACGTACCACCATATGTTTGTTTTTCTTTGAAAAACCCAGCCTATGTCATTGCCATAACATGAGACAAAGAGCAAACCAAGCATCAAAACAGCTCGAAGTCTTGAGTTTCCTCTGCCTGCTTTAAGACAGACTTCCCACAAGTAGAAGAACTCTGCAAGCTTGAATAACTTAACTAGAAACATCCCTACCAGCTGCTTCATCCTGACTTCCTCTGGAAATGCACCTACTTCAGAAATATTCAGTTCTCAATTTCCATCTGCTATTCTGAACAATGTTCTTACAGCTCTAGACTGATCAGAAAGCAAGTCCCTGGCCCAGCAGCAGAACTTGTTTATGGACAGCACAGAAGACACGTACCATCTGAGCTCCAGCTATTCCTACGACTGCTCTGTTTGATGGGTGTCGTCCCAGGGAGGTCACAGCAGGTGAAGATAGCACTCTGCCCAGGAACCTGCACCAGTTCTATGCACTTGCCATTGAGCTGGGAGGACAAGGCACAATGCATTGGCTTGTATGCAAAGGCAGAACAGTATCCTGAGAGGCAGGCTCGCTGGTAGAAATCTAACACCTTCTTCCTATATGGAAGAGACAAAAAGCAGACAGAGTCAACAGACGTGTATGTTGTTTCTGAAAACACACACTGCAGTTCAATGTAGAAATCATCAGCTGGGTATTTGGAAAACTGTTCCACAAGGAATAGTCAAAGCCTATTGCTGCAGGCACTACAGGGTAACAAAACATATTTCAATGGGGCAGTGGTGGCCGTTTCTGTTTGCTCATCAGACAGACTGATGAGTATATGAACATGGTGCTCTTTGAATTCACTTATGATTATAATGTGCTCTATGTGGCTGCCAGATGACTCCAGGGAAATTCACTGCATGACAGTAGAAGCTTAATTCATCTGAGAGAATTTATCCGGAAGGAGATAAAGATGAAGGAGGGATCTGATAACTCGGATGATAGTATCTGTGGCAGAGATAGTTGCAGTAACAGACTTTTCTCCTATCCTCTTTCAGAGTCTGGGTCCCAGGAGTGAAGTCTCTCAACATTCAGTCACTGGAATGGTGTGAAGTTCCTTCTCTATGTCGCTATCCCAGAAGTAAGAAATCAGACTATACATGGGATTTTTCATGGGCTTCTAAGAAGATAATCATGACAAAAAGGACCAGTGGGAGTTTTCTTGCACATGGGAGTAAGTAGACCTAGAAGAACAAATGGTGTGCTGCTAGTCAGTGCACCCAAACCTGACTGGCCTGCTCTACCAACAGGAACAGCAGTTTAGCTGGTAAATGAAAATGCAACAGACACTGTCAGACACTGCAGCAGAACTAGAAGAGTGTGATGCAGTGTGTGGGACTGGTGTGGAGCTGTAAACAGCAGGCTGAATCGATCACTTTACATTTCATACAAGACAAGGCATTTGTCTTGAACAACAACAAAAATCTCTGCCACCAAATTACCCAAATATATTTACAGTCCAACTCCGCAGTACTTCTACACAGGTCCTACTAGACAGTACTCCACAGACCACTGATCAGAGGTTGGTACTTTAACAGGTACCGTAAGAACTGGATTAGTCTTACAGTTTAACAGATTGCTTGTCACTATCTAATCTCTTACATTTTTATAATTAACAATTACAATTAACTAAAAGCAGCAACAGCTCATGTTCAAAACCTACTTGAAGCTTCTATTGAACAGCTTAGCAAGCATCAGGAAAGGGAGTTTTAACAAAGACCAGGTTTCCTCTGCCACTGATCTGCAGCTCCTGGAATGCAGCAAATGACAAAGCTGCCCACCTGTCAGAGCCAGAGAGGGGGTAGATATCGGTACCATCCCAAAAGTCTGTGCAGGCCTCGAGGATGATGTCAGCTGTCCCATGAGAAAACATCTGCTCAGTGCCTGTAGTGTAGGAGAACACAGAGTAAGCATCACACAGACAGGCTCCCAGGAAAGGAACATCACACCAACTGTGCCCTTACTTGTTAAAAGTGAGTGTTCCCTAAACACTGTGTAACAACCCTGCTCCTACAAAAGCGGTCATTATCTTGTTCCTTTATCCAACAGCGCAGAAACTATTCCTGTGGCTGCTTCTCATGAGAGTACAAGCACCAGCAATGAGCCTATGGGGATCAAAGTCTGCCTATACTGGAAAGTGCATTCAATTTTAGGCCAGGTGTGGATCTACAGGGTAAGAGCTATTCCTGAATGCCTTCCATTCCAGTAGCAGAAGCTAATTTATCAGGGTGACCCAATAGATAGCAGCCTGTTTTAAAAAGGGTCCTGAAAATGTGTTAAACCAGGATGGGTCAAAAGTTCAACATAAGAGACTCTAACTCATGTTGTGAGCAAGAAAAAACTGAAAAACAATGGGCATCACAGATTGTCCTGGTTTTTTGTCTTCCAACACTAACACAGATTTAAACTCTTATTTTCTCTCACAGACAGAGGTGTTCAAAAGTGTTTCTCAAAGGCATCATTTGTGTGATGCAGGTCCCAGGCTCAGGCCACAAGTGAGAGGGTGCAGGGCTGCCTGTGCCTCCTCATGTCCTGCTCCCTTTCACTCTGCTCCCTTTCATTGCTGTGACACATTAACATTGCACACACGCAGGCTGCTCTGTCTACATTCCCTCCTCCAGCTGCTCTGTTACTTTGCCCCCAACAGCTTCAAAGCTGATCCTAATGACAAAAACATCACTGCCAAGACAAATGAGCCCAAAGGCTTTTTGCAGGCATTGTTGCTGACTGCAAATGCTCACACTGGCTGCAGAAATGGAGAGCCAAGAATATCCACTCGCACAAACCAGGCAGGGACCTTCAGAAACACCGGAGGATTTTCCAAAATACAGCAGCTCTCTGCATTCTGCTATAAATAGTCATCATGTGCCAAGTTTATCAGCATAACAAACTTCCAAGACGAATAGGAGCTCTGTATGAAAGAAGGAGCCTGTCTCAGGGACACAAAGGAGTACTTGTGCAGAGCTCTGGTTAATTTTACTGCACAAACACCTAATCCTTCCCACCTTGATTCATGCAAATCTGATGCCTTGGGCACAGGGTAGGAGCTCACAGATGACCACACGTGCAGACACAGCTATGCTTATGCCCACCAACAATCACAATCCATTTCACATTATCACCAGCATCCCCCACAACAATCATTCTAAGTGACAGCACACACTGTGAACTGGAAGGAGTTCATTCAGCTCTCATTGCCAGTAAAATGAGCTCAGCCTCTTCTCTTCCTAAACCAGGAATTCGAAGGCCAGGATTTCTTTGGCACCAGAGAGAGAGAACTAATGAATAGAGCAGGGAGAATGACCAGCCATTCATGACTGCTGGGACTCATCAGGGATAGCCAAGCAGCTACAGCTGAGCCTTGAGACAGAGCAAATGGAATCGAGGGGTGCAGCTACAGCAAAGGAAGACAGACTGTATCAATTCAGTTCACTCCACTGAAAGTGCCGGTGAGCCCCTCATTTCCATGTGGTTACTATGGATTTGGGATGAACACTGCCAGATGGCGAGACACATATTTCAGTGGAATAGCAAGGGAATGTACAGATAAGCTGCCTCCTATTTCTGCTACAGCTGTAGAATTTATGACCTATCTCTCCTTCAGCATGTCATGGGAGTGGGAGGATCTGAAGATTTATTCACAAATGATGTATCAAGAGAAGTTAGTCATGATCATCTGGGTTTGACTCTTCTGCATGAACGCAGCCATTTAATTCCACCCAGTATCACCTGCAGCATTCATTGTTTCTACTTTTTACACATTTTAGGAAGTTTCAACAGACAAGAGGTGTTCCAATGGTTAACTAACCCCACAAGCAAAATTCCTCCTAGAATTCACTCTAGACAGTATAATCCAGGTCACATACTTATTTGTCTGAGCTCCAGCCTTTAAACTAAACCCTTTAAAAATGAGGATAAGGAGTTGAAATGAGGCAACATTAACTAAGAATCTCAGCATCAGAAAACTTCTTCTTCACAAAGGCAAGAGAGCAGCAATCAGGACAAACGAAAAAAACTCCTCTCCAGATTAAGATACAAATTTAAGAACTGCGCAAGAGAAGCAAATTTACCTGCTAAATCTCAGGCCTGCATAATCATATTTCTGGTCCAATATTGAACATATGTCAACCCAGACAGCCAAGATCAGTCAATTTAAGGTATTACGAAGAGACTAAGAGCTCTGACAGGCAAGCTGCTAAATCTTGCTGAGGTGCTTTAAGCCTGACAGTGTGTCCCTTTCCATCCTAGCCTATTAGAACAGGAAGGAGTAGGAGTGGAAAAGTCAGCATGGCTTCAGGTGGTTTATTGATGGTCAGCATGAGCTCGCGCAGAATTTCTGCGATTTCATATTAGTACGCAATATAGAAATGCAATGCAAGACACCAGACAACTCAGGAAGACAATTATTAGCAATCTGGGTTATCAGAAGGATGAGCATCACTAGCTAAAACACTGTGGGATATTCAACTCTACACAGTGTCAGCTCCCTACCATAATGAAAAAAAGGAGAAAAATTAGAGAGGCAAAGGCCCAGTTAGAACTTAAGCTGGCCACCTCTGTGAAAGATAATAAAAAGCAATTTTATAAATTTATCAATGCTAAAAAGAT